>PVKB01000582.1:332632-665595 GCA_004027205.1 Ctenodactylus gundi
TTTTTTTTTTTTTTGCCAGGACATACTGCGCGACATCCACAACTTAAGGAGAAAAGTTTTATTTTAGCTCACAGTTTCAAGACTCAGGCCTTTCGTAGGTAGCTAGCCGTGGTGGAAAGGAATGGATGGAGGAAGCCTAACCAGAAGGAAGTTGTTTCTAGTATGATATGACAAGACAAGGAGGCAGAAGGGATTGGGGAGCAGCCAGGGCAAGGGTACCCTTCCAGGCCTCACCCTCAGACATCTACCTCTCCCAGCTATGCACCACCTCCTCACAGCATGTGAAAATCATAGGTAATATGCAACATCCAAATGCATGAGGTTTGGGGGGACATTCCAGATCTAAACCTTAACAGGAGACAAATTCAGTAGTGTCTAAAAATTTAAGTTCATACTATGGTGAGGAGTCTTGAGTAAAAGCTGCACATTGCTAAAGCAGGAAACACCACTGCTGATTAGAACAGGGTGAGTTCAAGCCCAACACAGAGGAACCTAATTTGCCTTTACTCTAACATCCAACTTTGATTTCTGCTGTGCAGTTTCCAGCTTACTTTTCCACTTGCTATTATACTCCACTTAATTCACCTGTCATAAGAGTTATCGTATGTAGTTACCTATTTTTTTACCTAATAGAATCATCAGCTCTAAACATGACAGTGGCAGGAACAGAATTCAGATCTTACCTTCCCCATGAAATTAATGTGGCCACTTTATAAAGAATGATTTGAGTTTCTCGATGATGTTGAATTTCAATCTTTACCAAATGATGTGTAAAACACCCACTAAGACATTAGGTTTCACACCCTGAATCAATAGGTAATAGTAAAAATACCAATGATAGCTCCACAAGGTGCAGAAAAACCACCCACAAGCCAGTTCAATCACCATCACAGCTCAGTGCAACAGAAATAGAATAGCTTATTATTAACACAGTTTTATGCAAGAGAACACCAAGATGTTGTGACACTTGCCCAAGGCCATGTATCTATTACATGACAGAAATGGAGTCAGAACCCAGGCCATTGTCTAACAACCTTTAATCCTTTCTGTTCTCTATTTATATGCATCTTGACTTTATTAAATCATACTGTTTTATTTTCCCATTTGCTCAAGGACAACATCTTAGATGAACATCTGGCTACAATATTCTTTCCATAACCTCTTCAGACTGCATTTATTTGAATAAAGAGCTCTAGCCAACGTTAACCCCTCTCGGGAAAGAAAAGGCAGTACAAATTTAAGGGACAATTTTAGGAGCTAGAAAATGGGAGCAATTTTGTATCATTTTGCAAAATGAATTATTTGCTGCCAGTGTAAACTTTTGGAGCAGCCTTATCTATCTTCAAGTAATGATCATCTCCAGAATCCAGAGACAAGAGGGAGGCAGCTACTGGGGTTATACGTTTATGTCATAACCCTGATCAAGCCCCAAAGAATGGAGAAGATACAGGAAGTCTGAACTCAACCTATATTTTGACCCAGGCAAAGAACTGAGCATAAGAAAGAAATCAAGGGAATACAAGTCCCCTGATGGGAGGTTTGTGGATGAGCAGTTGAGTGATATGTGGATTCAAAGAGAGGTCTAAGAACAGGCCGTTTGAGAGGGTGAGGCTGTCAGAGACAGCATGAGTAGCAGCCATGCTACGACAACCATGCTGTCTTGACCTTTTCACATCCATTCAGGATGATAACATACAGCTGGTAGATATTGTAGCCAGGATCACAAAATACACGGTGTGGCTCTAGAGTTCCTAGACTATTAATGGGTCAAGGCCAAACTGGTAAATGAGATCCCAGTTGAGTACCGCAGGAGAGGGGAAGAAGGGAGGAATGCACACACCATTTTACCTGGAGGGAGTAAGGGTATCTTCAACAAGGAAGGCTTCACATACACTTAAACTGTGCCTGAAGACTGGAGAAATTTTTGATGCATCAAGTGTGGAGTGTGAATGACAGAAAGGAAAACAAAACCAAGTAATACTCAAAATGTTTAAGACAAAAAGAGAAGCACTTGTGTCCGAAAATCTGAGGGGAAAAATCTGGCTTTGATTCAGATGTTCAGAGATCTAACTGCTCCTTCAAATCCTTACGTCTCATTCTGTCTTACTTCTGCATGAATTCCTTTGGGCAGCTCATCTCCAGGTGGCAAGATGGCACTGAGACTATATCTGACAGGTTATGTGGAAATACTAAAGCAACTGCTCTGTGGCTTTTGTTTATGATTTCTTCTTGTTGTTTGTTTCTGTTTTTGTTGTGCTGGTACATGCTAGACAAGTGCTCCACACTGGGCCCCACTCCAGCTTTGCCTGTATGTTTCTGGACCTCATTATTAGAGTATCTGTATTCAGTAATCTGAATTCTCCTTCACATTGGCCTCAGCCTCAAGCTACTCTGGCGTCAGTGTGTTTATGTACTGATGGGAACTGAACCTTCTTGACTGGACATCAGCCTATAGTTGTTTCCTTAATACAAAATTGTTCCAGAAACTCTTCCCCAAGAGAAAATGCATTTATAGGCATTCAGTGGCAATCTGGGAACTTGTGACAAGTCTCTAGGGTTTCTCTATTGGCCAGAAAAACCCAAGTGATTTAGACTTCTGATGAATTTTCAGGTAAGTAAAGTTAATTACTTGAGAAATTCAATGATAGGAAATAAGCCTTTGAGAATTTAGATTTTATGAATTTTTAAAATTTGTGCAACCTGGATTCTGTAACTAGTTTCATCAGTAGCCTTAACTTTATAGAGAATCAGAAATATGTCACCTCAAAATATGTCATTTTAGTACATAGATTAATTTGAGGTGAAAACAATGAAGAAACAGTAGACAAAAGATTTTTCTACTGTCTCTTACTTTAACAAGAAATATAAAACACTGGAATATACCAATATACCACAGCACTGGTTTCTGACTAATGTTACCTTTTGTCAAAGTGGCCTCTACATTTTCTCTAACAGCCTATAAACAGGTCATTATTTTTTCGTAATATTTTTATAGTTAACATCTATTAAGGAGCTTCGTACATGCAGGCCACAGTGTGAGCCAAGCGCTCCTGCTGCTCCTGTCTCACGTATGAGGTAATGAAGATTCAAGGGTCGGCAAGAACACAGATGCAGCTCAAGACTGTGATGCTTAGCGGGGTACACCAGGAATAGAAGATGAAATACGGCCTAACTTCTCTCACTTGAGAACCCCAACGTCCACATAAACAGAGTAGCAGAGGTGGTGGGAAACGGGGAGCTAAATTGTGTGGAGAAGGGAAGGAGATGCAGGGAGAGGGAATCCGGGGAAGGAGAGAAGAGCCGGCAGAAGGGGAGAGGGGAGAAAAACGCGTATGGTGTGAGCCACATCTGCACCAATTCCCCAGTTTTAATGCAATTGTTATGTATCACACATACATTGTGCTGTGACTCCTGCGCTGAATCTGCTGGTCCCACACTCACAGCTCCCTGGGTATGACCTTGGCTGACAGACAGCGATTCCTTCATTGCTTCCTGGCCATGGCAACCCGACTTCTCAGGCCTGACACAACACTCCACAGATCCTGGCAGAGGACCAAGTGATGGCACCAACCCTGACCCCAGAGGGGACCCGCCTCCCTCAACCCGCAGCACCCCTACCTGCTCTCCCAACCTACCAGGCAACTGTGCTGTGTTCTCTTCTGCGATCCCCCACCCACATGCCAGCCAGACAGCACAGTCTTGCCCCTCACGCTGGCTAATCTACCCACACTGCACAAAAGGCTCTTAGTCAGCCTTTTGCCTCTTTTTTCTTATCCCCCTTTCCTTTCCACTCCTTTCCTCTGTTTATCCCTTTCTCCTCAAAGCCTTTCTTATCTCCTTTATCTCTTATCCCTTTGGCCCTCACCTCTGCCTGGACCTGATACCCAGGCTTAGGGTCACAGGGACAATAAACTTTCACTCCAAATTCTCTCTCCCCTGTGGCCATTATTTTGGTTCTGCCAGGGCCGTTCTTTGACCGAACACATACTAATAAAAAGAATATTTGGGGGAAAAATATATGATACAGTTTAAGCCAAAGTAATGGCTGAAAGCCTCAGTTCGTGGTGTAATAGTGTTTTGCGTGACACTAAGAAGCCCGAAGAAACTGTCTCACCAAGTAAATATATACATAAATTCAGATGATGAAAACCAAGGACAACTAACACGTTGAGAACTAGCTAGAATTTTCAGTGTATTTCTAAAATTTCACACAGATGTATTTGTAAAAGGATGGAGACTGGTAATGTCCTGGTCCAGTTTCCTTTCCACAGCTCCATATATTTAAAACTTTGGAGACTCTCAATCCTTGATGTAGTACTGGATATTAGCTTAACATGTGATTTCAGGTGCTTCCATAATAATACTGTTGAAGCAGTTTGTCTTAGGAGAAAAAAAATACAGGTTTGCCAAAACAGAGTTTTAATCCCAGCTATATCTCTGAAAATGTGTGTGAATTTGGCTAAGCTATACAACTTCTCTGTGTTTTATTCAATATCTATAAAATTCCAGTGAAATCGGCATCACTACTCCCATGCCACTGCTATGGTAACTTTTAAAGTCTGTAAAATCTATTTTTAGTGGTGATTTAAAATTATAATGGCTATAAATTTAAAAATTCAAGGATATGACACAGCTTCCTCAAGTTTACACAGCATGGGAAATCCTTACACTACTCTTCTGGTGAGGAAGCTGAAGATGAGGAAGAGAAGAGAAGTTGAGAAAGGAAGGAAATGAACCCATTAAAACAGTCTCTTGTTGAAGAAAACCTTCCATTTAATGAGCAGGTAAATATTTGCTGAGTGTATGATTGATTGATATGAAATAAAATTAAACGAACACCCAAGAAGAGCCAGCCCTGCCTTTATACACAATTCTTTAGCCCTTCCAATATCATCAGGAAGGGCTAAACTTTCATCCTTTGCCAATATTGATTTTCCATCAATTTAACTTAAAGGCATCTTCTAGCAGTGATTGATGAAATTGCTGTGTTCCACGTTATGTTGTAAATTTTTCTCTTCATCTTCCCCCCTGTAATCTAGATGATAGATCAGCTGCCTGAGTAGATTAACTCTTTCAGCCCCACAGTTAATGCTGCTCTACGGTTCTGTTCCACGAACAAGGCTGAATGGAGTACTGGCACAGTGAAATCCCTTGGGACGAAACGTGATCACTTTTTGCAACCATTCTGCCCCAAAGCACATTTATAGCAAATAGGTTCTACTTTGTTCCTTTAAAGTTCTTGTTTTCATCCATCAAGCACAGAGGTCTGGAAGATTGTATTATCTTATACTATCGGAATGTCACTTGCTGACTCTGTGTGCTAATTCTCCTGAGCCAAAATGCTTCAGCTTCATTCCGATTAAGGACTTCTATTAGCAGTTAAATCGTTTCTGTTCTTGACCCTGTAATTAAAATAAATGCAGCTGTGATCTTGGACTACAATCTGCAATGCTAATAGAGCCCCAGATACTTCTAGTTCTCTGGACAGTAATTTCAAACAATATATTGCTTTGCTTATAGTCTTCAGGCTTGAGTCAGATCTCCCAGAGTGCACAATTTGGCAAAATAAATTCTGTTAGAAACAAGGGAAGATTTGAAATGCTGAGATAGAGAATCATCTGAAGAGGAAATGAAATCATTTTTGTCGATCTCCGAAGAAGGGAAAGGATAACCAGATGGGCAGCATCACCATTATGACTGAACACCTAGATCTCCTGCTCTGGGCTCCACTCTGGCTCTTCTCTGGACCATCAACCCAAGGAGATAATTTCCTCGCTGAGATCATACCCTCTTCCCCAGACCATCAGCAAGTGGCCTGAAGAAAGTGTAGCCTCTGCTTTTCCTCCCTTAGATCTGTCCCTTCAGTGGCAGCCTTGCCATTTGCAAATTCCTAGACCTGAGACATGGCTGAGTGGTGGCTGCGGGCAAAAAGGGATCGGGCCAGACTAGGGTAGGGAGTCCCCATGCACGTGCACATAGGCCCTGATGGAAAGATAGGCGCCATCACTGGGAACAGAAGCAGACGCTGCGCCTTCTACTTGCTCTTTGACTATGGATACCGCAAGTGATGAAGAAGGGAAAGAAGGTAGTTGGATCGATTCAAATGTGTAGGCTAATTCGCTTGATCTCTTTAGCATGTCATTACTGTTAGCGCTCTGGTTCATGCCCTTTGTGATTGGGTGCATGCAGGCCCACCTCTCAAGTAAGTGATGTGCAAACTGAAGTTCAGTTCATTTGCAGTGAACATTCATGCTACCATACTGACAGGGATGTTCGTGTCAGTTGTTCAACTAGTTGCTCCCATTAAGAAATTTTACATGAAAAAAGATCAGATTGTAATCTGAAAATTTCTCAGCTAAAGTAGAGAAAGTAGAGTCCGAGCAAGGGAATCATGAGCAAGGTCCAAGCACTGGGTTGATCTACTGAGACACCCATTTCCAGGTTGAGGGACTCACCTGTTAAATGGATCCAAAGCATGTACAGGCAGCTCACTAACATCTCCTACGAACAGCGCACACTGACAACTGTGGGATCTTTGGATCCTTCACAGAACATCCCATTTAATTTATGGGTCAAATTCTATCTTCAAGCATGTTAATTCTGATGACTAGTCACACCCACTCATAACAGATCCAATGCATTTCTAAGCTTTGTTTTTCCTTCTTGGAAATCATGCCTTTTAAGGCAAAAGTTTTGGAAGTCCCAGTTCATGTTTTATTAGACTAAATACAAGCCTAGAAGAAACATTAAGAGTCCCTGTCATGAAAGGCCTCAGAGCTTTTGTCTTTTTAGAGATTTTTTTTCCTATTCCTAGCATGGCATGGAGGAGGAAAATCGTAACAGGAAACTTTTCTGCTTTTGTTGTAACTATTTATGAGTATTTTTCTACTTGAAGTCGTTAGCTTAGAATCCAGAATAACTGGCGTTAGTTACTGTAAGTGATGGTTTCTTTCTAATGCAGGCTTCCAAAGCAGAAACATGACAAAGGGCAAGCATCCTGGGGTCCCTTCCCTGCCAGCTTTCCAGGGTTGGTTTCATAGTTTCTATCTTTCTAGCCACAAACATATAAAAGCATTATAGAGTGGTTCTAATCCTTATGGACAAAAAGTAAAAATAAAGTCTGGCAAATAATATTTATTAAGAAATATTTCTTACATTCCCATCTCATCTCCATCTAAAATTTTGAAATGTATCTGATGGGCGTACTTAAGATCTTAAAAGAATCAGCGACTGATACATAAAAATCCAGAGAAAGCCAAAATATGCAAAGTGTATGTGTTCACTTGCTTGATCCCCTTTGTGCTTAGATTATCTGAGTGAGTGAGTGGGTTGTGTGTGTGTGTGTGTGTGTGTGTGTGTGTGTGTGTGTGTGTGTGTGTGGTGCCTATGCACATGCATTCCTTCCCTCTATTTTAAATCGCTTTGGTTCCTTCTATGGTTAATTATTCAGATGGGGGGGTGGGGATTGCACATGTCTTGATTCCCTCTGTGCTTGGTTCTTCTTCAGCTCTGACAGAGACTGGAGTGTAGCTGCAAAGACGTGCTAACTTTTCTCAACTAGCAGCAAGGAAAGGAGAAAAGGAGACCTTAAACACTGGCTGGGTGATTTCAAGTTCATATGTTTATGAATAAAATCAATTCTTAGGTTGTACAAATGTACATGAATGACTTATTAAGAAGAGAACAGAAAACCCCAACTGTGATTCTAGAGCTGCTTTCTGCAAGGTACCCACAGGCCTCTGCGGTAGGCATGCAGCCGGTGAAGGCCTCAGGTTCAAGCTTGCCACTTGCCTTTACTTACTCTGCCTCTTCCTACTGCTGTACATCGAAGGAGTCTAGGAGGCTGGGTGGAGCCTCATGTTTTGCTACTCAATAAAGTTGAGCAGAAGCCAGAGGGGATCAATCAGACAAATTTGCTGCCAGAAGGGGTGGAGACAGTAGAGCGATCCATTGACCACAAGGTCTGGAGAATTCTGGTCCTTAGCCTAACTAAGTGTGACTGGTGGGGAATGTCCCAACAGCTGCAAGGAAACAGAGCCCAGAAAACAGTGACAATAAACATTTTCATAAAACATAATCTGACTCATGCTTAACTATCAATGTATTGGGCCGCCAAATAATGAAGGTGCAAAACATGAATCATTACAGAACTTGGACATAGATGTATTAAGGGCGGGGGCAGGGTCGAAACTGATGCGCAATACCAGAATATGTGTATTACCAAGAATTACAGGTAAAGCTCAAGAATAATGAGCTTAAACAGAAAATAACTGGTGAAGCAGTGAATTGTTGCCTCTGGAGAGTGAAAAGGTACATGTGAGAAAACCAGAATTTTAGCAATACGCTTACTACCTTTTTCAATTCTGAAACATACAATGTATTGCTCTGATAACAACTTGTCTAAATAGAAGTTTGTCCAAACCTAAATGTATGCAAAACAATGCACCAAATTACTAATTTCTCATTCCCTCTCTAAAGGCAAGAAATCATAACATTTTCTACTTTACACTACTCCACCCTCATCCATTTGAAAAATTTTCCCCGTAAACCAAAAACACTATGTCAAGGGCAGTAAATTCCCCCAGAGAAGGGAAACTATGAAGGCCGATTTCCACCATTTCTGAGTTTTCTGTATGCAACCGCTTCATGCACAACGGTATCATTTCTAGTATTCTTGGAGGAATTTGTGTAACAACACCAAAATCCTTCAGTTGCCACCAATAACCATAAATTTGTGTTCTAAATGAAGATGAAACTACAGACCTAGGACATGTTAAGCAGCTCTCGCTCTTTGAGGATGGGTAATAGCCCTGTGGGAGTTGGTACAACCCCTCTCGAGCTCATCTGCACTTCTTTGCCGCTTACTGTGCATATCTGGCTTCACACATGTAATAAAAGATTTTTTTTATTTCTTTTTCTGCTTATTCCGTAGTTACACACCAGATGCTTTACCTGAAATTTGAAGACCAGGGAGAGACTGCTCCAAACAAAAGTATCAAGCTCACAGCCAGAGAATTCTCTAGAAACAAAGATTTTAAAATCCAGCTGAAATAAGAGAACTGCATAATGTGCAGGCAAGGACAACTCCTAGCCAGTTTCCCACCCTCCGCCCAGGGGAACCAAATTCCTCACAAAATCCTAAAGCCAGCCATCTTTGGATGGGGTTGGAAACTTGTGCCTAGGGAAAGCAACGCCAGGCACTGGAATGTTACTAGTCCTCCTAACCATGTACGCCTTGGCCAATTGTGCAGAATCTGTGGCTTAGCTTAGCACTCTATCTTTCACACAGCCAAGCTCCCACAGGAACAAATAGCCAAAGGAGATAAAATGTAATGACTGGCTGAGCCAATGGGGTTGCCGAATGCTTCCCGAAGCGATGCAATTCTGTTACTAAAAGAACAATGTGGAGCAAGAGTAGCAGGGAATACGGCCACATGCTGTCGGGCTCATCACAGAGTAGAAGTCGGAGTCTACATTCAGTTATCAGTGCTACTATTTTCCAACTTAGTCCCGCCTGCAACTATCAATGCCCACTACATAGCAAAACTCCTTAATCGTCTGTTAATCACGTAAGTATTTTTAACCTCTGTGGCTCCTTATTGAAAATAAGCAGATTGCACTACGATGGGTAATAAAGAACATCTCTAATATTTATTTAGTATTTAACAGATGCTGAGCTCTAGCATGAGTTAATTAAATCTTTTAGCTGCCATAAAAATCATATTTTTCCTTTTAACATATAAAAAATTAAAGCACAGAGCAGTTAAGTAAGTGGCTGAAAGTTGCACACTTAGTAAGATACAGACAAGGACTCAAACCCCTAGTCCATGCCTTCATCCACTGTGTTTTTATAAACTTCTAGTGTATACAATTACTATTCCCATTTAGTCATCTGTTGTTGCAATGAGATATTTAATCTGCTATACCAATTCTATGTTTACTGCCTATATAACTTCTCGTAGTTTGGTCCTGTGTATTCATCAATACTTAAGCATCAAACATCACTGGAAAGCCTGTGTTTGTCATTAAAATACAAGAAATCAGGATTTTATGCTTTAGATGATGTAAAGAAAGACAGCACGTACTTTGGATAGAATCACCATCCAAAGCATGTTAGTGGGCAACATAAAGCAAGCAATCTACGAGATACAAGAAGTAGAAATAAATCCAGTAGTGTGCTGATGAGCAAGCTGTGGCTGTCTGAAGATCAGTGCTCTGATACGGATCATTTGGCTAAGAACTGCAGAATGATGAGGAGGCCACAGTCATGTGAGAGGAAAACCTCAAGTTTCAGAAAAAGCTCAGGCACAGGTTTTGGATCCAGGTGGCTGAGTGTAAGTCTTACCAGCTGTACCACTGTACAGCAGGTTTTTTTACCTCGCTGAACCTGGCTCTGGAAGTGGGGATGAGTCAAGTGCCTCACATGCATGTCATGTGATGGGATGACAGAAGAAAGCCTTTGGTACATTCTAAAGTTTAACTCTTCCAAATGGATGTGCAGGCCAGCAACATCAGTCCCATCCAGGAGTTTGTCAGGAAGGCCAGTTCTCAGGCTCCACCCCAGACCCACTGCAATGGAATCTTCCTTTTACCATGATCACCAAGGTAAGCTGTATGAAAGTATGAAGAGCCCTGCTCTCAAGCACTAAATGGATATAGCCTATTGGAATTTGGGACTCTTTTTTTTTTTCATAGATTGCCAAGGAAATGCACCATGGCCAAATATAAGGGACTAAGTCCTTCCCAAAGAGTTCCATAATCCTCTTCCCTGGGTCCTGATGAGTTCACCAGGTGTGGAGGAACAGATGCCAACCATGTGAAGAAGTAAGTTTCTGGCGAGTGGTTCCCTTATGCTCAGCAAAGAACCACTTACGGAATCACTGCCTTACGCAATTCATTGCTGTTTCTGAGCTAAGAGAACCAAAGAAACGCCAACTCACATATGTGAAACTGTGTCCTCCCTTGGAAAGACTGTTAAATTTGAGATGGAATGAAATAGCAGGTAAAGTGGAGTTGAAGTGGATCTTAATCTTTCCTTCTGAGATTGCTGAGGAGCATAGGGAACAACTCAGAATGGAAGGGCTCCTTAGCACAAATTCATATTTTACCAAATCCCTGTTGTATGTCAAAGACAAATACTAGATGCTTCACAAATACCTGCTAAATTGAGTTGAATGCTCATCAGCTTCTTAATTGCCACTCAGTTTGGATGTATAGAATGTACGTATTGACTTCTGGCTACCTTAAATCCAGGTATGTGCACATGCACATACACTGGTTGTCTCAGTCACTTTCTCATTGTTGGGACACCCATAGCTTAAGGGAGGCAAGACTAATTTTAGCTCACATTTCAGATATGTGAGTCTGCTCATGGCTGGCTGACAATGGCACAAGGGCATGGTAGAGGGCCTGCGAGAGTCTAAGTGCCGGAAAGCTGTTCATCACATGGAACAGAAAGCAGAGCTGAGCAAAGAATGGAGCCACAGGCAAGAATATACCCTTCCAGACCACACCCACAGGGACCCATCCTCCCACCAGCCTCCATCTCATAATGGCACAGGAAATCATCAGTAGAATAATTCACTCGATGCAATTAACTACTATAATCTCATCACCTTCCAAGTGCATGAAGCTTTTGGAGACATTCCAAATCCAAACCATGACATCATACACACAAACACAGCATTGCTAGCACACTTATTATTGTCTTCATTTTCTATTCCCCTGGTCAAAAATTAACCATGAGAACACATACATTTTTATGACCTGTCAGAGTGTCATAATATAAATTGAATAATTTCATTTGTAAATGATTATTTACCAAAAAAACTCCTTGCTTTTTAAAAGTATCTTAAATAGCTGTCCTAAATTTGGTTTAAGAAACAGTCTGTTCCAGAAAGTCTATGACTAAGACATGAATGAAAAACTAAAATCCACTATTACAGTATTAGTGCCCTGACTGAAATAATTGGGCATTGGTCAAAACATCAAAGGTCAGGGATCTGCGCTGTGCAAAAGTGGGTCAAGAGAGACAAAAAAAATCTTCCAATTGGAGAGTGTCTGAACTGAAAAATATTCCAGTTGGGTTGTATGCTCCTCAAAAATAGTGGTATTTTGGCTTTTCCATGTCTTTGGACACACACACAAGAAAATACATGTGACTGATGAAGCGATTATGTCAACTTGAGGGAATCAGGAACCGCACCTCCATGAGGATTAGGGTTTGGGAACCACACCTAGATCGGGAATTGAGAAGCAGCCTGGATTGAGTGTGAGTGATTTGTGGGATGGCCACTTAGGGAAAAACACCCATCCAGATGTGGGAGGGCCAACTGGATCTCCTATGGTATAAAAGGAAGGAAGAACAGCTTCTTCCTCTGGGAAAGCTCTCACCTTCACAGTTGTCTAGGGACGCCGACTCGCTACACACTGCAGATCTTCGGCACAGATTCGCTCATCTTGACTTGCTCCTGTCTGCCCGTCACTGATCTTCAGTCACTGATCTTCAGGCTCCATTCTTCGCCATTGTTCTTCAAACAACCGAGATCTACAGCAGACTCTCACCAGCTGTCCTGCTGTCCCAGGTGGGAGATCTACTTTGCGGCTGAGCAACCATCTTAGACTATCTCTTATCATCAGATTTGTAAGCCTTCCTAATAGATCAGTTCTGTCATAAAAATCTGTAAATTCTGCCTTTTGAAGAGCCCAAACTAATACAATATATCATAAGGGCCAGTGTCATCCTCTTATTGAGAAGTTAGAGGCTGACCACCACCTATTTGGGTGTAGCACAGAGTGGCCTGGGAGGACGGAGTTACCAAGATGTCCTCAAGCTCAGTAACAGGGACACTGAGTGTCCTTATATGTCCTTGTACACTTTTGCATCTACTGAAGATTCCATACGAGTTAATCCTACTCTACCTCAAAGGTAGGCATATGTAAGTTAGTAAAGGATAACAGTGAGCAGCCTGGCAAAATGTGCCCATATATTCACATATAATTATTTATATTTTCCTCTAAAACCTATATTCACGCAGGATCCAGGCATGCCTGGCCTTGGGGAGGGTCCCTAGGGCCTTTTCTACATGAAAAACCAACAAGCTCATCCTAGGCAAAGGAAGGAGAGGCCTAGATGTTTTGCTCTAATATAAAAAACAGCTTCGGGATTGGGGGAGATATTCATAATACAGTGGAGCCCTACTATCAAATCATCCCCTGATTGATGCAGTTTGAATTTAGTCAGGGCTGAATCCCAGGAAGAGCAGACTGCCAAAAAAAAAAAAAATCTGCCTTAGCGCAGGCTTCGTGGAGGACAAGGTAATAACATAACTAGACCTAGATCTCTGTTGGAGAAGGAAGCACAGCCCTCAAAACAGTTTGAAAGAAACTTGTGAGACCCAGTGCCTGATAACTGGTAAAAGCAGTACTCTGAGCAGCTACTTGTGGCATCTTTGGTAGGTGATGCATCCCAGTGGCCAATGGGTAAGCCACTAAGTTTGACAATGGTAATGAAGAAATACAACTTTCCACACAGCCACAAAAGAGGAAAAGAGAAGATGTTAACTGTTGCATCACAACTAAGGATGGGTCACTGGTAGAAACAACAGACGCTTGAAGATTCTCAGAACCATTTAAGGTAGGATTTGAGAGAGGTAAGGAGTTGAGTATGGGGAGCATAGGTCACCGCACTGCATAGGTCACATCAAATACAAATCTTGCGAATTGTATTTATAATTATGAAAATTTTATGATTTTATAAATTTTGAATGTTTGTCTCCTCCCATGTCTGGTAGGATGTGGGAAATATGAAAAATATCAATAGGAATGTCTATGTTGTGGAAGCATTAAGCTCTAAATCTAAGAGTAAGCCATTTGTACTTATAGAAGTCCTCCAAATGAATACTTCATCACAAGAACAACCTTCAATGATAACGTTTACTGTTCAAACCTGTCAACCAAGAATTGAACTCATAGTCACTCTAGTCAGACCTCCATCTCTGATGGTAAGCAACACGCCTGTCCCCAAGCACAGGTCCATGATTCTCCAGCTATGTTTTCCTTTGAACCTTTCCTTAACAGAATTTTCATTTAGACGTAGTTCTTTACTGAATAACTGCATATTGCTTAGGACCCACAGTTTAAATTTTCTTTCTCAGCTTACTTGTGAATCACCATTAATATGTTCTTTAAAACAGTACATTGATACTTTTAAAACAAACCTTTGAAAATCAAGACCTGATACCATTGTGATATTCAAGTGAGACCATATAATTTTATAGTAGAAAGAATGGTGCTAAGGAAATCATTTAAGATCTGAAGTGGAAAAAAATGTGTGTTTAAGATCCCGCTTTGCTGCATAGACAATCCACTAATGTGAAATGTGAATAAAAATAATTTCTGCCTCTCAGAAATATGGAGATCATATGAGAGGAAGAGGCTGACCTGAAGATACTTGTCATTTCCTTCCTTCTACACTCACTCCTTAAAGAATCTATCCACCACTCTCATACCTGCTCATGAGGTGCATCCCTGCAGGCCATATGACCCATTTTCCCAGCCACATCTAGTCAAGCCCTGGTGAATGGCTGAGCTAGGTGTGGCCAGCCAGATTCTCTGTCATAAAATTTTAAGTTTGAGAGACTGAGACCTTTAGCTTTGGAGAAACAAGATGGATGTTGGTAGAAATTTGGGTTGATGACATTTTGGGATCGCTGTGATGGATGTAAGAAAATGACTAAGCAAAGAAGCTGGTCTGACAAAAAAAAAGAAGAAGAAGAAGAGTGAAGCTTCCTCATAGGAAAGATGCAATGCGCTCCCCAAAGGAGAAAGAAAGGAAAGGATTATGCTCCAGTGACTGTCTAGTTGCCATAAAGTTTGACTGTACTTCCTACATGGAGCATGGAATTCTTCTACATTCTGATGTGATAAACCCACCATTCTTTATTTTGGGTAAATTTTTGTGTCTTGCAAAAAATAATGGAAAAACAGAAATAACCGTAAAATGTAAAACATCGTGCATACATAAGTTAGAAGGATCTAGAATCAGCTGGTTGGACATCCTGTATGGAAAATATTTGGTTATGATAAAGGCTGGTATTCATCAGAATTCTTTTGGCTACATAGCAGAATACAAATTCAAACTAACTAAAAAGCCAAATGGAAACGTATTAGTACATCTAACCACTAAGTCCTGTGTGAGCCAAATAGTGCATATTTGACTTACACAGCTTATTCTCAGATCTCAATTCTTCTTTTGTTGCCTTCAGTCTCAAGCAGGCAGTACACCATGATAGTGAACAAAATTGTGTTTTGTTTCAATAGTCCTATACATTGTGAAACACCACCTTTTAAAATTTCCTGATTTTGCTTTTACATTTATAGAAACTTAATTCAGTATTATTTAAAGAGATTCTAAAATGACTGGGAAGGTAGCCTCCAGGTTTATTTCTACCTGCTTAATAATTCCTGCAGAGAGTATCTCTTTACTGAGAATCTCAGGAATGGTTCTGATTGGCCTGACTTGAATCTGTGTTTACCCCTAAGTCAATCACTGTTACCATAGATTGCAGGCTTTCCTTTGCCCAGGTCTGGACCATGTGTACTTCTCTGGAGTGAGATGAGTCTCTAGAAGAAAAAGCAAGGTTCTGTTAAGTCAGGTTGGAAGTACCTGTAGAGATTCTCCCAGCCCTTCTCATCATGATCATTTGAGACTTACAAATGAGAAGCAGATTTTTTGGGGGGATTTTTTTTTTTTTTAGAAATGAAAACTTTTCTTATTTTAAAGTAGGAACAAAAGCTCAATTGGAGACATTTCATCTGGACTTGATTATGAAATTCACTTGTAAAACTGAAGAATATGTGGTCCTCATACTTCCATTGGGCAATAGAACCATCTTCTTAGAGTTCCTACTTGGAGAAATAACAGTGGGTCACTGAAAAATGGCGACAATGAAAATCGATGAATGAAAAGGGCCTACTTAATTCTTGAGAACTTTTGATGTGAACTTTTTGCAATGGACACAATTTTTTTTTAATTTGGATCTTTCAACACAAAATCATAACCTTAGAGGAAAATATTTCAAATTGATATACCTTCTCCCCCAAAATTAGTTTTAAAATACCAGAAAATGTTCATGCAGGAACAACAGGTCAGAAAATGCTCGTAACATGCACAGAAACAGTCAAGAAAGAAAAAGAGATAAAGAGAGAGAAAAAGAGACAAAGAAAGAAGAAAGAAAGAAAAAGTGGGCATGGTGACCAAAACACTTAAACAAATTTCCTCAGGCCTCTCCCATAGTTAGAGAGAGCAGTACCTGTGGGTGAGTCAGCCATGGTCCCGAGGCTCAGCTCCCCACCCACAGTCTCAATGCTGGCTCACTGAGTCACTCCACACCCCACCCAGTGTAATCTGCTTTTCCCACAGTCTCTTTGAATCTCCTGGGACAGACGGCTGACTCTTGGAATGGAGGAAAAGTGATATCTTTTAAAAACAACAGTGCCTCTTCTGTAAGCAAAGCTGGAGAAGAGCCGGCTAGAGTGGGTGGGGTGGGGAGTTCCTCATTTACATGAAATCAGATTGTAGTTTCTCATGTACATGAAATCAGATTCTTGGGTTTGTGTGTTTATTTTTTTATGCTTGTTTTTAATGTGCCGAGGGTGAATTTATCTATGTCCCTAGCCTCAGTATCAGATTTTTTTCTTATCATAAGAAGTGGATTCATGTGTAACTTCTCCCTTTTCCATTTCTCTGCTTCAAACAAAAGACAAGAATCCCTTATCATCCTTTTAAAAAGATTAAGAAGCTCTGGTACCTCTTCCGGCTCCAGGCTTCCCTCT
The DNA here is from genome assembly GCA_004027205.1 of Ctenodactylus gundi. Lineage (NCBI taxonomy): Eukaryota > Metazoa > Chordata > Mammalia > Rodentia > Ctenodactylidae > Ctenodactylus > Ctenodactylus gundi. The sequence continues at coordinate 349,469 of PVKB01000582.1, forward strand.
GCTGCCTCATGTATTCATCACACTACCTCGGCATAGGGCAATGTCCATGCTAGTTACTTACGGGGCTTCTCTTATTACCGGATGGCTACCTAGGTGGCTGTGTAGTCAGCAGTGGTTCATGGAAGTCAGGGCTAATCCTGCTCCTGTCTTGTTCCCTAGGATCTTATTCAGAGCCCAGAGTGAGCATAATATTTTTGAAGAAAATAAAAGTTAAATGAGTGAAAATGGATTAAGCCCTTGCAGAGCCCAGAAGGTGAACATGCGAGCAATAACACAGGGGTGTCATTGGTATTTTGGTTTTGGGGTTTTTGATGCTTTTACCTCCAAGAGATGACTAAGAGCCTTTTTTCTTTTTAAGATAATCTTGAGCAACTACTTTACTGTAGATAATCCCAGATACTGCTCCTGAAAGCCAAGCATGTGTTTTTCATAGCTACGCAGGATGACGGTTCTGAGATCTTGCATCAGTGAAATTACTACAGCAGCCTAATCACTGACAGAATGCATTCAATGTTGGGACACAAGGGGAAGCATCCATCCAGTGCTTTCTGATTAAGTTTGATGCTCACGCAGTTGTGCTATGGAGAGCGAAATGCAGGAGCAGTGATACAAACAATGCACCACGCCTGCATGGCTCTTGGTGCTCCGGAGTCGGCTGACAGCGGGCCATTTGACTCTCTTTGGTTTCTAGGAGAAGTCACTTCAGAGATAACTTAAACGTGTGCTTGGAGACAATAATAATGGCAATATAGTAATAATCCTATTACGTCAAACAGTAGCAAAAATAATCACAGTGAAAAGGTGAGAAGAATTCAAACCTGCTTAGCATGCCTTCCTGTTTTTCTTCCTAAGGGGAAAAAAATGGACAGTGTCTTCATTCATGCACTTGTCACTTCATAAATATTAGTTTGTTATCCATTATGTACTTGGCAACATGTTTTCCAGGCAAAGAAGATATATAGATATGTAAGTAATTAACCCTGAGCACAATGAACTGAAGTTCATTGTAAAAAGAGAGAATTATCTGTGTCTTGTTTACTTATTCAAAATGTCTTCTGGATGATCAAACTTAGTGATATCTATAGTCATATATATTTTCCACTTTACAAAGAGATTTCACATAAATATCTCATTAAGTGCTCACAGAAACTCTTAATGGAAGGCAGGACTACGACGAACTTAATTTTGCAATTGAGAAAAATTCACAGATGTGAATTGTCCAAGATGGCACCAAAAACAAAATATTGAGTTGAATAAGGGCTAACAACAACTCTCCTAACGCTAAGATTATTAGCTCTCTTCCCAGTTATTTTGCATTTTAAATAGTAGGTCAGATGGGTGTAGCAAAGTGCTGGCTTGACAACCCAGCTCTAGCAAAGACTTGTCATCAGAAGTCTTTCTAAAACATGATCTCATTTTATATTTGTGTATTGAGGCCATAAAACAAGCAATGGATCAAGACTGTGATCCTTGGCATCCATCTCTTCCTCCAACTATATATATCATAAGAATTGACAAAGACTTTCCCACTCACAGAATCTAGCCAAGAAAAGACAGCCTCCTGTATTCAACACTGTTGGTAAATTGAACATCTCTGAAACTGCGATTCCATATGCTTTAAACAACCACTCATCAAAAATGCACTAGATTCTAAATCCTTAGATGCTCCTTAAGAGTTCAGTTGGCTCTTTAGAATCAGACACTAAAATCAATGGTACATGACCCTGAAGAAATGAAAGCCAAAACATGTCTAGCTTTGCCAAGCGAAGATTTTACTGGTGTGCTGCTCAGAGTGAGATTGATATTTAGCATTCCTAAGTGAGCTGCTAAGCTCTGGCACAATATAAATAGCTGTAACTTAGTGGCTGGTGACAGAAGCATCCAGCCATCTCTGTCCCTCCGCCCTCCCCTACTCTGTATAATGACTAAATAGCCTCTAACCAGCTTACAGGCCCTGAAGAAATACCACAAATCAGAGCCATTAGTGTGTTAGTGGCTTTCTGGTGGGTCGATATCTGAGTTGCTTCGCTCTCTAAACCTCAGAGTCACAAAGAAAGGAAGAATTCTCAAGGGTAAGTGAAGTAGTCTAGTGGAGGGAGAGGAATGAAATTTAAAAATCCCGGTTCACTTCTTCTTCTTGCTTAACCCAACTGTGCCTTAGATTCTTATTCTGTATAAGGGAGTTTCCCACTGTACAGAGTTCTGGAATCCTCTAACAAACAGTGTGTAGGAATAATTCTCATTACTTTCACAGCACATGATTGTAAGAATCAAATGAAAGGTCTTTGAAACTGCTTTTGTAAATTGCCAACAAGATTGCTTTTCTGCTTTTCTTTCATGGATCTTTAATTTTACAACTCGAATGATACATTGCTGGAAATCTATCACTGAAGATGAAATCCAGAAAGTGAAACAGAAAAAAATTAAATGAAAATTTTAAGAGATGAGTAAGAGAACCACAAAGTACTTTTGCTTCAAAAAAAACTGGAAGGTTGAATATATGCATACCAACTGTTAGCCAGTTTTCATTGTTCAGTTGAAAAAATCTGATAGTTTTTGAAATTTTATTTGAGTACTTCTAACTCACAAAAACTACTGGAATTTTATTTATATTACATGATTTGTTTTTAACAATACACTATATTTGGAGACTAATTGAATCATACATAGAATCTGATCTTAAATAATTGGCAAAGCTGGAAACTAAGATATTTTGAATGACCTCAAGTTAAAAATGGCGCCTATTTTTTAAGGTTGTGCTTGTACATTGGCACCAAAAATGGCACCTGATGGTATCTGTGCCATTTCGGCTCAGCTCTTATGGACTTTATTCCAAATATTTTTTAAAGTAAACTTATTTTAGAAAAGTTTTAGATTTATGGAAAAACTTCAAAGAGAGGAAATAGAGTTATATCTATTTTTCTCTATTATTAATACCTTACATTCATATAGTACATTTTTCACACTGATGAACTAATACTGAAACATTATTATTCTTGGATCCCCTTAGTTTTTATTTTTTCCATTCCAGAATCCTATCCAAGTTACCATATTACCTTTGGTTGTCCTGTCTCTCGAAGGTACTCTTGGCTATGACAGTTTGCCAGACTTTCCTTGCTTCTAATGAACTTGACTGAGCAGTGCTGGTCAAGTATTGTGGAGACTGTCTCAGAATTTGACTGAGTTTTTCTCATGGGTAGACTGAGATTATGAGTTTTAGAAAGGGAGGTTTTTATAGGTATTTTGTTGACTGCAATTTGAGAATATTCCAGTGGAGAGTTGGATAATTCTCTGCCACATGAAAAAGCTTTTTCCCTAATGGGTCCTCACAGATGCAAATACAAAGACTCTCCCAATAGGTTTAAATTAACCCCAGGTGCCACAGGTTGTTATAGGTCTGCCCACTTGTCTTCAGTCTTTCTTTCTGGAGACTTCCAACACAATCTCCTACAGGGTTTCTAAGGGTAAAATACATTCTGTCTTTTAACAGAATTTCCTATAAGGGCTATGTCATTGGGGGTGGGGAAGGGAAATGATTTTAAACTACAGAAAAATATAAACCTGATGCTATGTGCATGTATGTGTTTTATGTGCAATTTGGGTTTATGAAAATGTCTTGATATATGCACATTTAGTTTCTCAATACCCCTATAATTTTACTGTAATCTTCAAAATGATTCTGTTCTATGTTGATAGAGCAATAACAGCTAATATTGACATAGACCTACCTACGCTTTATATACTTTATCTCAGTTAATCCTGTTTGTTCTAAGTACTCACTGTCCTCTTGCATAAGTGAGGAAATTGAGGCTTAGGGAAGTTAAATAACTTGCTTAAGGAGGCAGATAAGTCAGGCTCTGAGCTCATGGACTGGCTTGGAGATTAAACTACCTTTGTGTTACGAAGTTTCTTTCAAAATGCCTTCTGTGACAGCAAGAACCATGCCTTTTTTCTTAATTGTTGGTACTCTTAATTACTTTCCTTCCCTATGGCATATATTTAATAAGACCTGTAAATAAGAAACACGAAGATATATTATTACTTCTAATCACCATTGTGAAAATTAAAAAATATCAAATGACATCATTGTAATTGGCCAATAGACCAATAGTAAGTGAGATGGGCCAGATAGTCAGCAGCCCCGGGCTCTGGATCTACAGGGAGAGACGCTCCGTGTTCTCATGCATAGCATGTGAGGAGAAAACGTAGTGGTAGTGAGGCGTAGTCAGGGTGACAACTAGGAGACGACGGCCATTGAAAAGATGTCTTTTTACTTACCGTTCCTAAAATAAGAGGCTATGCAGGCCATAGGAGGTCCCATGGGGAAGCACCGGGGTCAGTCAGGAGGTAGATGTCAGTCAGAGGCAGGAACCACAGGCAAGAGCCTTTATTATGGTGTCCAAAGGAATATATGAGCACAGCAGTATACTGACTTAGAATTAAGTAGCTGGACTAATTTCAGCAGCGTCTAGTCATAGCAGCTTTGATCTTCACAAAAGGGCATATCTAACCACACAAAAGACTAGTGCCCAACAAGCATTGCAAAGCATGTATGCAACTCTTTTGCTTAAATCCATGTCAATAACCAGCGACATTTTGTACTCCAGTACATATGAGTCTGTAGTCACCCACACACCCACAGGCACACCCACACCCCACCACCACATCACACATCCTCAGAGTCTGTGTTTAGCGGGTCCAAGTTGGCTTGGCCTCTTTGGTTTTTTTCTCAAAAGTTGTGAAATAAAACTTTTAAAAGGCAGAGCTAAACCTTATTTTGATGTCATAGCTTCCTTAAAACCAAAAACAGCATAGCCAAATCCAACAGCATAGCTTACTCCAGGAAACATTTTCTTCACAGTCATGACAAAATCAAGTGACCATATTTTCTCAAGTTCCAGCAAACACTTTATTCTCTTAATTAGTAACTGTTGGAAACCAAAATCTGAAAAAGTCCTTCAGCAGTAAACATGAATGTTTCAAAGAAAAGATGAAAGAAGTTTCAAGAGAATATCAGTTTCTGTTCGCTGTATTTCCAAACATTTCTCTTTGATAAGATCCCCAAACTTGAATAAATTAGGTACAGTGTCGATAGAAATAAAAAAAGTAATCTGTGAAGAATATTCCAGCAAAATAAGGATCCGTTGAACAGTCAGCTAAATCCTGTCGGAACAGGAGAAAAGGGAGATTAATGTAAAAACTAACTGTAGCTAAAGTGCTTTTTTTTTCCATTGGGTAGTCAATTTCTTACTAAAAAGAAAAAAGGAAAAAATAAAAAGCAAGCTTACTGGAGCAGCTACACGGAAATGATACGCACTGTCAGAAAACGGGGCCACAGGGAGGTTCCAAATGTGCTGGTACCCCTAAATAATGAGTGAGAGAGATGCATTTCATAACCACATTTTCTGCTCAACTGCAAAGACTATAGACCAAGAAAGCATCCCCTTGATGGCCGTAAGAAAGGCATCTGTAATAGCAGCTTTTGATAAGTGTCACTAGAAGAGTTCGTAGCTTCTGAAGGACACAAGAAAAATGCTAAGCCAAGCCATGACCACATTCACAGCAAGAGGAAACACTGACACTAGGTTCAACGTATCCTTCCCTCAGTAGGAAACAGAGGCCATGATTCTAAATACACCTCTACTGGAGTAGGGACACGATATCACATCACGGAACAAGAAAACATTACCTGTGTCATCTCCTGGGAGACTACTCCGTGGCTTTGCGTTCTCTTGTCTTCCCTTTTACTATGGAAACATATATTCCCGAGGGTGAACTTGCACTGGAAGACTATCAACGGTTCCGTAGTGCTTCAAGAGACAAAGGTAAGAGGGCAAGTGGAAAAGCAGGTAGCAGCTCACTAGGCTAAGCACTGATGAGAGAGAGACTCAATGGAAACGTAATTTGGAAATCCCTTGCAAGTTCATAGTAGGCATTTATCATACAATGCCCAGTGGAATGAATGCCAATAGGCTAGTTCACATCTATTACTACAGAAAAAAACCTTACCCTTAAATGATTACCAAGATAGCATATGATCGTTTCTAAAAATCAATGTCATGCTTAAGTCATGTCACATCAGAACTTATTTATTTATCTATCTATCTATTGAGGCAGGGTCTTTCTTTGTAGCCCAGGCTGGCCTTGGAATCACGGCAATTCGCCTGCCTCAGACTCCTTAGTGCTGGGTACAGGTGTGCGCCACCACACCCAATTTATGTGGTGCTGGGGAATGGAACTCAGATACTTAGTGCTTGACTTAGCGCGTGCTAGGCAAGCACAGTGACCTAGATGCAAATAATTTTTGATGCACGTCTTCTTTTTTCCACTGGCAACTGAATTTTCATGTATCTGAAGCCTGGTAGACTTTAGATTCTGGAAATTCCTAATCTGAGTAGATACTATTTGAAATGCCCAAACAAGTAAACATAAGTATGGGTTTAGGGGTGAATGGCACTAGAAACTAACAACCTTCAAAGTTACCAGAGCAGAAGGAAAAGCCGTTCTTTTCCTGAGATTAACTCATTAATTAGCACTAAGATGATGAGAGCCCTTCCCCTTTGGAAAGAACGCTTTTGAACAAATGGGAACAACCTACGATCTCAGCTGAGTTTATAGTAATTTCCCCTTGTTCTTGATAGATATGTCTCAATACCTACAGTGGATGCCTGAAATCTCAAATAAAACCAAATCCTATCCCTTCTGTTACACTGGAATATGAAAGGTAAAATTTAACTTATAAATTAGTCACAGTGAAAGACAAACTCTAATAAATAATAATAGCACAATTATAACGACACACCGCTGGTTTCTGGAATTTTCCATTTAATATTATTACAGTGATTGATACTGAGTAACTGAAACTACAGAAAGTAAAATTGTGGATGAGAAGGAACTACTGTAAGTTACTTTAAAATCAGCTCTGTTTGGAAACTGGTTCATAAACCTGATTTAGTGGCTCAAGGTGATCTTCTGTCACTTCTAGTCTATAACATATAACCTTATTTCTTTCTTTGAGCTCTAGGAATGAAGAAAGAATTGCTATTCCAGTGTATGAAGGAGTGCTGGAGAATAATTCATTGAGCAGTAAGAATGGCACTCAGCATGGAAGGATAGTACATAGCTAGCTTTTTCGGTGCCCGGAAATACAGTGAATTCTGAGTCATGAAATGTAAGGTGCTTGAAACCTGCTTTTCCCAGTCAAGCAGTGGGGCGGTGTCATTACCTGCCCACTGAAGCAAACTGGAGGAGAAAGTGAGTGTGAAGCTTGAGTAGGACAGAGGACACAGCGTGGGAGGCAGATGATGGAGAAGGATTTGTTGGCCCGGGGAAACTGGGGGTGACCTGGAGGCCCAAGGAAAGAGAAGGAGGAGAAGGGGAGAGGAAGCCAGGAGTGGGGAACGGGAGATGAAAATCAACAGACATGAAATAACACCTTCGGTATTCATGGGGAATATTCAATGCACAATTTTTTAATAAAATAGGTTGAAAGTCTTAAAATGTTGTGTTTAAGATATTAGTAAATAATAGCTTCAGTTAGAGTTCTGTGATTCTAGATCATCATTTCTCAAGTGCCTTCTACGGGTCAGGAAGAAGCAATGTCCCAACGTATCCCACCCCACAGTAGGAGGCAAGAGACTGATAGTTGAGGAGATGGTTGAGAAAGAGTGTGCAGCCCAGCAGCACCATTTATTAACTGCATTTCAGGACATGTTCCTTTCACCTCTCCGTCCCCAAGTTTTCCCCCCTGTAAAACAAACTGGAAAACATACCACACTGGGAGAGTTGTTGTGAGGATTATATGACCCAGTATTCATATGGATCTGGCATATAGCATGTGATATAAAAAAATGGAGTGTGTTTAAATTTTAAGAACATGTCACAGCAAAAGACATGGTGCCACCAGTGGCCCTCAGAGTACTCCGTCCCTTCTGACACACTCATCCCACCATTCTTGCCATTTGTTGAAGCAGTTTCAGAGTTCCTTCTTGCGGAAGTCTTTAGTTGCACTGTTGTGGCTGTCTTAATGTCCCGAATCCGCTCCAAATGTTTACCTTTCATGGTCATTTGACTTTGGGAAAGAGCCAGAAGTCAGTAGGTGCCAGATCTAGTAAATAAGGTGGATGAGGACACAGTGTAATGTCTTCTTGGCCTGTCTGATTCTGCTGGATGGCGCCTGTCAGCAGCCACCCCTGAATTTTTGATCACACTTCATGACAGAAGACTTCCAGAACTGCTTCAGAAACTGGTAAGATGGCGGAATAAGCGTGTCTGAAGCAAGTGGCAGTGAGTCAACAAATCATTTGATTATCCCTTACATAATCTATGCTTAGCCAACGGCAGTTACTAATTTCACTGGTATTAACAATAATACCTTTAGTGGCCCTATGCTCTATGTTATAAAGTCACACTCATTTTACAGATGAAGAAATGGTACATTAGGGAGATGCATGTTTTTTCCAAGTTCATAGGATTAGTATTAATAAATGACATGACAGAGATGACATTTGAATACTGATCTGCCCAATTCCAAACTCTTTTTTATTATAGTAGTCATTGTTTCTTGTTTAATTTAGGTTGTTTGTCTTGTGTTTGCTTTTTTTTTTTTTTTTGTCTTAGAAAATGGATGGTGTAGTGTTATTCTTGTTCCCACACCAGTTTTGAAGGGAGCCAGCGAGAACACTCAACTCATGAGCATCAGCCAGTGCCAAGCCCACGTGCAAACCCTCTTTGAGCCAGCAGCTGCCTCCCCACAATCACTAGGCAACACAGACTGACTACTTTCCACCTAACATACAGATCAAGTTGTGAAGTGAATTCAAGCTTACTGTTCAATTAATAGTAATTTTTATCTCTTTTACACATACTTACTTGATTTCCAGAGAGAATTTGACATTGGTGGGTGTATTCTTATTGACAGGAATATTATAATCATAATGTCCAGGCCTAATAATGAAAAAAATAAAACTTAAAATCACATTATGCAGGAAGGACATTTTTTCTACTCACTCTATACTCTGTAAACTACAAAATATTATATAATAAACATAGAAAATAGAATAAACTCAATGTAGTTCGTTTTAGGAGACATACTTGTCAAATTTCAAAATTATCTCAATTACATCTTAATATAAAATATATCAGAAATACTTATAACAGAACACATGGAGGGGGGGATGATGGAAAGTCAGATCTCAAACCAAATGGACAAAATTAAATGCCCCAGAAATGACTCCAATTCCCTGTAGGAAGATACAGATTTCTGAAGACAATGAGGCAAAGGCCTCACACCTGGAACGAAAGGTTGGAAATATCAATTTTTCTACCGCAAATCATTTTCTTTTGAACAAAATTAATGGCAAATATGTAATTTTAATCTCTGAACTTACAATTATTATAGCTCTGATTATCATTTAGCAGTGGAGAAAATTATAAGACAGAATTGCGTATCCACAGTTTCCTGGTTTATCTCCTCAAATGTAAGAGATACTTGGGAAGATGGAAGTCCCGTTGTTTCATATTTGCATGTAACGGGAGTCCTCCTTTTATCTGGTTCTCCCATGAATAATGTGGAGAAACAATGTAAAATCAGCTAAGTGGGGGAACAGTCACTTTAGAATCTCTTTAATACTAAAGTAGGTTACTATAATTATGAAAGTAAAAGCATAGGGAATTGAAAGAGCTGGAATTTCACAAAGTGTAGAAACAGCAAAACATCACATTTTGTGCCTTGAGTGTACACAATTTTTACATGACAATTGTACCTCAAAAAAGGGGAAAAAGATAAGACTGCCACATGGGTACCACGTTGAGAACAATGTTATATCAGTGAATTAATGTGTTTTAAATGTAGATAGGTGGGGCTGGAGGAAAGGCTCAATGGTTAAAGCACTTGCCTAGCAAGCGCTTAGGCAAGCTCTAAGTACTTGAGTTCGACTCCCCAGCATCACATAAACTGGGCGTGGTGGTGCATGCCTGTCATCCCAGCACTCGCGAGGCTGAGACAGGAGGATTGCTGTAGTCCTAGGCCAGCCTGGGCTCCATAGTGAGTTCAGGACCAGCTTGGACTACAGAGGGAGACCCTGTCTCAAGATAAATAAATAAAGTAGATAGAAAGATCTGTGTTGAGATAAGAAGTATTTTGTTTAACAAGGAAGTTGAAATTAATGGAACTTCTGCCCCGTCTTGTGCCTCCCAGGCTCCACGTGCCTCATAGCAGCCACTCAGCTGATAGCATCTCCATTCACAGCTCAGAGGTGACTATGCAAGGAGGAGGAATGAACATTCTGTCAAAGCCCCAAGATTTGAGTCTGAATTGTCTGATTCTTTTTCAATATATCATCCTATGATATTAACGTCTGTCTCAGCTGTGTGATCAGAGGCCAGTTTATTAGACACATGATCTTAGGCAAATTTTTTCAAATTCCCTAACTACATCATCATAGGGAGAAGGAATACTAACCTCTTAGGGCTTTTGAGAGAATTTAATGTGATAATAAATATAGGTATCATAAAAAGTCATAAAACATCAGGCAGTTTATTTTAATAACTTAGCACCATCAAGCTTAAATTCTATCCAGTTGAAAAAGACAGCTGAAAGCTCACATGATTTGAGGTACCAGCTCAAAATACGGACCTTGTATTTAGCCTAGCAGGTACCCAATAAGGAGTTATCAAATCGACACAAGTATATCTCTTCATTCTTAATGCCTATCATCTGTATTTGTGCTTGCCAAAGAGACACTCCTTCTGTGTTTCTATATCATTACCTGATCCAGGTGATACAGTATATACAAGAGAGAAATATTGCTAATAACTTTTGCAATACCTAGATTGCAGTATCTAAATTTGTTTTCCTCCTATCCTTTACAATGTCTAATTTTTTTCTCTTAAACCATTTGTCATCAATTGAAATAATGATATCCCTTATTACTAAGATGTTTAAATGCCAGCTTGCTCATAACTTAGAGCCACTGTGACCAGATCTTTCTTGTCTATAATCAGCAGGATGAATGAACATCCTACCTGTAGTAGGCGCCTTCACAGGGTCCACAATAGAGATGCTCCCCAGAGACTTGGTCCCAGGCTTAGCCACGAACCACCCAGTGCCCAGATTTGCTAGCTCTGTGGTTTATTGGCATCTGCTAACAACAATTTTACGATTCCCCTGCCCACCATGTAACCAATGTGTTTTCACTTAAGGAGCAAGCACATTCTGATTTCACCAGGTAGCTGTTGTCATCCCAGTGACAAACCCAGAACCCTGAGACCTTGCAGAAGCAGCCAGGCATCATGGGAAGGCTACCCACCCACACTGCAGCTTCGTGCTGCAGTACCGACGGTCGATTACGTGCTGGATTTCCATAATCTGGATAGAACTGATGCTTGTATCAATCCCTGAGTTGAGAAGAAACAGAGAAAAGAAAGCAAAATCTGTGAAAAGGCAAAACATTAAGTTTCTGAACAGTCCCTAAAAATTGCAGAATTTACAATAAGAGACTTTTACATACATGGATTTCATATGCACTCCAAAGGAAAAAGCAGAGGAAGGGGCAACATTTTGGGGATCTTTTTTTCCTTTTTTTTTTTTTTTGGTGTTGTTGTCCTATAGTAAATTTTAAGAAAACTAACAAAAATACAGTCTTCAATTTAACATTCAAAAGCTTTCTGAACCATGAAAGTCTCACTAGAGCAAAATTTACTGAAAATGAAGGATGCAATATGAATTACAATCTGTTTCCTAAAACAGAAAATGAACTAAAAATATAGTCAGAATAAGACAGAAAGACAGGATCCTCAAACAAATTATCCAAATTCATGAAGATCAATTACAACAGTCTGGCAGAAAGTGACCATTTCTACTGCTTCATTAATGATCATACTAGCTAGCATTGATTATAAATCATAGCCCAAAGGGCAAGCTTTGTTTCTGTTTTCTACTCTAGTGGTGCTTATTTATTTATTTATTTATTTATGAGACAGGACCTTGCTCTGTAATCCAGGCTGGTCCTGCCCTCACTACGTAGCCCATGCTGGCTTCAAACTCACAATCTCCTGCCTCTGCCTCCAGAGATGCTGGGATTATACAAGTGTACCACAATGCCCAACTATCTGGTGCTGGGAAATTGAACTCAGGGCATTGAGCTTGTTAGGCAAGTGCTTTAACTGCTACACTATTCCCCCAACCCCTCTAACAATGCTTTTACAACTTCTAATTCTGCCTGGATTCACACAGGGAAAAAAAAGATTGTCAATGTTAACTTACAGTCACTCTCCCAGTCGGGACTGATGAGTGTATCTCTTGCCAGGAATGACTTGCTTTTGTCTTCTGAGGAGGAAAAACATCTGTCAGTGTTAAGGACTTGTTCAGGCTGAGAATCTCTTCTGTTTGCCCTAGTTTGTCTGTGAGTTGAATACATCCCCACCTTTGTCTCTCGTCCACAGTCACAGTTTCCCTCCTATCTGTTACAGATTTAGCTTATGCTTACCATCCCCCAAGAAGCCATCTGTTCTGGGCTGAATTGCCCACTCCTCAATCATATGTTGACGAAACAAACTTTTATTCCTCAGAATATGACTGTATTTGGATATAGTGCCTTTGCACTGTGATTAAATTAAAACAAACTCTTACCACAGGTCTTTCACGTATGATTAAGTTAAAATAGAGCGCTTAACACGGTCTGACTGGTATATAGCCAAGAGTGGCGACACACACTGTAATCTCAGCATTATGGGAGGTTGAGGCAAGAAGCTCTGAGGTTGAGGTCCAGCCTGGATAACTTAGGAACTTACTGAGACCTTGTCTCAAATTTTAAAAACATAAAATAATAAAGGCTGAGAATGTAACTCAGTGAGAAGGCCCTGGGTTCAATACCCAGAACCAGAGAAGAAGAAAAAGAGAGGAAGTTAAAATCCTCAGGAGGACACTAGGGGCATTCATGCACACAGAAAGGATAGGCAGATCCAGCCAGATGGTGGCCATCTGCAGGCCAAGAAGTGACGCCTCCGAAGAAACCAGACAGGCTAACAAACAAGATCTTTGAATTCCAGCTTCTAGAACTGTGAGAAGGTAAATGTTTGTTGTTTAAGCCAATCAGTCAGTGGTATTCAGTCATGGCAGCCAAAGCAGATGAAAACACCACCGCCGGCCGACTTGCAGTTCCCAGCTCCTTCCTCTGCAGTCTCACTGCATTAACTGCTGAACCACCCACGTGATCACTCGTTAGTGATATATCTGGCGCTACCCTGAGAGGTATATGATCTCTTTATTGTCACTTCACTTTTTATTTATTTTTGCCTTTTCTTGATGACTACAGAGTACAGAATCTCTATAAACATTCCTTAAATCTCTATAAGTAGACAAAAAGTTTTGGTCAGATTATAGAAGCCATTTTTCTGGTTAATGACAAGCTAATGGTAGTTCATTTTTCATCTAGTTTCTTAAATAGTAGTGTTGCTAATCAAAATCATCAGATTTTGGTTATCGGGTTCTTTTCTATGTATCTTAGTGTTAGTATTTCAGGATTATTTATGCTATTTTAAAATAAATATAGAGTATTTGAGAATCCCTGTGACAGGAGACTCACTAACTGTTGGGGCAGACTATTCCTCTGCTGGGCAGTGCTGAATTCTGGGTTTTTCTTTAGTTTAGCAAACATCTATCTTCCTATTCATCCCTTTTCATCCCAATTCTTCCTCTTGAGTGAGTAGAACAGGCCTGAAAGGTAACTGCTTGGACCAACCCAAAGTTGACTCCTATGTGGGCACTGAGTGAGAAGCGTATTTCTTTTTATGAGTGAAAACAAAGGTCATTACAAATATAATGTTTAAAAAGTAGGAAGAAGAAAGAAACAACATGCATGTTGGAATCTGATTAATTATTCATAGAGTCCCAAAGAATAGCAATGAGATGAACTTGCTTGGTTTAACAACCCCTTCTGAGTAGAGTACAGGAACCGCACGACCAGTGTCTAGCATCAAGGGCACATTGGATTCGCTGGTTTTCCAACCTTGCCTGCTACCATGGCCTCTCTGCTGCATAAGAGACCCTTTTAAATGAGAGACCATGAATCAATGGCAATGGAGAAAGTGAATAAAAATGAAGAAAAGCAAGAACATGACCATCTTTTGTTAAATAATGAAACACTAATCTTCATATAAATAGAGTTGAGATCTAGGATCTCTGGAGATAAGTAGAATCTACAAAAAAAATTGAGTATACTTTTTCAGTTGTTTAAACTTGACTATGAAGTATTAAAGAAAATCCTCTGAGGCGTATGTATTTTTTGCACTGAAGGGCACTAATGAAAATTATACCTACTATTCATCAACACTTACTGTTTACTGGACACTGCTCTGAGTACCTGACTCTCACGCAAAGGAGTTCTCCTTCTGGACAGATAAAGTTCCTTAGGTACCTTGTGGTCTCTTTGTGGGTAAGAAACAGAGAAAGGCTTCTTATCAAGACTATTTGATTCCAGAGTCCACAACTCTGCTCTCCTGGAAAGTGTGAAACATGATCTTTGAAGAAGAAAAGTGAGTTGGAACCCTAAAGTTAAGACTGAGTTGCAGGCAGCTGAAAAGAATCAGACCACTGATGTGGGGCGATGGCCCGGGGACAGTGAGTCCCCTCACACAGACAAAAGCATTTTAAAAACAATTTAAAAAGGATCACAGTTTGGTGACTGTTATCAAGTCCATGTATCTTTAAATATGTATACTGAAAGGAACCATGTAATATGCTGCTAATCATATCTAATGGGAGAATTTTGTAATGTTTTACCAATCATTTTAAATTTTTTCAGATTTAGTTAGATCTATATTCAAATTTCTACTTCAAATTTCAGAATAAGAAGTAAAGGAAACAGGACACAATGTCTGGGGACGAAGGCTCTGAAGCATCTCTGTCCTAGCAGACGCTTTTCACACTTGGTGCAACAGCAAATTAACTTTTCCACTCCTAGCTGAGTGCCATGAAGACTGTGCCTTGTTCACACCCATGTTTCTCCACATAAGCAATGCTGAACTCTCTGCAGGTGCTGAATAAATATTTGTGGAAAGACAGAAGGAGGAGAGTGAGGAGAAAAAAATGTTCTTACACTCTCAAAGGGAAAATTCCCAAGAGTTGGAAATAAAGAGATTTTGACAATGGCTGTGGGAGGCCTGGATCCTCCACTCTCAGCCAATGGGAGGAAGGCAGAACTTATGGGCAATCAAGCTTTAAGAATCCACCCCATTCTCCCCAAGAAGAACTGGATCTTGAGGTCTGAGAATTTTCTCTAATATATATATATATATATATATATATATATATATATATATATATATACATATACTGATTTCCCTTTACCTGTAAGTACATACGCTGCCCAAGAGGCCTCCAGATTTCTTAGCTTCTAGATTTTCCAACAATAATTCTCAAGCACACGTCTCCTACTATTAGTTTTTTGTGAGATTGCTTTCTCAAAAGGCTGTGGATTTACAAGGCAAATGATACACAGAGAAGTAAAAGCCGGGACTTTTCTGTTCGGGAGGTTTCCTTCCCCCAACCTTTTGTTCTACTTCCCTGATGAATTCACAGGAAAGGGGCTCATCACAAATTCTGGCTATAAATACACAGGTTTGTCTCACTTCCACAGAACTGTATTCAGTTCCCTGGAGACAAGGAACCCTGTAAGTAGGGTTGAGTATCTGGTGGGATAAGGTATATCTTTAACAGTCTTTTTTTTTTTTTTTTTTGAGTGAGGTTAAGAGGAGATAATCTTACAGATTAGAATAATAAAAACGGTTTTGCAAAAGCCTAACAAGCATAAGATCCTGGCTTCAATTCCCCAGCACCACGTAACCTGAGCCCTGAGCATGGTGGCACACACCTGTAATCCCAGCACTCAGAAGGATTACCATTAGTTTGAGGTCAGCCTGGGCTCCATAGGGAGTATGACTAGCCTGAACTACAGAGTGAGACCTTGCTTAAAAAAAAAAAAGATAATGACAGGAGATAAATTGTAAAGCCTCTACAGAACACTTCAAATATGTCGCTTCTCTGAAGCAAGACTACAGTTCTGAGATCTGGTTATTGAAATTTGCCTGCAATTTTACAGGAGTAGCTCTCCTTTTACAAATGTCTTCCAGTATTCACTGTAAGCTTAATATACATTCTTTGTGGTTTTCATTTGAAAACCGCAGATATATTTCACCGTTGGCAAGTAAGATCTCCCAATAAGGGGTCTAAATAAGAAACTTCTGGAGAGCAGAGATTTACGATGGCGTCCAACCAAAGTGTATCCTGCTGCAGTAGACAGTGGATGGTGCAACACCCACTGTGTTGATAGCTGAGGTCCTACAGAGTATCCTACACACTTTTCTCTTCCCTGATTCAACCAGACTCATACCAAGAAGCAAAGAAATCAACTCAATGGCCAAGTTCTTCACACCAGAAACCTTATTTTTTTTTTTGGGGGGGGGGGTAGGGAGGAGGTCCGGTCTCTAAAGCAAAATGAGCATGAATTATAGATACAGTTAGATACAGTTTGTTTTGTGGTTTTTATATTAATCTCACCATCTATAGAGTTCCAAAAATGTTTTTCTCCCCATGCACTTCGGTTTTTAACATCTAACTTTTCTTGCTACTTTATTAGTTCCATGGATTAAAATCCAATACATCACACTCAGCGAGTTCCTCAGAGAGAAGCTCAATACTCTAAAGTACTTTCCATTTACTGTCTATCCTACCCAAACCTTTTATAAAATCGGGGGCCTGGGAGAGTAGATATAAGAGAGATTAATTTTCTGAAAAATACTTTACACAGATCTACACGATCAATTCAGACCCAAAATAAAAATAATGACATGAGCTCAGCCTGTCATAAAAATGCTGACGTCCCTTCACCTATCATTTTGTACTGTTAATCCTCAGGGCGATGCTCAAACGTGCGTTTGGAGTCTTAGGAAACTGTAAGATACTACTCTGCACCCTGTTTTCTTAAGACCATTTTTAGTCCTTAACTTTTTTTTCTTTTTTAATTCTTAGTTGATTTTTTTCCATGCCCAACAAACATCTGGTTAAACTGCCTGGCTTTCTCCTACCACAGGGTTATTCTGTGTGCTGGACAGAGGGGGAAGGATGCAGCAGCAGCAGAGCAGAAAACCTTCCCTCCAACTCCCAGTGGGGTTTCTTGGTGAAAGAAACTGGAGGTGTCTTGGTGAAAGGCAAAGTTGTTAGACAAATGGCACAAATGGAACTTTCTAGCATCAGAGAGCAGGTACTTTTGGATTTCCTACAGCTAATCTCAGGTATGTGGTACTCCAACCTCCGAATGAATGGAGGCAGAAGGGTGGATGGGATGGAACTCCGGACAGGAAAACAGAGACCCAGATTCCAGTTCTAACTGCTAGTAATGCAATTAGGGAAACTATTTTTCATTGCTACTGTTTCTGATTGGATTTATTTAATTTTTAATAGATATATAATTGTAACTATGCAGGACTCTAATATTTTAATAGATGTACGTGTGTATAATAAGTAGCGATCTGATCTGAGTAATAATATTCATCACCTCAACTATTTATCATTTCTTTGTGTTGGAAAAAATCATAATCCTCTCTACTATTATTTTTGAAGTGAGAATTAAAGCCATTCATTGCGACCTTACTATACAACAGGACATGAGAAGTTATTCCTCTTGTCCAGCTGCAATTCAAATAGGAAATCTGAAGCAAGGTCCTACATTTTCATTGTATCACTACAGATAGGTACGCTGGTATAAATCAGAGGTTCTCATGATCTGAGGCCTTTGTAACCCAGTGTGACTACATACAGGAGTCTATAGTTTTGCTATGGATTTGAAAAGTAGTATGTCTCCCATAAATATGTAACAATTTTCAAATTGTTATGTAAGACATAATTCAGTTAAACTTAACTAGAATTATGGTTACATGGTTTCTTCAATTAAATCATTGTAAAAGTATGTTAACAGATTCTCAAGGTAAAAAAAAAACTGTATGTCATAAGGGTAGCTGCTCTCTGACATCCTACGACTCTAAGTCCCTCCAAATCTGCAGGTTCCACTGAAGTAAAAATCAATTAAGCACCTACCATTTTTCTCCAGATGTAGAAGGAAACACATTTACCATTGTATAAGGGAGCCTGGTAAAGTAGAACTAAAATTTCATTCTTAGCCAGAGAAGCTGCTAGTTCTGTCTAGGTGAACCCAGCTTAGAGCAGAGTTTCTTTCTCTAGGAGTTTCCACAGACATGGGAAACATCACAAGCAAACATCACTGGATGCAGAAGATAGCAACAAACCCTCATCTGATTGGGTAAGAGCTATTCTTCCCAGTATTCTCTTGATGGAAGAGCTAGTTGTTCTAGGTAGTGAATTTACTCAGGGGTCAAGAAACCCTTAAAATGAAGAGTGGACAAATCCATGGCTTGTGCCTGTGTAGGAAGCATTGTCATCAGTACATCTTTCAAAGTGAGATCGTCCTTCCTGGGGACTGCTGTCAAAGAAAGCCATCAAATGTCCCCAGCATGGATAATGTAATGTTAAAAAAAAAAAAAAGCCTTCACCAGCCACATGTTCCAATATGTTCTCAGAAAATAGGAAAGTTTTAGGAAATTTCTGTGCTAAGTTTTTTATATTTAAAAATATTGACAATATGATAACTACAACCAATTTCTGTCTTCAAAAAAACATTTATCCTTACTCTGTGATGATGCATCTGTTCCCAATTTCAATCAAACATGAAGAAAAGTACAAGCATTTCCTCTTATAAGTATGGAGGAAAAGCAATGCCTCAGCTTCCTTCTTGAAAAGAAAAGAAAAGGATAATAATGATGCCTATCTTGGAGACTTGTAAAGATTAAAATCATTTATATAAGCTATTTATGACAGTACCTTGCACAGAGAATGCCTCACTACACCATGATAAGATGCTGGCAGTATTTAAGAGTTATTTTTCCAAGACTAGGATATGAAGCAGTAGCACTGGAAAAGGAATCACATTACTACCCCACATTTTACCACTGGCCATATTTTGTGTGCCAGCCAGTAGAAATGCTTACGAATAGTTTGGTTCACCTTTTTCCAGGCACATGTTAGATCCATACATTTTCATCCATTTCAAACTAGACATGACCAATGTGACTTGCTTAAATCATTACAGTATGAGCAGAATTTAGACACGTTATCTCAGATGAAGGCTCTGAAAGCCAGTGTATAATGTGGCTTGTTCTTTTATCATGACTACAGACATTCTAGATATGTGTTGGGATGAACTCTCTGTCCGCTGGATCCTTGATGACATGATCACCTGAACCTCTCATTTTGATCCACATTAGATTGATAGATTGAATCAGAAATAAATTTTTGTCATGTGAAGCCACTGTTGTTTGGGAATTGATTTTGCAGGATCCTAATTAGTATGCTATACAAATATATATTAGTAGTAGTAGTATCCTTAATATTTCAGATACTTGTATGTGTGCATAGGTTCTTTTAAAAATAATAGATTAATATACATTAGGAAGAATTATGATTGATGTTACCGAAGTGATTAGATTTGTGGTCCAGGAACAAGTTTCTAGACTAATTTTTTAATGAAATCACTGTTATTTGAAAAACAATTCTGTGTGTATATGCACATGAATGGGTATATTTTTAAAAAAGATATAAGGTGTTCTGAAAGTAGAATGTTAAGTTTGTATTTTTCACTGACTTAAACATTGAACTCTGAAGTTTCCAAAATCTCTTATGTTTTACCCTGGATGGTTTGGGAATAGAGCCCAGAAATTACACCATTTTTTTTTTTAAGTTCTAAGAGAGCCCAGACAGATCAACTCATGTGCATATAATTACGGTCTCTGCTGGTAACGGACAAATGAGATCTTTCCACTTGGTGCAGATTACATGGACTTGAATTGAGCAAAATTTCATACCTGGTCTCAGCATTGCAGATGAACATCAGATTGTATATTTGTGTTTCAGAAAATTTTACCACCCCAAATAAGAGAGTGGAACCATTATTTAAAACCATTAGCAGACTGTCCCTATAAATACACAGAAAAAACCTCAAGTTCAAGAGCCTCATTGTTTCTCTTTGAACACCGATTATTTACCTGCCCTTCGTCTCTGATGGGTTTCCTTTTCTTGCTGGGATTGTCTTCGCACAGGACTTGGGGAGGCTCTTCCCATTCCCCAGATGGGGCAGCAGTAAGTCTCCTGACATGGGAGGATCTCACAGAACGTGATTTCAGGTACTTGGTAGGAGGTCTGTGTGGTTGCCAGAAATGTATGAGGTTCTGTGAGGCACAGAGGAGAGGGGAGGGCAGCGGTGAGGTTAACTGGAAAGGCTGGTTTCTCCTGTTGACACTTCACAGAAACACAGGCTGGGTTTGAGGTAAGGAATGCGATACCCTTGATACCCTTACCAGAGGGGGAGGCTGTGGGTGGTGGGGCCGGCTCCAGAGAACTTGTGACGCTGCTGGAGGAGAACAAAAGGTTAATGAGGGAGGCCCCCAAGAATCCCTCTGCCGTGGGAACACAAGATCTGAATTCTCACCTTGGAGGGAGGTTCGTGGCGTGTCGGTCTTGGTCTTTTAAGCTAAGTATGTACAGAGACACTATCGTCAAGGCGCTGTTAAGGGGGCAAAAAAAAAAAAAAAGCATCGTGTGGCAAATTTGTCCAGATATATCTCACATATCCAGCTGGCCAAAGATGGACTCTCACGGGCCCCACGGGTGGAAGGAGGGGCGGGGAGAGGGCCTGACAGAAGCGCCCTGGAAACCAGCACAGCCAGGCTTTCCTGCCCTGCTGAGAAACAGTCCCAGGCCTCCCGCAGCTGGGCGGCTCCTGCGGAACCCCATTGCTGACTGGCGGGTTTTTCCATGGAGCACCCGCTGGCCCTGGCCTTCTGTCTCAGGAGCACCCGTCGCTGATGGAAGATCACAAGGGGAAGCCTATACATAGCCCGAGCCAGAAAGCCAGGAGGACATCACATCCCACCCATGGCCCCGGGAGCTGCACCTGTTGGCTCCCTCCTGGCGGCTTCCAACTGCTGGTTTTTCAGAGCACAATATACCAAATTGGACAGAGGAATACAGTGCAAGAAGCACCTGTTTCCACACTATGTGACTTCAAAATAATACGGGTGTTTTTCCTTCCCAAAGCCATGCTTCCAAATCGAAGCGTTCCTTAAAGGTTCTGAAATTTGGGGGAAACTCCAACAGTGCTCATGCACCTCAGTAGTTGACTCCTTGCTATGTTGCTCTCTACCAAAGTGATAGGTTTACCTCATTAATATATGTAAAGAAATATGATTCCATTCATAAGGAGTGAACTCCCAAAGTGTTCCTAGCAGCAACTGATGACTGCTCAGTAGACTCAGCCCTGCGGGGGAGAAGACCCAGAGACGCGCCAGGCAGAATGGAGGGTGTCACCCTCGCAGCTGTCTGCTGTTGTCCACTCTCTCTTACTTTGTACTTTCCTGTCTACTCTCTGCAACTCCCTATGATTAATCCTTAATCTTTTTTCTGATTTTGGTGTCTGCCTCAGTACACAGCAGAAAAAAACTCTAGGACCATGGAAAAAAATGGATCTGTAACACATGAGACCCTTGGGGTTTGGGGAGTCAGTGAGCATCTAGGCCTGCCCCCTTTTCAGAGGCTCACCCCTTTCCTATCTGACCAATGCCTCTCTTTCTACCCTGTCATTCATGCTGGGTCCTTCTATGTCATTATTTTTGTGCATTTCATAAGAGTTACAGAATTTGGAATTCATATATTTACAAAAAGATGTTAAATTTTATATCACGTGAATTTTTCCCCCCACAATATAATTGTGGGGAAAGAAATTTCCCAGCCAAAAAAAAAAAAAAAGTGGACCTGTGCTCCCTTCTTTACGAAAAACCTCAGATACACCACTGACCAGAAACAAGATCATAAGCCTAATAACTTTACTTAAGTTCTTACTGGTCAATACTATTGTGGTTCAAAAAATTTAATGTTTTCCTCCAGTTTTACTAGTATGTATATATGACATACAATGGTTATATTAAACTTGAGAATTTTGTGCACATATATAACACAACAACGATACATTCCCTTCCCTGCCGGCTTTCGCCCTCCCACCCTCTCCCTCATTTTCCCTGACTCCCAACATCTCACTTACTTGACTCTATTTTTTATTTACATTCTGGGTTTCTCATATTATAGAACCCATGTGATATTTACTCTTCTGAGTCTGACTCACTTCACTAAACATGATGGTATCAAGTTTTATACATTTACCTACAAATGACTCAAACATTTGTCTTTATGGCAGAGTAATGTATGTATAATATATATGTAAAATATACACACATACATAAATACACACACACACACACACACACACACACACACACACACACACACACACACATCACATTTTTTAGCCCATTGGTCTATTGATCGATATTTTGGTACCCTCCATGATTAACCTTTGGTACCCTCCATGATTAACCTATTATTAGATGTGCTGCTCTAAACATGGGTATACATATGTCTCTGCAGTTATATGGTGCTTTTAACTCTTCTGGAAAGATACCCAGAAGAGGTATTGCTGGGTCAATGGAATATCAACTTTCAGTTTTTTGAGAAATTCCCATACTGCTTTCCATAATGGTTATACCAGCTTACAGCGCCATCAGCAATGCAAAAGCATCCCTTCCTTCAACCCCCGCCCCGCCCCCAGCACCCTCACCAGCATCTATTACTTCTTGAGATCTTGATAGAAGCCATTCTCACTGGGATGAGACAGTATCCCGGTGTTGTTTTGACTTGCATTTCTATAGTGGCTAAGGATACTGAACATGCATTTGCTGGCCATTTGTACATCTTCTGAGAGCTGGGTATTCACTTCAGTTGCCTATTTTTTAGTTGGGTCTTTAATTTTGAGGAGTCTATTGTTCTTCATTTCTTTGTATGTTCTAGTTATTAGGCTCATGTATGGCGGTAAAGCCAGTAAAAAATTATTCCCATTCTGTTGGTTCTCTTTTTACTCTGTTGATTGTTTCCTTTGCCATGCACAAACTTTTTAATTTAACATAATCCCATTTGTTAATTCTGGGACTTATTACTTTAGCATCAGGTATTCTATTGAAAAAGTCTTTGCTCATGCCTGTATCTTCAAGAGTTTTCCCTAATTTGTCCTCTAGGAGGTTCATGTTTTTGTTTTAATATCTAAATTTTTGATCTACTTTGACTTGATTTTAGTAAATAGCAATAGATGTGGGTCTAGATTTGTTCTTCATGTGGGTAACCAGTTCTCTCAGTGCATTTATTGAAGAAGCTATCCATTTTCCAATGTATGTTTTTGGCCCCTTTGTCAAAGTTCAGATAGCTGAGGGTAGTTGAGGCTGTCTCTGGATCCTCAGCTCTGTTTTATTGGTCAATCTATCTATTTTCATGCTAATGTCATAAAGCTTCTATTAAAGTTGTTTTGTAATATGACTTGATCTCTGAAATCATAATACCACTCACTTTTGTCCTCTTCCTCACAATTACTTTGGCTATTCTGGGTCTCTTTGGGTTCCATATAAATTTTACGATTGTTTTCTCAAGTCTGTGAGAAATGTCAGCATTTGCATAGGAATTGCATTGAAGATTCAATGTGTTTTAAAAGCAGTCTCTTCACCTCAAATTAGATTTTCTTTCACCTTTGCATTGGGGTGAGAATTTCTGTTTCTAGAGAATGCGAAGTCTGTCTGCTAAAGAGTCATCCTCTCCCAAGTCTCTTAACTTCCCATGAGGAGACAACAAAGCACATAGGAGAGTGAGAAAAATGGCATCAGCTCCTGACTGTCACTGTGTCAAATGCTTGAGCGCATCTCACAGTGGGCCGTAGCCAAGCAGGCTTGTGGAGGAGCTCTTGTCATGCTTAGCACGCTCAAGGCCCACAGTTCAATCCCCAACGCCCCCCAAAGGTGAAAATGCTGAGGGTTGAGAAGGGCCCAAAGAGTCTTGCACTGTCCTCTACGTCTGGAAAGCTGCTTTGTAGCAGGAACAGGAAGCACCTTGAGACCGTAACTCGTTTGGCATCTGTACTGTCTGCCCTAAGATAAGGCCTAGAAGCCAGTCTTTTCCCACACTCACAAAGCAGTCTTTTTTTTTTTTTAACCTTTGAATAAACTAAAAATAAGAAAGGAGCATTGAAAGGCCAGACAATGCAGGAAGATGACCTGGGCTCAAAGGTCAAAGGGTCATCACAGCAATAGGAGAAGCATGGAGAACAGAGGTTTGAGAAGCAACTGAATTCAACAAGGGATTACTCCCATATCCAGGCAGAGGGACAGTCAGCCAATTTGTTCAGCAACTACTCTTGTCTTTACCGCAGTTTGTGTGGCTTAACAGATCAGGAGATTTGGCTACAATTTTATTGTATCAGGTGAATTTTCATTCATCTTGGTATCCCTTTGTGGTGCGGTCATCACAAAAGAATCCAGAAGAATCCAAATGAGTATGAGTGACTAAGGAGAGAGTGGCTTGCACTTTACTTCTTATTACTGTCCCCCAAGTTGGCAAGAAGAAAAACAAAGAAGTTGAGAAAGCTGTCTGCACACTCAGCTCATGTGCGCACGCACACACACACACACACACACACACACACACACACACACCATCCATCATCTTACATGTAAATGTGAAAAGCCTGTGCATTTTTCTTCAAAATATGTGCTTTAAAGTCTCTAAGTTCTCAAATGACCGGATTCAAAGGGTCATTATCTTCACAGCAAAACAGAAGAACAGTCTCCAGTTGAAAAGTGAGGGAGGAAAAGATGGGAAGGAGGAGGAGAGCTCGACATAGCACACTGAAGTTTTTCTTACCAAAATGCCATCACAGCAATTAGAGTTATAACCAAAGTCTGGAAAACCCAATTAGGACACGACCGGTTTTTTCCTGGAAAATAAACCTATAAAAGAGTGCATTAGTGAACAGTGACAATCAGCACAGTATTTGTGGAAGGATCTGTTCCCGAGAGGGGTCTCTGTTGCCTCCCTGGGTTGGCTTCCATGCTTGCCTCAATTTACATTGTTGCTTCCTCTCTGACTCACTAAAAGCAACTTTCATCCAACGCCAACTATTATCCTTCCTTTCCCTTGGTACTTCAGGCTATAGCAATTGCTCCTTTCCCTGACACACTGCAAGACAACTATCACCACCATCTATTTGGCACATATTCTGGCAGTTAGGTGACAGAAGAGGACCTGTGTGATGAGACACTGCTGGAACCTAGATGTCTAACTCTTAAAGGAATATTTTTGGGAATCAAAATGTTTTCTGATATGAAAGAGTAAATCCCAATGGAAGAATTTCAAGCATCGTAACAAACTATGGAAAAGATTTGGGTGGCATAAAATCCTCCTAAGCACTTGTTACAATATAGTGCTATCCAATTCTTCCACCAAGAATAGCTCTGGGCCTTGAATTATTCTTATATTTATACAGCAGATACTTACTGAACACAACTATGCACACTGCAGGAGATATGGAAATGAGTAAATCACAGTCTCTAGGAAGTGAGTGGGACAAACCTTTAGGACTGACGCATTTTGGTATAAAAATCTGCGTACGAGAAATGCAACAAGAATTGCAGGTTAGACAGCTGCAGAATTGGGGGCGGGGACCCCTGATAAAGATGCTCTCTGTCCATCTAAATAAAATGACCCTTAAATAAATGCTGTCTTCTAATATAACTAGAGCATTATGTTTTCTTCCTCCCGGGGATGCCGGCTAGATTATACTTTTAGTTGGAAGGGTACTAGAGGGTGGTGGCAATTATGAAATAGCTTAAAATAGATCTTTGGTTTTATTTCTTGGACTTGTTATCTGATTTAAGTTCTTCAATGTAAAATGGAGGTGGGATTAATTGCATGATTTTTAACAAGTACACAATGCCTAACGGCTATTACAACTGAGTAGTTCACAAATATCACAGAAAACCAGTCTAAACACCAAGAAGCCAATGGTTCCCATCATTCCCACATCTCACCAGAACTCTTCTGAGGATGTTCTGACAATGCGTTGTTAAGAGGAACTCAGTGAAGTTTATCGAAGTGATTGCACTTAAATAATATTCCCAAAATAAGTGCCTGACCTTCCAATCCACCCTTCATAGATTTGGGTATCTTAAGTTCCCATGATTTTGATCAAAATCCCTTGGCCAAACACAAAATGGAAAATGGACTAAGACCTAGAGTCAGACCTGGAGTTGGCTGAGTCCTGAACAAGTCAATTTGATATTTATTTTCCTTATCGATAAGAAACACTTGTCTACTTTTCAGTTTGGGTGGGTCCATGTAACCCTAATTACTCTGGACTGGTTCTCTAATTCAGATATGGCTAAAAATTACTATCAGGCCTATTAAAAACCTAAAGATGTTGGAAGGAAAATTCGATTTCAGTAGGTTTTATGTAGAGTAGTTTAGAGGCTGAGAATATGTGAGAGATGAACAATAAAAGGGATTTATCCATGCCCCTTTCTTCCTCTGTGCCTCACTAAAAGCAGCTTTCATCCAGAGCCTACCAATCTTCCGTCCTTCCCCTTGGTACTTCAGGTTACAGCCGTCACTCCTCTCCCTGACACTCTGCCTATTTGTCCTTCACATACTCTGAGTTCTAGTCGTCATGTCTGCATAGTAGGGCTCACCCACCCACCTTTTGGATATAGAAAAAGACAACAAAGAAATGGTAATTTTATGGGTTAGATGAACGCTAGTTCAGAAGACCTCAGCCACATCTGGAGATGTGGGAGCGGTGTAGAAAGTGAAGCAGGTCCCAGTCTGGCTTATTATCATCTGATAAGGCCCGATTAACTCCTTACAGCAAGTATTTTGCCCATTAGCAGTCCCCACCCAACTCAGAGTTCCACTGCCCTCCCACACTCACCCATTTCAATAGCCCCACGAGTGGAGTCCCTGAGGAGCAGCGGTCACCTAGTGGGTTGGTGTTGGCATAGAAGGAGGAGAAGCCAACTTGATAGGAACACCTGAGCTCTTCTACCAAGTCAGCATTGGAGGAGCAAAACATTCTCTTTATTTGTACTTCATTAAGCTCCCCCAGAAAATTCTGCTACCCACAAAAATAGGAAAATCAGTAGAATCATGAAACTGAAAATGTTAATAACAGCCAATGTGTATCTAGTACCTACAATGTTCCATACACTCTTTCAAATGTTATATACACATGAATGTATACAATCTCAACAACTCGATGAGGCAGGTATACTAATCACACACAGAAAAAGGAGATACAGGAAGGCTAAGCTCCTCCCCCAAGATCACGCAGCTAGCAAATTAGTTGAGCTAAAATTCTCAACCCCACGATCTGTATTTTTAAGTATAATGCTATGCTGCCTCGTTTTCTCGCTTGCAAAAATGAAGAAGACACTACAGAGAAGGTCTTCCTGGCTTAACAAGTAGCAGGAAGTGTGAGCCTACCTGTGTTTTCAGCCTTTTCTCCATTCTCCATCCTAACCAACTCCTGCCTATTCTTTCAATGGGGACAGTTCCAAAATTTTGCAAATGCCATTCCATCTGAAACTTCTCTTTCAGCTCTACTGTTTATCCAATCACAGCATACTCTACCTTGCAGGCCAGGCTCCCATTAAAGTCTTGCAGACCTCTGAGCCCCTCTAGCATTTATTAGGTCCAGGTACAACAATTCTTCGTATTTTCTTCCCCTCTTCCCTGGCTGCCGTGTAATTCCTCGGGGGAAAGGACCACCTCTGCCTTGGAACTCCTACTAGCCTTTTACAGACTATGAAGAGTTAAAGGGTTTAATTTCTATCTAAGTCCCCATTCCTGTACTACATCCCAACTTCCACTTCATCCACATAATCAAAATCTGAACCACTTAATGTCTTCAATTTAAGTTATGAGCCTTTAGGCAATATTTTCAGACTGGTTTCTCCACCCATGCATTCAATTGACAAATACATCTTGCGTGCCTACTGTGTGCTAGTACCTGGGGACACAGAGTGAGAAAGGCAAACACAAGTCTGGTGTTGCCCAGAACACTTGAACACATGTATGAACACATGTTCATGTTTATGGGTACATCAGAAAGCCTGTCAGCAGCTTAGCAGCTTACTAGGTTGTAACAGAATCCTAAACTCCTGAATCCTTTTCGAATAATTCAACACATTGTAGCAGGAGTATAGTAAACCAAGTCAGTAGCCCAAGCATCAGGTCAACCACTAACGAGGTATCAAACAAAGGTAGCAAAGCCACCTTTAGACAAGTGGTGAATCAGAGTGAGCGAGCTGAATTTCATAGCTCTTTATGAATTGCAGCTAAAAAACAGTTATAGTAGATTCTCCCTCAGCGACACACTTCAGTGACAGTGTATCCTTCAAGTTAACAGCTAGCCTTCACCTTTTACTAAAAATATTGTCCTATTTGATGTAAGTTGTCTTTATTCATCAATAAATCATCACATTTTAGCCTTTGTAAGTGACTGAATAGCTCTCCTTCCATTTGCATATTTATGTCAAGTATCACAGGGAGAAAAGGAACCTGAGGACTAATTATAGTCATTTTGGGTCATCTAAGCCAAAGACAAGGGACTCGTAGAGGTCAAGGCACACACAAGGACCTTGCAGCACACGCTCATATGTCATGGAAGCTACTGAATTTCACCTGATGGAAACAATGTAAGCAAAGACTACCAAGATAAAGTTTCTAAAGCGGGTACATTCTGGACTCCCTCCTCTTAAAAATACCAATATCTACTAAAAGGTTAGTATTGAAATACTTGAAGTGTATAAGGATATAAATCAGGAAAAGCAATCAACAAGTAAATAGGAGAAAATTCTTGATCACTATTTCTAAAGACTTTTTATTTTGTGTAAAAATATCATCCTTGTTTTTGATAAACTTGACTTTATTTACCTTGTTGTTTTTTGAGAGAATAGCTCTTCTTCGATAAGATGTACTAACAGCTCTGCTAAATTTGATTAAAAGAGAGAGAGAATTGATTACTATTCAGATGTCTCTCCAGGAGTTATATGACAAAGATTCATGTTGTCACAAATGCAACAGTGTGACTTTGGCTTTCTTTTGTAACTGAACAGTATATTGTTTGTGGAAGAAAAAACCAAGCTAAAGCAATTGGGAGCTCTTTTGTGGGATGAATGCCTTTAGCAAGCACTGATTAATGTATTAAACATTACACTTCTCTTTTTCACAAAACTAGATCCCAGGAAATATATACTTACTTTCCTAATTAATACAAACAAACAATAAAAAGTCTTTTCCTTGAGGACCAAGTAAGGCTTTCTAAATGACCACTTCTCCTTGTAAAAGGAGAAGACATTCTTCTGCTAAAATTCAGCACTTCCTATAATAACTGCCAGTTAGAAAGATGCCTCATGTTTATTTTTCCTAAAGCAGAAGCAGAGAAAAAATTAAGAGAATTGTCACATAAGGCAATTTTATTTTAAAATATTCTATAAGAAAAATAGTGTTTCATTATTAGGAAGTAATCATTTTTGCTTAACCATAATACGCGCTAGATTGATCAAGTCGTGGCAAGAGCCCACTGTTGCTTTCCCCGCACCTCTGTGCACACGCGGGACATACCTGATTGAACTTGCTTCAGTGGCTGAAGATCGGCAGCTGCTAAGCCGCTTTAGCCTGGCTAGGTTTCTATTCCATATTTCTAACTCCTCTATTCTTTCTTCAAGGTTGTTGGTTAGTTTGCAGAGCTGCTTCACAGCCCCTACATTTTCCATGAAGATCTGGTCCTAAAAAAAAATTCAGAAATAAAACAGACTACATAAATTTATGATTTGAGACCATCCAGGAACTGTCCATAGCCCATTCAATGATAATCAGAACACACCATTGGAAATGATTATATACCCACAACTTCAAGTTACTAAAGATAAATCTGAAAGATTTGAAACATAAAGCAGTCTTGCTAAACTGCTGGCTGTATAGTAAAACTGCTTCTGTTCAATTTGCAATAAAATGGTAAGATGTCCTTGTAACTTGAAAGGGATTAGAGTTAAAGGGTGATACTGAGTTTGGAATTTGAAGATTTATTTTCAATGAGCATTATGCTATATTAAACACTCATAAAAAGAAAGTCAGGTCAGACTTTTGAATGCTGATCTCTGTTCATCACTAAATCTCCTTAAGAGAAGAAACTCTAGTTTTCTCTGATAAAACTGTACATCAAATTCATTAGGTGAAAAAAGGAGGAAGGAAGTCCTGGACTTTACTTTCAGTTCTGCAACCAACTATGTGAGGCACCGGGTAAAACAGAAGAAGTTCTCTGCACTTCAGTTTTTTTCACCTATAAATCAGAGGCTAATCCTTGAGGTGTTAGTTCCTGCTCTAACCGCCTATGGACAATCATGTACAATTTATATCTTCACCTAACTTTTAACCCAAACAACTAAAAGCAGTTAATGTGCTGTTGTTCCTGCAAGAAAGTCATTGACACACCAGGAAAAAAGTAAGACAAAAGCGAAAGAGCCCCAGCCGTGCCCTCCTTCCCCCACTGACTTCAGCTGTCCCCTGAACATATGTGTCTATCAGCCATGAAAACAAAACTGAGAAGCCCTTATCAGCTCACACCCTGACCCCGTGACCTCTCCTCTTTTTCTTCTTCTTAAAAGTTCAAAATCCCAAGGCACTCTCCACTTCTTACGTAGGCTTGCCCACTACTGTACTTGAAACAGCCTGTGGCCAGTGACTCAAGACTGTC
Source organism: Ctenodactylus gundi (assembly GCA_004027205.1). Lineage (NCBI taxonomy): Eukaryota > Metazoa > Chordata > Mammalia > Rodentia > Ctenodactylidae > Ctenodactylus > Ctenodactylus gundi. Next base: position 380,218 of record PVKB01000582.1, read on the forward strand.
GCTAGAAAGTATTCTGCAGGATATGTGAATTTGAGATTCTCATCATGCAAACAAGCCTGAAGGCTTCCAGCTGCAAAGCAATCACTCAGAAAAGAATTGAAAACTGAACATTTCTCATCTAAAGCATTAAGTTCATGCAGCTTAAAGACAGAGATGTGTTGTGAAACACCAGAGGGCTCTCTGAAACTCCCAGAGCAGCCACAGAGATCTCATGCAATCTCCGGAAAACTTCCCATCCCATCCCCATGCCTGAGGTGTTTTCCCTCCAATTGTTCTTCTAATACAAGTGTGTTTTCTTAAGGCCGACCAAATCCCATTTACACTTGGGACTTTCAGGCATCTCTTACTTCTCCAGTGTCCTCAAAGCAAGCAAAGTTTGTCACGTGGCCATTTGTCTTGTATCCAGTGTTAAGTGTCTGTCTCCTTGTCCAGATTGTGAATTTGAGAAGAGTTTGAGTTTGGTCATTTGCCCAACTCACCAAAAGGCACGAACATTTGCCAGTTAGAAACGATCAGTAAGAAGACAAAATGAACCTCAGAGTGCTGAGTTAGCAGAATGTTTTTCTGTTTCAGAAATTAAATGAGCAAAGGTTGCTCACTGAGGCCTATGCTTGCTTTAGGAAAATGTGAAAACAAAAAAAGATATCCTTGCATTGGGTTTTCAAAAGTCATCAGAAAACCTTTTATTGTTCCTGAAGCCTTAGCAGATATTTTTTAAAACTCTATCAAAAAATAACAAATTTATAAAACTATTACAGAGTACTATTTATCAATGTTACATTACAAAATTATATTTTTTAATTTTTATTTTTAGACTAGTCATGCTACTTCTTGGAAGTATTTCATAAACCCGTTGGTAAAAAGTAAGAAAAGAAAACTGATATAAATCCAAATGTCCATGAACAGAGAACTTCAAAATAAACCGTGGCAAACTTACACAGCAGCATAATAAGCAACTGTAAAAAGGAGTGGAGAATGTTTCTACCTACTGTATGAAACAAAGCCTAGGATATGGCAGAAGAATTAAAAAACAGGTGCGGGGCAGTCCATATGGTGTGCTACCTTTTGTCTAAGAAAAGGACAGAAGAAAAAACACTACATATTTTCTTACATTAATAAAAAAGAAAGATGAACCAAAACTAATTTTAAAATTTTACACATCATAAGAAGGAGAAACAATATGGGTGAAATGCCTGGAAGCCAGACTCTCTGAATGTACTTTGTTTTATAAATTTGTCTTTAGAATAATATACACTTTTTAAATAATTACAAAACATACTTAAACCAGAAGCAAGCCTCCCCCTAAAAAGAAAAGATTACAAATAAGCAAATGAATTTAATTTAGTATTGAGCTTCTGGTCTGATTTTACGGAGAGGATTTATTTTAAATGTTTTCAAATTAAGCTGGGTCTAGTGACACAAGCCTGTAATCCCAGCATCCTGGAGGCTAAAGCAGAAGGATTGCAAGTTCAAGCCCAGCCTGGCCTGGGCAACTTAGTGATTTAGCAAAATCCTGTATCAAAATAAAAATAAAATAAGATAAAATATAAAGGGCTAGGGATGTAGTTCCGGGTAAATTTCCCAAGTTCAACCCTAAGTACTACAAAAAGAAAAAAAAAAAAAATAGACTTCAGAGCATAGTAATTTGCCATTCTTAGAGGGATATATCTTAAGGAAAAGAGAAGAAAAGAAAAAAAACAGCAAAGAAATTATGAGCTTTCTACTAATCATATTTTAATAATAATAATGACAGATTATACACACGTATACCATATCTTAAAATTGGACTCCTGAGTTTAATTCCCTAGAACCACATAAGCTGGGTGTGGTGGGGCATACCTGTAATCCTGGCACTGGGAGGCAGAGAGTAATTAAATGTGTTTTAATGAAATTAAGTCAGAAGCCATGAAGCTAAGAATTGTTCTAAATCATAACAAATGTTGTTAACTATGTATGATTATTACCATGTGTATACTGTAGGGAGCCTTCTACTATATTTACATTATTTATAGCTGATCACACGATTGGTTGATATCCATCCAGCTATCCAGAACAGATTTCCTGCCATTCTCTCTGACTCCTCCCCATGCCAGGCTCCCTGAAGGCAGCCTATCATGCAGTCCTATCAGATCTGTGCCCTAAATTTTCCAAATCCATCCTCGCTGGCATTACTTATACTTTCCTGTTTCTCTTAGCAATTGGCTTTGTTCTCAAAAATGTTAAGATATTAATTTGTTTTTAGTCCCAGCCAAAGTAGACCATGAAGAATGATAATAAGGTCCCCAATAAATCACACTAAGTTCCTCCTGCAATGTCTTCTCCAGAAAGACTTTTAATACTGCCTCGTGAGATATGAGCAAAGTCTGCAAAAGTCCAGTTATTTGTCAGTAATGACAAAAAGCCAGCTGTAACTTCTTCAACTCAAATTTCTCAGCATCATGTTTTCTAGGTAGATCCAAGAGGAAGCAGCTAATTCGTGTGTTTTCCTATTCAAAAAGAAATAAAGATGGAGAGGGAATTTACTACTACCTCCATGATTATAGTTGTGGCCTTCCCTGAGTTTAGGAACCCAGTGGAAAAATCACAAAAATAATAAATAAATTTCAGAACATGTTAGGGGGCTGACTTTTGCTAAAACACTTAAAGTTCTGATTTCTGTTCTCCATCATCATAGCGAAACCAACTTAAGGCTGTTCAAAAATACATTTAGAAGTTTATCATTTGCTACACAGGTAATAAGGTCACCATAAGAGAAATTTGGTCAGGAATGTGGATCTTGGATGCTTCCAGCCGTGGTTCACACCCTTTTGCATTGAGAGATCTCAGTACTGTTCTCTAATGAATGAAGAGAGTGGCTAACATCCAATTCATTCTTTTACTCAAGGCTTCTCTTAAAGAAACACGAATAAATAAGATGCAATTTTCCATTCCATGTTAGGAAATGCCTGTGGAAATGGGAGTAAATTAACACTGGTTTTTTCATCTCCAAGGCAATGGGTTCGGATTTTGGTCATACACAACAATCTGGGCTCCACCCCAGATTAGACCTTTCTCTATGGCAAGCATCATCCAGAAAACAGATTAAAAACTCTTTAGTGCCCAGCCTTGCCTTTAGAAAAACTCTTTGTCTCTGCTCCTGCAGGTCCTTGAGTCTTTGCAGGTGTGAAGATAATCAGCTTACAATATTAGAGTGCAGCCAAGCAATGGAGATAATTTCCCATGTCTTTGGAACTATTGGTTATCCCCTATTCAGCAACCCTGAACAAAGATAACTATGCCTGAGCACAAAGAAAGCCAAGAGAACTTGAAAGAGACCTTATTTCTTTCCCAGTAAGAGAGAAATAAAGATCTGGATATCTCTCCTGGTGGCAAATGATGCACTCGATGTCACACAGGCTGATGTCTTATAATAAGATCACAAGAATAAAGGAACCCTGTAATTTAATCTTGTAAACCCGACTGTCAATGGGAGAGAAACTGTGTGGAACTAATGGTGTGTCTGGAAATTGTATGGGATTTGAATAAATTCAGCTTCAGATTTTTGTCCGAGAATTTGTTTTGTGGAGAGCTTACAAGGTCCTGACATGATATTAAAAAAAAAAAATGAATCCTCAAACCAGAAAAGCAAGCTTTTGAGGTCACATGAAAGATCTGGCTTCCAGTTCAATTTTCAACAGGTCTTTGGAGGCTTCCCACATGTGCACATTCCTCTTGCTAGGAGAATAACTTGGGCTCATTTCCTCAGACAGCACATGTTGACTTCTACTTTATACAAGAAAAGCACAGCTTCATAAAGTTGTTTTAAAATATCTGCATTATTGTTGTTCTTCTTTTGTCTTAGAATTCTTGTTTAATTATTGTTACTTTTGTATAAGTGCAATTTTGTGGAAAGGGCTTGAATCCTTTTGACAGACACAAATTTCCAGTTGAATTAACACATGTCAAATTTGGTCTAATTCTTTGATTTCTTGGTTTCTTGGTGTGAGCAACAAGCTCCTTTAGAGGTTGTAAAGGGTACCTGGGATTCCCCAGGGCCAATTCAGTACCTGGCACACATAACTCAATATTCAATTGACAACAGAATCAATGATGTGCCCAACATTCTCCTAAACAATAATAGCATGTAAAATGGCTAACTAAAGCAGACACAGACTCTACCTTTGTATACCACATTTCCTAACTGGGGAGGATGGCCAATAATGGGTATACACCACAGGTAAATAATATAATTTTAAGCTGTAGTTAATACTAGGAAATGAGCCGAGCTAATGAAATGGAAAATAATTGTCACTATCCAAAATATATTGCCATAGATTTTGCATATTAGCATATTATTTGTTTTTGAGAGCACTGAAAAAATACTCAAATGAATTGTATTCTTAACCTAAAATACATATAAACCAATGGTTCATGTAGTCAAACAATTCACAGGAGAAACCTAAGTAACTAACATAAGGAGATGGACGTACTGCTTTATTACTAATATGGGAAAGGCACAACAAAAACAATTTGCTGCTGCTTTCATTCAATCAGAATTGCAAAATTTGGGGAATCTGATCAATAATTGTGGGGTGTTGATAAAGTTCAAGAAAAAAATGGTAGCTCTCCTGCTATGAATTAAAACTATACAACAAACTGTCGGCACGTCATAGACAAGGCTGCGTACATCGCACGCCGGCTGGTGCCTGCCCCAGAGAGCGCCGCCCGTCTCAGCCACCTCTTCTGCAGCTCCCTACTGAGCCTCTTTGCTCACTTGACATTTTGGAACTGTGCTCACTTCTTGTCTTCTCCTCTTTTATCCTGGCTTCTGAGCCTCCATAAGTCCTCCTCTCCGTCTGTGGGCCCTAACTGGCTAAGTCCTTTGGGTGCTGCCTTTGGTACTTCTCTTTCTTTATAACTTTATACCTTCTTTACAAACTCCAAAGCCTGAAGAGCCACACAGATAACGGGAAGTAAGCCTCTCTAGCGGTGGTCTCCCTCCAGCACTATGTCCCCAGAACTTCTGATATCTCAAGAAAGCCGAAGTCTGAAACTTGAATGAAAACCAGCTTTTTAAACATAGGCAGAAAATTTGAAGCTTAAAAAAAAAAAAAAAGTGAAGAAATAAACAAGCAGCAGACCAGGTGCTGCTGCAGGTTTTTAATCCGTGACTCCTATCATAGACTTTTTCTTCTTAGGTCTCCTCATCTATGGCTGAAACCTCCTTGTTATCCTCAAATACTCCCAACTTCGACACTCTGGTCCCCATCTGCACATTTTCTTCTGACTCTTTAGTTGGCCCCTAAACGTCAAAATTGAACCCATCTTTTCACACAAAAAAATCACTTTTTCGCAGACTTTTTACATTAATGAAACCACTTCTGCTTTTCACTGACATGAACATGCAGGCATTAGCATATACAAGTTCTCATTAGAGGCACCTACAGTTTTCAGAGAGGGCCCTAATCCGCACAGATTTGAGCAGGCATATTCTCTGACCTCCAAAATCTTACAGTCGAGTGAGGGAGGCAATGACGAAAAGAGAATGACAACACAGTGTAGCAAATACTCTGGAAGATGTATCTTCGGAGGCCTACGGCAGCGTGGAGACAGGATGCAACCAGACATTACAGGGCTGATTAATTCATCGTGCTGGTATTTGTTGAATTTCTATAGTACCGGAAGCCCTAGGGTAACCGCCACAAAAACTATTGCTGATTTCTAGTTTTATTTCACTATCATCTGATAGAGCACATGGGATTATATCAATTTTCTTGTATCTATTTAAGCTTATTTTGTGGCCTAGAATGTGGTCTATTTTGAAGAATGTTCATAGGCAGCTTAGAAGAACGCGTATTCTATTGTTGTTGGGTTAAAAACTCCATATATGTCTGTCAGATCCATTTCTTCCATAGTGTATTTCAAATCTGCTATCGCTTTGTTGATTTTGTGTCTAGTTGACCTGTCTTCTTGGGAGAGTGGGGTATTAAGGCCCCCCACTATTATAGACCTGGAGTCCATCTGTTTTTCAAAGCCCAGTAGCTTTCGTTTTACGCAGTTGGGTGCACCAATGTTTGGGGCATAAACGTTTATGATTGTCAGTTCCTCCTCTGGATTGTCCCCTTTATGAGAATGAGGTGATCTCCTTTGTCCCTTTTTTAAAGTCTACTTTGTCAGCAAAGAGAATCGCAACTCCAGCTTTTGTTTTGTCTCCCAGCTGAATATAATGTAGAATTCCAGCCTTTCACCTTGAGTCTGTTTGTTGCCGTGTTTGAAATGAGTCTTTTGCAAGCAACATATGGTGAGATTATGTTTTTTAATCCAGTTAGCCATCTATATCTCCTGACTGATGAATTGAAGCCCTGCCATTTTGCAGTCCTATGAATACTGAATTATTTTGTTTGCTTGGTTTTTTCAGATGTTCTCTCTATTGAAGGTAAGCTTGCTTACTGTGTCCTTTGTTCTGGTTGTTCCCTGTTTCCCTATCCAGAAGACCCTTAAGAATTTTTTGTAGTGCTGATTTGGTGGTGATAAATTTCTTCTAGTTTTTTTGTCATAAAAAGTTTTTACTTCATTGTCAATTTTAAATGACATTTTTGCTGGGTACAGTAGTCTCGGTTAATAGTTACTATTCTTTAGGGTTTTAAGAACTTCACTCCAGGCTCCTCTGACCCTTAGAATTTGTGTTGAGAAGTCTTCTCTCACTCTGATAGATTTGTCTGGATATGAAACTTGCTTTTTCTTCTCCCCTTACACCTTTTAGGAATTTCTCTTTACATTGTATATCAGTGAGTTGTGTTACAATATGTCTAAGAGAGCTTCTGTTTCGCCATATCTAGTAGATGTATGGTATGTCTCGGTCACTTGCATGTCCATTTCATTTTCTATGTATGGGAAATTTTCTCTTATGACTTCAGAGAATAGGCTTCTTGGCCCTTTAGTATAGATTTCCATTTTTTCTTATAGTTCTGCTATTCTGAGATTAAGTTTCTTTGAGTTTTCTATAATCCCTCATATGCCATTTCCTCGTTGATGTTGAACTGTTTGAAGGTCGTTAACAGTCTGGACCATTATTTCATTCTTGTCCTCTAAATCAGAAGTTCTCTCCTCATTTTGAGCCATTCTGTTCCCTAAACTTTTGATGAAGGTTTTAATCTCTTGATGCTCTTCCTTTAGCTTTTCATATTTTTTGAATTCGTTGGTGAGTTTGTCATTTATTTCCTCTATTGACTTCTGTGGTTCTGCTAGTTTTGCATTTGTTTCTTTCTTAAATTCTTGGGTTAAATATTTTTAAAACTCTTTAAGTATCTGTGTAGTTTGTTGTCTGAGCCTGTCTTATGTTCTTCCAGCAGGTTAAATATATTTTTTGTCAAAGTTTAGGAATTTTGCATCTTCCTCTGGTCCTATCCAGGTCTCCCATGGTGAGCTGGGGGCTCTCTGTGGCATCTTGCCCATGTTTTCTCATCTTGCTGTTGAGTATTCCTTTGGCTTACTCAAAGGAATGAGTAAGTCAGCCTTTGGCCGACTCCCGTGCTCGCTCTTGAAGCAATCTGTTTTCTGACAGTGCAGAGTGTTACTCTTGAGCTGTGTAATATCCTGTCTGTGTCACTGAGGTGGGGCTCCTTGTTACAGCACATCTACTTGGTACTTTTCATCGGACAGTTGCTGCGTAGTCTGCTTTAGGGAGGTTTTTCTGCTGTGGCTGAAGCTGCGCATCCTGGCACTCTCTCGCCTTCCAGTAGGTCATGCATGGGCGGGGGTAGGTGGCGTGGATGAGAACAGAGCAGGGGTACTGGGCTCACAGAGAGACATGTGCCAGGGAGTCCCTATCTTCCCAAGCCGCAGGGAGTGTCATAGGGTTCTGTGCCTTTCTTAGTGATCTGCAAAGGGTGGGCGGTGGGTCCCTGTGCCTCTAGCCCTCTCCTGCCCTGGCTGGGACCAAGCTCAAAAGCAGGCTTTTGTTTTCCTTTGCCCGGCTTGGTCACTGGCTCCTATGGGTCAGAGTGGGTGAGCGCGGTTGGGTGGCGCCTTCCTTTCGTGTAGGGGGCTGAGCTGCAGGCCGCTGTCAGGCCGGGGCAGTACATTGCTCTGCTTTTATGTTTCTGTTGTGTTTAAGTCACTTCTCCGCGCCTTCTCTGTGGGTGTGGCCTCTCAGGGTCCCTCAGGGTGGGGTGAGGAGGTGGGAGGGGGGTCCCTGGTTTCCTCACCCCTGAGCCTGAGCTAAAGTCCGGGATTTGGTTGCCCTTCCCAGCTCCCTTCCTGGCGAGTGGATGGCGACTAGCGTTGCTCTGGCGTTCAGGGCTGGTCTGAGCCGCAGGCAGCAGCCAGTCCTAGGAGGTACAGCTTCAGTGGCAGCCTGCCAGCTTGCCAGGCTGCCCTGCTTTTTCAAGTCTATTTCCCCCTCTCCTCTCTGTGTGCGTTAGGGGGTCCCTCCAGGGCAGGTCCTGGGTTCTCTAGCCCCTCAACAGGAGTGAATGTCGGGGTTTTTATTGCCTGTACCCTCTCGCGGACAGTGGAGTGGGAGTGGCGACGCAGTACCAGCTGGGCTTCTGATTCTGCTCGCCCTGTTAGGCGCAGTTCTCTCCGCTATCTTCCTAGGGCTCTGTGTTCCTTTATTTTGACCCTCAGCGGCCTTCTGTAAACCACGGGGATTACAACTTCCTGCCCTCTCCTCCAGCTGCGGAATGGTATGCAGCTGGGCTGGGGGGAGGGTATAAGGCGCTCTCCCTTTTTCTCTCTTTTATATCTCCTGCCACATGGTTTTTGGAGCCACTACTGCCTGAATCCATTCATGCTTGCGCCTTCCGTGCAGGCCGAGGACAGCCAATTTCCCCCTCTTGTTCCAGTTTCCGGTGCCCTGAGGATGTTAAGATCTCCAGAAGCTCTGTTTTAAGGCGAACTTGAAGGTGCACTATAAAATAGGGCTCTATTTGCCTCAAGTCTTCTGAGGAGAGGTGGGGAAACCGCTGCCACCCTCATTCTACCTCAAATCATTGAGCTTTTATTGAGGTATATGGAAACCATGAGAAATTCATGAAAAAGGTAAATTATCCCAATAAGAGAAGTGTGTCTTGTAAGATATGTCTCCTGTGAAAGGGAGAAGGATCTGACTTTGAACACATCACTAATCTCCAAGCTCAGCAGTGACATGGTCCGTCTGTAAAGATCTCGCTTATCTTTTTTTTAGTTTAGCATAAAGTTGCAAGTCATTTATGTAAAAGATAAAGCCATCACAAAGATCATCATTTCGACATTTCCATAATCATTTCCAGTTCGCATTCAAAGAAAATCACTTATTAGAAAGGAACGCGTGGTGGCAGGGAAACGGAGTGAAGAAGGAAGAGTCTGTGCCTCAGTGGGACCTAGGATGTGTTGGTTCCTTAGACCAAGCAGCCCGGGACGTGGCAATCAAAGCCGCCACCCTGCCCACGTGAAGGGGCAGGAATGTGCGAGAGCAAGGTGCTCCCCACCTATCCTATTCATTTTCTAATGGGACAACAGGCACCACATTCTCATTTCTTGGTAAGAAAGAATACAGGAGATGTACCATGAGCAGTTACAGTGCAGGGGAAGAACATCCCAGTGCTGAGGATTCACTAGCAAATGAAGCCCACTGTCAGAAGCCAGCCAAAAAAGAGGCTTCTCCTTACCCATCAGGGCAGGGAGATGTTCACTTGCTTTGGGTGTTATCAATTCTGTAGACAATTGTGGACTTACCACTCCATAGATTAGGCTAGTCCGTGGACCTACTAGGAAGAGAATTACAATTTTTCCCTTCTGAACTCCTGTCAGCTTTGCTTATTTATAAACGGACTTCTACTTTTCCATGGTTTCCTGCACAGGTGACATGTAAATCTGGCCCCCAGCAAGGGAAACATCACCCCTTCTACCTCTAAGTTGTACCTCCTAGAGTCTGGGTTGTAGCCTCTGTATGAGAAGGGAAGCGGCCCTCAGACCTTCTGTTACTAAGAGTCCCAACTGTCTCATTCAATTCTTCTAAGAGTAGAAAGATTCTTGGGAACAGAGGAGAAAACTAATTATTCTGCTGGATAATTTCATCTCAAGGTCCTGGGAAGGTGACATTACGTGCACATACAGCTCAGCAACACTCTTTTTCTTAAGTGTCCTAGGAAGGGCTACATCAAAAGTAATGGAGCTGCTACAAGATGGATAACCTCACAAGCCTCCACCTTAGTGACAGTGATACTCCCCAGCTCCCCGTGTGACTGATGGCTGTGCACATCTTTCCTCTCATCCCAGGAAACTTTGAAAATGCAAGAGAGTTAGGATGATTTTACTATACAAATACCTCTGAATATGCTCCATTTTATTTTTAAATAACTTATTGGAAAACTTCAGTGCTTTAGTATTAAAAATAAATCTATCAGCAAGGTGGTACCATATAAAGGTAACACAAACACAAGTTGCTTTTCTAAAAATGCCAATAAGGAATGATTGAAAAGAATTACAAAAACAATTCCATCAGACATCAGAGAATAAAATATGAATTAACTAAAGTGGTAAAAGATTTATACAATGAAAACTATAAAACATTGCTAAAAGAAATCAGGGAGCTGGTCCAGTGGCATAAGTCCAGCACTCTGGAAGGCTGAGCTGGGAGAATCACAAATTCAAGTCAGCCTGGGCAACTTTGCAACCTGGCAAGACTCTGTCTCCAAACAAAAATTTTAAAAATGGGCCAGGGATGTGTCTCAGTATATAGGTCTTGGGTTCTATGTTCAGTACCAGAAAGAAATAGACGGGGGGGGTGGGGGGAGAGAGAGAGAGAGAGAGAAAGAGAGAGAGAGAGAGAGAGAGAATCAGTGTTGCATAAATAAATGGAAATATACCCCATGCTTATGGATTGAAAGATTTAATATTTTTATAATGTCAGTGCTGCCCAAGGTGATCTATAAACTAAATGCAGTCTTTATCAAATTACAATAGTGATTTTTGCAGAAACAGAACAATCCACCCTAAAATTCAAGGAATCTCAAGGGATCACAAAAACCAAAGAAATATTGAAATTTAAAAAAAAAAAAGCTGGAGGAATTACACTTCCAGATTCCAAAACTCCATATAAAACCACAGTAATCAGAACACAGTACTGGCATAAAGCCAGAAATATGGGCCAGTGGGATAGAATAGATAGCCCAGAAATAAACTCAAATACAAAGTCAAATTATTGTTATAAGGGTGTCATGTCATTCAAAGGAGAAAGAACAATCTTTTCAACAAAAGTGCTGGGAAAACTAGATATGCTACAGAATGAAATTGGAGATGTGTATGTAGGTGCACAAAATACTCAAGTTCATTTTAAACATTATGTATAGCATATATGTGTGTATATATACATATATATATATATATATGGAAAAAGATTTTAAAATGAAGTTAGACTCCTACCTCACACTATATATAAAAATTAACTCAAAATGGATCAAAGACCTGAATGTAAGACTTAAACTCTTAGAAAGAAACATAGGGCAATGTGTTCACAACACTGAATTTGGCAGTGATTTTTTTTTTTGGTTATGAAACTAAAAGTTAAAGCAACAAAAGCGAATATAATCTCATCGAAGATAATTTTCATACATTAAAATATGATAGAAACAGTAAAAAGATAAATCATATAATGGGAAAAATATTTTCAGATAATATATCTGATAATGGACCAATCCAGAATAAATAGGACATTCCTTGTATTCCACAACAACAACAAAACCACCAACCCAATTCAAAAACGGGCGAAGGGTTTGAATAGATGTTTTACCAAAGAAGATATACAAAGGGTCAACGATCACATTAAGAGACGTTCAGCGTCACTACTGATCACGGAAATCAAAACCACAATGCCATGCCACCTTACCATTAGGATGCTTACCACAAATTTTAAAAATTGCCAGCATTGGTGGGAATGTGAAGAAATTAAAATACTTGGGCACTATAACTGGGAATATGAAATGATGCCATTACTTTGGAAGCTAATACAGCATATTCTCAAAAAAATAAAAACAGAATTACCATATGTGGTCCAGCAATTCCACTCGTTGGTATATATCAAAAACAAATAGTCACTGAAAAACAGGAGCTCAAAAGATACTTTTTAAAAAGTTAAGCGTCTTTTGCATCACAATTTAAAGCAGTATCATTCACAACAGCTAAAACATAAAAGCAACCTTAGCATTCACTCACAGACAAGCATGATTTATGCCTTCAAAGGAACGTTATTCAGTATTTAAAAGGGAGAACATCTGGCTTATGCTGCAACACAGCTGGACCTTGAGGACATGATGATCAGTGAAATAAACTGGTCACAAACAAGCAAGTACTGTACGATTCCACTTATAGTCAGACGAAATCAGAGATAGGACGTAGGACGGCAGTTGCCAAACGCTGAGAGAAAAGACTGGGGAGTTATTGCTCAACGCGAATTGAATTCCACTTCTACAGACCGAAGAGAGTTCTCAAGATGGATATGAATGATGACTGCACAGCACTCTGAGCGTAGCTGATACCACTGAGCTGTGTGCTTGAGATGAGTAAGTGATAAATTTTATGCTGTGTGCATTTTACTATAACAAATAATTGAGAAATAAAGAAACTTCTCCTGCTATACCTCACAAATGATATGATATGCTAGGTCAGAAGGAAGCAGTTGAATTTTTGCTATCAAAACGTGTTCTCAGAAAGCAGAAGGCAGGACCGAAGCTTCTGCTCCTCAGCTCTTGCAGCCTGGCACTGAGCAGGCCTGCAGGATGCTGTTGTTTAAAAGTGTGTTGTTGTGCAGGGGCTGGTAGGTAGAAGATGGTAGATGGGGCCTCTGGTGTGAGAAGATACAGTCTACTTTGTGACCTCAAGTACGGCTGTGACCAGCAGGGTTGGCAAGATTGGCACCATCTGGAGGCCTATGAGAACTGCAGGATCTTCTGCCTCCCCCCATTCCTGCTGAATCAGAGTCTGCACTTTAATAAGAACCCCAGTGATGGGCCTGCCTTTTGAAGCTTAAGAAGCTCTGTCCTCATGAACTGACTAAGTATAAATGAGTCTCCACATGTGCCGTCACAACTGCAAAATCCTTATGGCAAACTGGCTTTGCTCTCAGGATCAGATACAACAATGTAATGTAAAGCAAGTCAGCAGCAGAGTGAATTTGCAGACTTTGCAAAAGATGCTGGATTTCGCAGAATTGATGTTATCAGGGAGCTACCCAAACCACTCCACTCCCTCACGAGGGAGGAACTGGAACACATAGACCTGTTAACCAGTAAAAAGGATCCAGTCTGGAGGCACAATGACATTCCTTCAAAGGAGAATGATTTGAATATCAAAGAATGAATACAGACCCTTGGGAAAATTGATGAGACCCATGAGTATCTTTGTAAAAAATGACCTACTTCGTGATTGTGCTATGAAAGTCAAACATAATTTCATCATAAACTACAATAACACTCCAAGTTTGTGTCATTCTAAGTGTATTATATACATATAATTTAAGCTGCAATACATAAGGTAATATATATTTTCGTAAGTTTTAGTTCCATTTTAAAAGGTGAAGTCTAATCAAGCTTCATGTCAGTGTTCACACGATGTTTGACCAGAGTTTTCCAGTGCCAGTTTTCCTTAGCAGTATCTGCTAAGTGGAATTGTTATCATTGTGGGCTCCCTTCTCCCCTCTCCTAGGACTTTTTATTATAATATATTGACAAATTATAGCTGTACATATATATGGAGTGCAATGTGATGTTATGATTTTTTAATAGGATGTGAAATGACCAAATCAAGTTAACCAAGCCATCCGTGAGTGGAGACATTTGACATCACCATGATGAGAACAGCCTAGTCACATGGTATTTTCCTATGATCAGATAATTGATATGACACATCTCACAGCTAGATGAAGTCTTTCTAATGTGTGCTTTCAAATGTGAGATATTTTAGTCCATTGTGCTGTTGCAGAAAGGGGCTTCTTTGTTGGGTGACAGCCATAGCTGCAGATAGTTACTCAGTGATTGATTACCTTATCGACCATGAGGAAATTCTCCAGCTTCTCTCCATTTTCACAGGTGACATCACCGACCTCTCTTACAGCTCTTGGCAGGATCTCTTGTACCTCCTGGGCAATCACTCCTGTATACAAAACACCACAACTGACTTAATCAGAAAAAGATCTTCCAGAAGAAAATCCTGGCAGACCTACATCAGGATGGAACACTGATAACGATGACCACAAGACATTTTTGAAAATAGGTGCTTATGTCCACTAAGCTTTAGCTTTGACCTACTATGCATTTGATGAAAAGAGAAATCTTTGAGCCAGGAACCACTACAGGATTCAGGTGGGAGGGCAGTTTTCTCTCTGTCTCTCTCTGTGTCTGTGTCTGTGTCTCTCCGTCTCTCTCTGTCTCTGTCTCTCTGTCTCTCTGTCTCTGTCTCTCTCTCTCTCTCTCTCTCTCTCTCTCTCTCTGTGCAAAATGTTGAAAAAGATATGTAAATACCTTGAGATCCCTATGTACAGAATGAAGGGTAGGGCACCAGCTTGATTTATTTTCTTTTCCTATGGGAGGAATTTGTCCCTAAATGTGCCTTCTTTCTCTACAATTCCCAGGCTGGAGAATAAACATCACTGTGTTTATCCTTTCTGTTCCCTAGACCTACCTACCCTTCCGGCATTTCCCTCCATCCTGAAACTGCCCAACGCTGCCCCTCACAGTCTGAGCTACCATCTTCTTTAAGCCTTCATCTCATGAGCAAAAATATTCCAGGAAAAAGAGACAATAAATTCAAAATACTTCACCAGGACCTGGAGGTGCAGGAATGGAGGTGTTGAGTAAATATAATATAGAAATTCTTTATCCTTTTCTAATCTGGTGATTCTGGATTTCGGAGAAGATGAGTTAACTCAATAGGTGTTATTAAATTTCATAGCACATCACCATAAAATGAAGAAATTATAACTTTAATAGTTAACAACACGAAAATTAAAAGGGAAATTTGTGTGTGTACCTGTTTGATGGGCAGTGTTTATTCCCATCACAGATGCAAATTCAGGTTTGTAGTCGTATTCAACAATCCTCATTTGAGCTATTCTTCTCAGCTGTTCATTTGTGTCAACCTAATTTAATTAAAGAACAGATTTAATATATTTAGATATTTGCTACTCAAATCAATGCCCAGAGTGACCCACAGAGATTAGGTATATTGACAACATGACCATTCTTTTTTGTTGTCCAACTAGTTTAAGAGAAACTTGTCTTTATGGTCAAAGAAGCTGCAGTGGTAAGGTTTACATCAGTGACTTCTATCCACTGAAGAATAAACTGACCCATAGTTTTTTCTGCATAAGCCACAAGGCAAGAGCTCAAGCTTTCTCCGATCATGCCTTCTGAAAAGAGGTTCCTCATTTTGTAGAGAAACAATGGCTATCTGTATCACAAGGTTTTGTTTTCAAATGATGCAATTTCACAGTAAAGTTTGTACTTACAAATAGAAATTATGTGCTTAGTTCAAGTACCAATGTCTAGGTATAAACAGATTCTATATCACTGAATTGCATTTAAACATTTTGTTGGAGAAAATTTCTTTAAGTGGATTGCAAGCCTGAATTAAGCAACTGCTATTCCTTCAGGACTCAGACCTTCCCCTTCCTGGAAAGCTCTCTCTCTCATGTCATTCCTAGTGCACTGCCTCTGAGATCCCTGCTCTTCCATCGGAAGGCCTTCTCAACAATTTCACTGGGTCCCAGGAAAGTTGTAACAATCACGAAAGATGGAATTTTTCCTAAAGTTACCTGTGTTTGAGCCAAAGGATTTCAAGTTTTGTCTTTGTTTTGACTCAGTAAAGCTAGCAAGATCAAATTTCTTAATGATTCTATTTGACAAATAAAAATTGGCCACAAATTTTTAGCTCCTCAAATTTTCTTTTACAGCATTACTAGGTTATGAGAACGTCATGATGTCTTAGCATTCAAAAATATACTGCCTGAGCATTCGTTCATGTGTTAGAGGAATTAGATATGCTTCTTGGTGACGGTGGCGGTGGCAGTGGTTGTTAAGAAAACCCCTGCCATGGCTGTCATCCTGTCCCTTGACTCCCTCCATGAAGTGGCAGGGTGGCTCCTCCACAGTCCGTGGGAACTCTCAGTTCTTCACCAGTCTGGCTGTTTGTAACAACAGCAGTGGCTCACACTCATTTTGGTAAGTGCACCAGCTTTACTTCAGATACTTATCTGGAAGTATAATTTGGAGTTTATTTCTACTTTGATAACTAGTATTACCAGAAGTTAAGTTCAGTGCTATTCACTGAAGAATAAACTGACTCATATTATTTGATTCATTTAACTAACATTTACCATCACAACATACCATGCACTACTGAGTATTGAGACCTTAAAAATGACTGCTTTTTAAAGAAGACAGACGCATATGACTGTACTATAACGAGAGGTGCAGGCCAATGCCAGAACCGTGGCAGGAGAATCACAGCAGCTCCACGGAGACACCTGAATACTCTCAGGAGTGCAGAAAAACAATTCCTGCTTCAATGAGATAGTTCAGGCCAACCAGGAGCGCAGCCTCTTTCAGTCCATTTAGTATGTCCTGCTTCTTCTCCTTCAGGGACTTCACTGGGCTGTTTACACTTTCTTAAAAGATCGAGCTCCTCTTCCAGTTTAAACAGCCCTTCCTCAACGAAGGGCTTCTTGGCCTTCAAGACTGAGAAGACTCCTTCTGCTTTATGTGGTTTTTTTCATCAATTGTCCTTCATAAATTCACTGCAGTTATCACCTGGTGATTAACCGCATCAACTTTTTCTGCCTTCCACTGCAATACCTACACCACATAGGGATGAAGACGTATTTCAAGTTTCTGTTCTGTGCCACACCACCAGCCTCTTGTACAACTGCATACCTGTTTTAAGTGCCCAAATCACTAGTTGGCAAGTACATTAATAATTTTTAAGTTACGGCTTAGGAAAAGATGTAGAAAATAGGGTTGGAGGAAAGAATGAGGCCAAGATAAGAATGCTAGACAGAGAGCACCACGATCCGAGTCCCAAAGCAGCAGGTCCCCTGGCTGACAGCTGACAAGGTAAATTCTGATGTTACAAGACTGTGAAGATCAAGACCAGAGCAGGAGGGCCAGGGAAAGGTGCTAGGAGGAAGATTAGCAATCTCACATCACCCTGTACGAATATCTGTCACTGTGAGCTCCTTCGCTCATTCAGTAAATGTTTCCTGAGTAGCTACTATGTGCCTGATACCTATCCTAGGCTCTGAAGAGTCAATGAATATTTCTTATTTAGAGTTTAGAGCTTAGTTGGTTTTTTATTTTTTTGATTTTTGTTTCCACTACTGGGGATTGAGCCCCAGGGTCATTGCACTGAGATACACACTTTTTTTTGTTTGTTTGTTTTGTTTTGTTTTGTTTTTTGAGACAGGGTCTAAGTCTGTAAATTGCCCCAAGCTGAGTTCCAACTTGCAATCCTCCTGCCTCAGCTTCCCCAGATGCTGTGATTCAGGTATATTCAACCACATCCAGTTCAGAGCTTAAATTTTATAATTTTATTTATTTATTTATTTAGTGTGTGTGTGTGTGTGTGTGTGTGTGTGTGTGTGTGTGTGTGTGTGTGTGTATCCGTTACACAGGATTGAACCCAGGCCCTTAACAGAGTTACACACCATCCTTTGGGTTTTTTAAGTTTTATTTTGAGACAGCATCTTTGTGAATTGCCCAGGCTGGATTCAAACTTGTGATCTTCCTGCCTCAGCCTCCCACCTTGCTGGGATTACAGGTGTCTGCCACCATACTCATTTTAAATCTTAGATTTTAATAAGGATTCTATTCCTGAGATTTTATGGCTTATTCATTTTAGGACCTGCACAGTGTCTGAATGAGTTTGACAAAATCATCAATGAAGAAAAAAGAAAGAGGAGAGAGAGAGAGAGAGAGGGGGGGGGAGGGAGGGAGGGAGGGAGGGAGAGAGAGAGAGAGAGAGAAACAGGAAGGAAGGGAGGAAGGAAGGAAGAAAATGGCAGGTCAGTTGCTAACAGAGTTGAAAAATGGGGTGAATCCGGACAGGCCTGAAGTAACTTGGCCTTGCTTAGTTTCTCACTGCTGGGCCCCGGAAGTCCCAGGTTCCCTCTCTTTGATACTTTGGTTCCTGCACAGCCTACAGAGCCACTGCTAGAGAACAAAGTGGGGCTGGTCCGTCCTCCAGGCAGGCGGCAGAGGAGTTTCAGCCCTCACACTGCTGTCCACACTAGAAAGGAAAACTGGTCTCTGGCTCCTAGTTAAATCTTTGACTGTGTTTCTACCAGACATTGTTACATAGCAATTAGATTCTCTAATATGATTACCATTGTTCTTTGGACAGAATTTTGGCCAAAGAAAATGTCCAGGGTCACTTGGAAGACCTAAATATCTTATACATCAGTGTCTTCAATGCTCTTCGACTTTAATGCTGGCTTACAGACTCCCCAAAAACGAACAGAAATGAGCTGAAATGCATGGTTCCTGTGTGCAGGAAAACCTTTGAGACAAAGCCTGGGCCTTCTGTGGATCCTCTCCCAAGACCCTGCACAGGCCCACACCCACATGCACTCAATACGAGGCTAGAATCTGGACTTAGGTATCTGATCTGATCTCGCCTACAGCAGTTTTGGGAAGTTTTAACCATAAACACATTGACCAGAAATGTCATGCTGTCTTATGGCCAAGTTTTCTAGTCATTAAACTTAAGATTTGCCTCACAGACAAAACCTTAGAGTCCATAGGACCCTGCTTGTTCCAGGGAGGCCATCTTACTACCTAAACTCTGGCGATGGCCCTCAGCCCAGCCTCAGTTTGATAACAGGAGCAGCCTCGATGATACCTGCTCAACTCAGGCTGAGGAACCTCTGCCTTTGGCTCATGTCCTTAAAAAATACCTTTCATGTTGAACTTTCTTCAGCCTTTCATAGGTCTTCCTTTGTTTTCAACTGGCTAGTGTGGCTGAGAAAAAAAAAACAAAACAAAACCTTTGAGACTTTCATCTGAACTGCACCACAAAATTTGGCTAATACTTTCAACTCTCAACTTCCTTGGGGCACTTTCTTTTTATAAGGGCCATCAATATTCTTCACGTTACTTTAGTTTCTAGAGTGTCTATTCCTCCTAATTCAGACCAGTTTCTACTGTCACACTGTCAGAAATGCATTTCCAGCCAAATCAGTGGACGCAACGCCCCGGCCTGGGCAACTTAAGCTAGTCCTCACCTCTTGGGTTGGACTTATCTTGCCAGTGTTTTAGCTGCACTGGCCTCACTCACATCCTTGTCATCTCTGTGTCTGGGATGAGTGTGAGGGTGAGCACCAGAGTGTCCTCGTCCAGGACTCCTTGCCAACTCTCACATATTTAATCTCCACAAAGCAAACTTTGTGTTCTTGGGTGAGGCAAAACACGGGACAAGACAGCAACTACCACACATCCATTTTCCCTACAGTATTGAGCAACATGCTGGGCCGGCACAGTCCCAGTAGCTGGACAGGAAGCTAGATCTAACTAGCATGCATTCTGAAAGGATGAGAAATTCTTCAGCACTCTGCATGCAATCAAATCAGTCACAAATCACTATCATGATTTGAATGTTTCTGTGGCCTCCAAAATTCATGTTGAAAATTACTCTTCTTTGTGATGGTATTAAAATGTGAGGCCTGTGGGAAAAATGCAGAAGTCATAAGGTCTCTGACCTCATGAGTACATTTCTATCTTGTAAAAAGGCTGGAGGGATCTAGTTTTAGGCCTTTTCTTTGTCTCCATTCCATCCACCCTGTGAAGACACAGCACTCAAAGCACCACCTTGGAAGCACAGACCAAAGCCTCCAGACATGGGACCCTCTTACACTTTGATCTTCCGCTCCTCCCAGCCTCCAAAATGGTAGAAAATATATTTCTACTGTTTATAAATTACCCATTTTACACATGCCACACAAACAGAGGCTACTATAGCCAGCTAGCAAGAGAATCAGAGAGACTGGCTCCCCTATCAAAAGTCGGGAAGCCAAAGCTTGGTGTGGGAGCACATGCCTGGGACCTCAGCTCCTCAGTGGCTGAGGTGGGAGGATCCCTTGAGCCCACAGCATGAGACCTGCCTGGTCAGCATAACAAAACTGAATCAGGAGGGTTACACATCAGTGTCTCACTCATCTCTCTAATAAATGGTGGGTGAGATAAGCAAGATTTCTAGGAATATACATCTCATAAATGTAGATAGGCCACCTTTATATAAAACAAACATACTAATGAAAATAATTTAATACGTGAATTACATATAAGTTGCGTTTTGTGCAAGTGAAGAACTAATAAATATCTGCTTAACTTTGCATAGCTAAAAGTACCCCACCAATATAACCTCAGAAAACCCCCTTGATATAGAGAAACTGTGTTCACCGGGAGCAGAGGCGTAGAGCACTTTCCGTGCTAAGGCCTTGGGCTGGCAGTATCAGAATAAACCTCTGGTTTCTAACTGAGGGCTGAAATTCTCTTCATTTCACCAGGTTATTATAAGCAGGAAGAGGATAGAAGAATTTCACATGCAGAGCCAGGTCCGGGGTTACTTTGTGTTCATATCAAGAAGTCTTTTTAAAGAGATCTGAGAAGTTGCAGTGCAACGACTCTTGTAATTTTAAAATACATATATTTTCTTCTAACCTAAGGGCAAATTTTGAAAACTTTTGCTGAATGGCAAATGTGCCGGGTTGAGGGGAGCTGCAGGATTGCAGAAGTTCCCTGCTTGTTGCATTCACTTACATCTCAGTGAGATTTGGCAGGGAATTATGTAGCCACTTTGAGTTGGGGTGATCTGAAATGCGGCGGTTTATCTGTCTCTAACATTCAAAAGCTCAGTATCTAGGACCAAATCTAGAAATGTATGTGAGAACTTCCCAGTCCTGAGTTCCCATCAGGCTAGTAGGTCACAGCTCTTCTACCATGAACCACAGCTTCACAAAAAGCATAAAGTCTACAATTACAACCATTCTTTGGAATCCTCTCAGCAAAGAAGGACATTCCTTGGCTGGCTTAGAAAAACCAGTGCAGATTTGCCCTGGGAAAGGAATGCAGTCTGGAAGATGGGCCAATGATTAACAGACTAGAACTGCTTTTAGTGTAGAAAGAAAGGATGGTTTAAAAAACACAGTCTGCACAGCCTCGCTGATGCTTTCAGGAGAAGCGGAATGAGGGAGCAGGTAGGAAATCATCAGAGCACCAGGCAGCAAAGAAATAAACAGGCAGAAAATCCGGAAGCAGGACCGGTCTGCCTGAGGGATTAGAATCTTCATGCTGATCAGTGAGGCCCGCAGCAGGTGTGACTTTCCAAGATGAGTGTGTATTATTATTTCAACTAGTAAAAAAAGAAAAAAAAAAAAAAAAGACCCAGGAGGGTCAGGTGGCACACTTCCACATGACGGAAGGACACCTGAGCCCCGTGCAGCTCAGGTTGGTTCCCTAATAGTGGAGATTGAACCCACGGCCTTCCCGCAGCTGCAACTTCATCTCTTTCCTATTTTTTAATTTAGAAACAGGGTCTCCCTAAGTCTCCCAGGCGGGGCGTGAATTGAGCCCCTGCTGCCAGCCACACCACAGGCTTCCCTGAGCCTCCGCATTTTACCCGGTGAGAGCAGCACGTGGAGGAGTGGCCTGCAGATGTCCAGGTCTGACTCTGGCTTCCAGCGGGCGACTGCCTCTCCCCAGAGAGGGAAGTCTCCCCCCGGAGCCCCCGGCCGTGGATGAGCCCCGTCAGGACCTAGGAGCGGGAACTCCCCCACCGCATCTCTGAGGAAGATGCGGGAAAGACACTGCCAGCGCGGCTGGCACAGGGAGCAGGGTGGGAGAGGCCAAGCAGTCCCGGAGGAACGTGAGGGGCAGGTGGAGCGGAAAGGGCGCGCACTGTCAGCCGACAGGCGCAGAAGGGAGGGGGACGGCCTGCGGAACTGTTTTACAGTTTGGGCAGATGGCCTAAAACCTCCAACAGTCATCCCCATAAAGGTCTGATCATCGTATACCAGCAGGTGACACAAGACGCCTGAAGCCAGGCAAGTCAGAGGCCGGCGGCGCACCTGAGGCGAAGCTAGTTCGGGCGCAGCCTGCCCCTGAGCTCACCTCCTGGATGTTCTGCTTTGCCCGGCTGTCAGAAGGATGCATGATTGTCCCCATCACTTTCACGTTGCCACAGACGACCAGAGCTTCATCCGGCGCATCTGTGTTTATTCCTACTCGGCCATGACAGACAACAGATTCCAGGACTTGTCCTCGCTGCCATAATGCATCACTGTCATTTTCAAACTGCCCAGGGTTAGAGGCCTGGAAACATACATAAATATATTACAATTAAAGCCACAGTAGCAGGAATGAATGATCATTAGTCTTCAGAGCAAAGTAAATGGAATGTTATCGGAATCTCTCACACGAGATTCCTATCGTGACTGGAAAAGTCTGACATAGGTAATAACTCTGGGGACCCAGGAGGATCAGGAAGGTGACCCTAACCATTCCACCCTCCACACCCCCAGTGACAGAAGCTCTATGTACTGTGGCTTGGAACATACTCTCTCTGCCTCATTTCTCTGGACTAAGAATGTGATCAGTAAATAAGAAAGAGATAGAACAAAAAAAGACTCTCTTTTCAGATATAGTAATATTTACAATCAGAAAATGTTACAAATTTATTGAAGTTCAGATAAATAAATATATCTTGCATTTAGCTAGCCCTTTATAATTACAAAGCACTCGTGTTTGTGATTTCACACATAACTGACAAGTAAATGATAAAACACTTATATTTAATATACCTCAATTATGCCCTAAAAACAGATAATGAAAGAATAACAAGAAAATAACAACAGCCACATTTTCATGTGCAAATCCACACTGCAACTCTATGACACAGGTACAACTGTCCTTATCTTATTGATGCTGGCACTCTGAAAGAATAGATAAATTGCCTAAGAAAACAAAGAAACAAAGAAATAAGTTCTGGACTGGAACTATAATTGTTCTGATCATTAAACAGATTCTAACTTTACCTACTTCATGATGTTGCCTACAAAAAGCCCCAGCAGTCTTTGTAGACTAGCCGAGTGAAAATGTTAGACTAAGGGAAGTTTCAAAGTTTTTACACTGATACGAATTCTTTGCCAAAAGATTTTCCATTGTATTGCCTTCCCTTTCCTGCTTCCCTGTAGCTGCTGAATGCACTTCCAAATGTCTTTAGACAGAGATCTCCATATTCCTCAAAACCTGATGACAAAATTTACTTGCTTTTAAAATAAAGGCATACTCTTTTAAATGTGATTTTTGTATGTTTGAGACAGTCGTCAAAAACACAAAGAGCTGGACTCCTGACCATCTAAAAAGTCAGCACTAACACAAAGATTTCACTTTTTGCCTTTCTGGTGGCCTTGATGTGTTGCCAGCTCAGGACCCAAGTACACATAGATTGTGTCTCAAGACCACTCAGGAAGCCAATAGCAAAGATTTTCTCAAGGATAGAGACTTGGATGACTAGAGACTGAGGCAGAAAGGAGATTCACCTTTCACCATATGTTCTCTTGGTATTGTCTAAATGTTTTGCCCTATCATCTGCTATACATTTTTAAAAATCACGGGAAGCTGCAAAATTTAGTTTTTAGTCTGCATTCACCTCAGATATACTCGGGTGTCTTTGACTTCCTATTTCCTCCCACCTGTCTCAACCATGAGCCACTGAAAGGACTCAAGCATGGACATGTGATGGACAAAAGCAGCAACAGAACATGAAGTTCAAGCTCCGAACATTATTTTGTGCAAATTCACTTGAACAAAGAGCTTATCTGCAGTGTCTCTGGAGGCTCGTTAGATGTGAATGGCAAACTGGCTTTGATTCAAACTCTTTTATAGTGAGCAATCAACTAAGTCCACAGGTTTGCCACAGAAAATGTTGGCCATTGTGCTCTATGCTGGACATAACGAGCCACTTCATGGAAATAATAGATTTTTTGATTGCTGTTATTAATGTGCTTTGGGATAGTCACTATCATGGTGGTAACTAGGTATCAAACAGCAGATATAAGTAGATTTAATTTTTTGAAACAAGTGCAACATTCTCATTTCAGATAACATTTCAAAACCGTAAAATATTTTAAATCATTTTAGAAAAGAAACCAGGCTTACAGTGTCCTCATTTACACACAGCCCTAGGAAGCAGGTCCTTGTCCCTAGGAAGCAGGTCCTTGTCAGGAACCAGAAATGTGATGATAAGATCTATAGCCTTATTTCTTTTTTCTATAATCCACAATCATCATAAGTCAAAGCAAACTGTAATGTATTGCCTTCTTTCAGAATGCTGTTTGTATTGACATGTGGCCCAGTAGTGGCTGATGGATACCAAACACTAAAGCAAATCCATTACTATTTCTAAAATACTTCAATTATTTGTCTCATAGCTCATATATTCTAGGGAAGACCCAAACCCCCTCATCTGTGTTATGATATCTATTTGCCATGTGATCTTGGGTCAATCATTAATCCTTCTGTACCAGTATCCTCTGAAGAACAAAGGTAATCATGTCTCTTTTATCCATCTGAGAGGGTTATTGTAGGATTAGCTGAAATCATGTGTGCATAAACACTGCAAAACTGAAGGTGGATGGTCGTAAATTTATCCTAATCATGCTTTACTGGGCACACCCTGTATCATTTAATTTGCTCTCCTCAGCCACACACCCGCATAGTTCAATTCCCAGAGAAGCTGCTCATGAAGAACGCAAGGTAAAGCACGCCCCCTGCAGGTGCTGGCCATAGGAAATGGCATCTCTAGCAACTCCAGGCCACGCAGTGGAAATCAAAGGCTGGGATTTCTTGGCTTTACCATTGTTTGGGATTCTAAGGTAGCATTTAAAGAGCTAATAGGAGAGCTTGACCTGAGGAAAGCAGTAACTATTATTATTATTATTATTATTATTATTATTATATTATTATTATTATTGCAGCACTGTAGGTTGAACCCAGGGCCTTCATGCTGAGCTGCATCTCCTGCCCTTTCTAATTTGTTTTATGTTGAAGCAGGGTCTCACCAATTCATGAAGTTGTTCAGCTGAACTCTAACTTGCAATATTCCTGCCTCACCTGCCCAGAGTACTAGGATTCCAGGTGTGTACCATCAGGCCAGATTAAGAAATCAACTTTTACACCTTTTAGAAGAGTTTCCAGAAAAGAAAAAGCTCTTTGCTAATGCCATTTAAAGTATGGCCTAAAAACTCAGCACATTAGCATCTACTGGGAGCATTAGAAACACATGTTGTCATACCTCCTTGACTTTCAAATCAAAAATTCTGGAATGGACTCAGATATCTGTGTCTGTATAAGCTCTACAAGGGATTCTTACTCATGATACAGTTTGGGAATTGCTTCTTAATGCCGTAGAATCCTAGTCACGAGTTATCTTTTCCATCATTGACATGAAGTTCTGTTTATTGAGTTCAAACTACAGGTAAAACAGACATACTTGGCAAACATGCCACTGGGTACATAAAATCCAGAAGAGGGAGGGAGAGAGAGAGAGAGAGAGAGAGAGAGAGAGAGAGAGAGAGAGAGAGAGAGAGAGAGAGAGAGAGAGAGAGAGAGAGAGAGAGAGAGAGAGAGAGAGAGAGAGAGAGAGAGAGAGAGAGAGAGAGAGAGAGAGAGACAGAGACACAGAGACAGAGAGAGAGGGAGGGAGGAGGGGGGAGGGGGGAGTACACATGCACACCAGGGGAGAGAGAAAGTAGATTCATGGTCACTAATAGAATCAGCAGTACAAATGAGCTAGTCCTCAGGCCAGCCCTGCTTTGTCCCCAGCCCTTGCCATTCTCTTGGCTACAGTGGGTCTCTTGTTTTCCCTGCCCCTGGATATTGGTTTCTCTCTTCAATTTGGTTTCCAGTAAAATAAAGGAAAAGTTATGAGAATGTGGCCATTTCTATTCTTTTGGGAAAGAAACTGGAATAATTTATTCATTTTTCAACATGAGGAAATCCTAGAGTGTCTTTGAAAGGTGGGCAAAAGTAATCATCCCTCGTGCTCACAACACAGCACTCCAAAGCAGGTCTAATTAGGTGTTTCAGAGGGAAAGTGAGGTAAGGCCTGGCATTAACAAGAGGCATCTAAAGCACCTGCACTGGGGAACCGTCCCCAAAACAAAACCAGGGAAATAAATCTGTTCTTTGGAGTAAACTTTAATTTCCATAAAATTGGTCAATTTACACCACAGGAACATAATGTGCTTCTAAAGCTGTTTTGATTGGCAACCCAGGTGAACAATTACTAGGTCTTGTCCACCTTTCTCTATGAGGACAATTCAGCCGATTCGGTGTTCTGAACATTTCCTGGAGTCCCGAACCTCATCAAGGTGCAGCCCTTACACAGTTGCTCTCATTGCACAGCAGAATGTTTATCTCTAATGTCTGGAGAAGTGGTTTTTAACCCACAAAATGAATTCAGGTTTGCTAAATGCAGTTGGTAGTTTTCCATTTAATGTGCCATATCTCGCAATGTCATTAATTATTAAATTTTTCTTCCTGCCCTTCAGTTGGAGCTCAGACTAACAGAACCAAGCAGTGGCCCAAGAGGTCACACTTGGCCATTGTGTAGGATACAGGCTGATGTGCCTTCTACCTAACCCATGTGTGCAGTCTGCCTGGACAGTCCCCTCAAGAAGGTCAGTGGTAGGAAATGTACTCTGTGGACATTTCTAAAACTCTCTAAATTGAAGCATAATACCATATCTTAAATTCAGTTTTTCCTTAAGCTGGTTTAAGTATTACACAATTAAATATACCACAAGTCTGAATTTGTTTCTTGTTTCTGTGTTTTGGGGTCAAAATAATAATACCAATAATGGATTTTCAGTTGAGGATGTAAAGAGTTTGTATTAGCATTATCAATTTCTCCTTTTTTTTAGGGTTCTTTTTGCTTTGCATAGTACACTTGTAGAGTATGGTACTTTCTTCAGTTAAAGAGAATAGCTAAGATGATGCTATCAAATCTGGGATACAATGATTTTTTTAAATAAAAACTTAGTAAATGACATGCCAATCTATGCTGAGTGGAATTTAATATTCTTTGTATTTGTATTGAAGGTGAATTACAGACACTTTTGAATTCTCAAAATCATCATATGTTCCTTATGTTTCGCTAGGAGGGGTAGGTGCGAGTTAGCAGAGAGCTGTTGATTCCTTCCTCTCATTGTTGCTGACCTATGAACCTCTGCAGCAAGCCCAGGGGAGCTTTGCAGGAGCTTCCAGCAGCAAAATGGAGAAGCTATGTCACCAGGTAAATTATTCAACGTGTGCATGGGACTAGCAGGCTTCCCAACCACCTCAAGCATAAGTTACACAGCTCAGGACAGCACTGCCATAAGATTTAGTCTTGGCTAATTTAGACGAGAAAGGCATTATCTGTCTTTATTTTTTCTGAAGAGAAATCAGAAACAAGGAACCTAGCTTTCCAGACTTGACTTCAAGTCTGATGTGCTAGCACAGACTACTGATATAATCCCAGATTATATCAGGCAAGATGTCTGAGATAACCTGACGCTGTGAGGGATGGACAGGAACCTCTATCATTAGCTTGAGGCCCTGCCCATGTTGGGCTTGAAAAAGCCTCATACACCTCAGGTCAGCAGGCCCACAAAAGCCAGGGTGTGTGGCCAGCCTTCGCCCAGGGCTATCTGAACATGTAGGTCATTTACCTCATTCCTGTCTTTACTTCACCGCTAGTCAAACTTGGAGAGATAATTCAAAGAGTTCCACCAATGGGAAGCTTATTACATTAAATGACTAAAAGAATTACAGAGGGCACTTTGTTTCGGGGCAGCTCAAGGCAGGCCAGGAGAGAAGCCACTTCCCTAAGTAGGTAGGTTGTCTCTGCAGGGCCTACAGTTAGTTAACAGCCGCATATGTGGGCACGCCCGCATTGAATGACTCTCCCTATTGGAGTTTGCATGTCCTCCCTCATCACTTCAAAGAACTACAACAACACAGACCCTCCTGGATGCCAGGCCTGTGCTTAACTGTTACTTTGTGCCTCTGGCATTCTCAGTGGTGGCCAGCCAGGCTTCAAAGAGCTGCCCTTGCGGCTGCCAATAGCTATGTGTTTTTGTGGCTGCCAAGATGCCCACCCACAAATGTGACTATTCAGCAAAATGTGCTGAGTCATTCCTGTGCACTAGGCCATGGCCCAGATGCCCCTGGGCCATTATTCACTTTGGAACATAGACAGCCTTCGTGGCACTACTCCCCTTGCCTTGCAGGCTTTGGAGTCAGAGAGGCCTGGGTTACAACCCAGACCCCATCATTTACAAGCTGTGTGATCATAGATGAGTCACTCAGCTTCTTGAGCCACAGTTTCTCTGGGTGCAAAGAATATAAAGTAAAGGCATGACAATGTAGAATTATGCCGGGTACAAATTTGTCTATTTTGTGCCCGCAACACACAGTAAAAAGTAAGGGTTTCTCAACCTAAGCATCACTGACATTTTGGGAGGCATAATCTTACACATTGTAAGTCATTGGGCAGCATCCCTGGTATCCATCCCTGAATACCATTTGTGACCACCAAAAATGTTCCAAACACTAACATATGATTCTCTTCAGGAGCAAGATTGCCCTTGGTTGAAAAAAATAAAAACAGAGTAAACACTAAAATAATAATTTCTGCTATTATCATTACCATCATCACCACCACTAATTAAGAAATAGCACACTGTATATTTATACACAATGGAATATTACGCATCAATAAAGTCCAACAATGTGGAGGCTTTTACAGGCAAATGGAAGAAACTAGAGAACATCATGCTTAGTGAAGTGAGTCAGAAGCAGAGGTGAAATATCGAATGGTCTCTCTGATATGAGAGACCCAGATCACAACTATATCATGGAACTTAAAGTGAAAAACAAAGTGAACCAGGGGGGTCGGGTAGGGGAGGAGGGAGGGAGGGGAAGGTACAGAGAGGGACAGAAGGGGAGTGGGAAAGCCCTTGCCACCCTGACAAGATACATATGTGCATAAAAGGCTCAACTCCATTGTAAACCTTAAATTTTACACATATACGTTTCAATAAAATGAGGGAAAAAAAGAAACAGCACATTTCAAGTGTGTCATTGAAAACTCAAATTCTTCTACAAGAGAGAAAAGCATATGAAATCCAGAGAATCCAGGGAACTCGGCTTACCCGTACAATGATCCTTTCAGAGATGTGGGCAGACAACAGATAAAACTGGTCTTGGTTAGCGGCATATAGTCCAACCACCAATTTGAAGTATCTAATTCAGAAACAGCAGGCGAACACCATCACAGACCAGAGACAGGATTAGTGCAATTGCATATGACCCAGCAGTTAATTGATAGTGAGCCCATCCAGGTGAGTTTGCTTAGAGACTGCCTTTTCCCTTCTGCTCTAAGTTGCCCCCACCAACCCCACCAGTGAAACAAGAGAGCAACCGATGCACTTGTTCTTGTTCTGTGTGTGCTCTTCATCCAGCCAGAAGTATTCCTGAGTTGCTGCAGACTCAAGGCAGCATGCAAGCAGCCTTCCCTGAGGAAAACCTCAGTGGGAGCCTGGACTCTCTGACTTGGCCAGAATTCACCCCCCCCCCACCCCCCCTTTACGCCTGGGTTCTCAGCAAAGCGCCACTCACAAACACAACAGGAACCCAGCAGAGGTCCCTAGGTTCAGACACACCCAAGCCACATACATGGCCTAGGCCTTAAGAGGGTAACATCCTTAGGCCTCGAACCTCCAAAGATTTGAACCTCCCTCCAACTGCTCCCAAGGCATTTCCACCACTGTTGTTTCAATTGCATCTTCATATGGCAATTGATGAGATAATTTTAGGATTAGACTACTTCTTGAAAGAAAATAAAACTTTCTCTAACTAGAGAAATTTTTATTATAAAAACTACATAAAAACGTTACTGATTTCCTTTGTAACACTTCACAGGTTTTCCAATTGTTAACAAGGGTTCTCTTGCTGACTCTAAAATAAATCAGTAATAGTAATAATTGTTGCCACTGCTGTGATTAACTACCATAGAAAACACAAACTGTGCTATGTGCCAAACTAAGCAGTTTACCCACCTGATTTCATTTAGATCCCTAACACAGCTGTATTGGAGTAAGATAACTGTTATTGCCCTCATTTTAAGGATAGAGAAATGAGTCTCAGAGAAGTTAACAATTAAATCATATACCTAAGGTCACCCATCCAGCAAATGGCAGTACTGAATGTTCAAACTTAAACTTGAGCATGCATCACAATTACCTGGAGGAATTGTTAAAATACAAATTGCTAAGCCTCACCTCCAAGTTTTTTACTTGGAAGAGTGTTAGTAAGGCCAGGGAATTTTTATATCTAACAAGCATCCAGAAATCATCACCTCTGTTAGTCCCAGGACCAGCAGGAGTGGTCCCTGGTTTAAATGATGAAATCGAAAGTATTTTCTTTTTTAATCAAAGGTTACTGCTATGCATTAGGACTAGTGAACAGGATTCATAAATTTTAAGAGCAATGAGACAGGAACATAAGAGGACCACAATGTCCCCAGAGGCCACTTCCTAGGCAGATGGTATGCCTGGCACCTGGTGTACCCAGTGGCATCAGTACCTCTGGTCAGGATTTGGTTTCCCCTTCTTTCTCATATTGTTTGCGGTGGTTTCACTGAAGTGTAATCGTCCCAGCGTTACTTTGGTGACCTGGTCAGACAGCAGGTCTATTCTAAAACAAACAGCAGAAATACCAAGAGACTATAAGAGAACACAAAGTCCTTCATCATGTTAACCCACTCTAAGACTTTCAAATGTGTTTAATGCCCAGTTTCCATCACACTGTGAAGGACATTTATTCCTGTCATTGGTTCTTAGTGACCCATCCACAGCCTGGGCAGGATTGGCCACCGGGGAAGGCCACAGATACCCCTCGAGAATGGAGAAACGCTCACTCAGCAGACGCTCTGCTTGGTGGTTCTGACTCGTGAAGACGTTGCGCTCCACACACTACATGTGGGCTCTCTGACCTCCACAACACGCAGAAAAGTGCCTCTCGTCCATGCTGCTCCCAGAGTTGCTGTAACACTCACCTCTGAGCAAGGAGTTTTGCTACTGTGTTTGTGAACACCCCAGTATGCCCTTCCTGGATTTACCCTGTCTAGCCTAGTGATGGGAGGGTGGGGGGGCAGCTTCCTCCAAAGGAAAACCAGGTTGCAGCACCCCGGGCCAGGGAAAACCACACACATTAGGCAGGCTGGATACTCTGTGTTCCAGTGCCTGGTCTGTACCAGCTGGTCTGTTAGGCTGCAGGGCCTCTCTCTTGGTAGGCCAGTGGGACGGACTGAGGGTCAAGATTCTGAGATGCCTCAACAGCATTCCAGCCAAATTGGCCAACGAGCAAATTCCACTTGGAGGCCCTCTAGACAGAAGACTGACGGTGGACAACCCATTTCCAGCGAATGACAGTACTGAATGTTCAAACTCAAATGGCATACTTCTTGTGGCATACACGTCACTCAGCCATCTATCAATACAGCCTTTGAGTATAACAAAAACTGAATTGCATGCACAACTCAAACCCAGAACCTTGAAATTAAGAGGAAAAATTAAAAGAAATATATAGCTATAGCCTTTTTGAGGAACCAAAGTTGACAGTAACATCATTAAAAATATTGTTAGTTAAAAAGCAATTATAAAAAGAATGATGAATCATTCTTCTTCACCTAAATGAATTTTTGTAGAGGTTTTTCTCAATGATTTCAAAGTATTTTACAAATTTCATTTTTGTCAATAAACACGTACTCATAATATTAAAATACTATAACTAATTTAGATTCTGAGTAGGTTTCATTTTAAGTAAGTAAAATAAATTGGTTTTCAGAACCTCTTCTCAAAACATTCAGTGACAAATTTTTTAAAATCTTACTTAACAGGATTGAAAATCTTTTTGCTTCTATCTGCTTGGGACTGTTCAATGGCAATTATTTGATTGGTGGCTTCTACCTATATGGAACAACAAAAATTATGTTAATTCCTTAGTAAATTAATGTATTAATAAACAGATTTATTCAAAGAGACTATTCACGTACTTAAAACCATTCCAAGGCACCACGCTAGGCTCTAGTTAGAAAGTACAAATCATTGCAAGGACAGACAGCGGTCCCTGCTTGAAAGCAGTATGCAATCTATGAGAAATAAACAGATGCCTATTGAATTAAGCAGTGAAAACACAAGACAACAGAGCATTTCCAGGCAAGCGGTGAATAGAAGAGGACAGTAGGTGACAGATACATCATGGATGACTCAGCTCAGTAGGTGACTGAAACAAAGCCAAACCCAGGACCAGCACAACAACAAGGATGCATGCTTCCTCTTCTCTTCATTTACTCATTCTTTCTACAAATACTTATTGTGCCTACTTGGTGCTACGTACTACTCTACGCATCAGAAATAAAAAGTAAACAAAACAAAACTCCTCTTAAGGAGTTTACAATTATTTATTTATTTATTTATTTAGAGACAGGGTCTCACACTGTAGCCCTGGCTGATCCTGAACTCACTATGGAGCCCAGGCTGGCCCTCGACTCAGGGCAATCCTCCTGCCTCAGCCTCCCGAGCGCTGGGATTACAGGCATGCACCACCACACCCAGTTCATGTGGTGCTGGGGAATAACCGCTGTGTCATTCCTCCAACCCCAGGAATTTACATTCTAACATGAAAGTGGTAAAATAGAATAAAATAAGTAACATTAAAAATGGCATTTATTCAACACCTGCTGCATACTTTTATGATTCCATGAATAATAAGAGGCTTAGGCATAGTAAAACTGGACTTATAATACACAACTTGTGATATTCAACTGCATTGTAATGATGTTTCTGGCAAGCAATTGGGGAGCTTACATCAAGAGCTTTAATGATGTTCATATCTTTGATGGATAAATTCTCCTTTTGGAATTTATTCCTATGCAAAGATGAATGCACACAGATATTCAGTGCAGTATTATTAACAATTATAAACATTAGAAATAAATGAAACTTTCTATAATATAGAAATTAATATGAAGCATCCTATCATGAAAAACTGTATCATCTTGGTGAACAATATTTATATGAGGTTCTTAATAACATTGGCAGACAACCTTTCCATGCTGTTCTTAATAACATGAATAATAATATGAGATTAATTTAATATCAGGAAAAAACTGGGATAATGGTATATCTCAAACATGAATTAATTTTTTCCTCTTCCTCATATGTTTCTATTATGTCCAAATTTTTCACAATGAAATGACATTACTTCCAGAATCAGAAAACTATATTTTTGTTGTTATTTGTCTTATTTTAAAAGCTCAGGTGAAATCAAAAGCAGTTGATATGTTCAGCAATGAAACCCTGTCGTAGAAGATTCCATTCCCAAACCCAGATCAATCACAGAGTGAGATTTGTGGATACTGAATACTCTTTCCCCTAAGATATGAGGTAATAATGAGGTAATAATTTAATAAATACTTTTAACTACTCAGAAGTCATATGACCTGAATTTTAAACTCAGCCCTATCGTCTACCATCCTTGATAAATTGTATAACATCAGTTGGCCTCAGTTTCCCTTCTTTAAATTACATAAAATAAGGTTTAGATAAATTAGGGGTTCTGTGTTTTTTCTAATGCAGACATCTCTGAAAATCTGATAAAAACTATAAAGCTAACTCCATATGAAAACATATCAGCATCAATAATACAATAATAATTTTAGTAAAAAAATATATAGAGATACAAAAAAAACTAAAAATGTAACTTAAAGCTGTGTCAGTTTCTGAGCTCAGAAACTGAGCGTTCTTTCTTTTCGTGTCTTGAAACAGCTATTCTTGAAACCCATCTGCCAGGCTGTGAGGGAGCATAAGTTGCCCCATGCCGAGATCTGCATGGACAACAGCCAAGGGCTCCTGACTCCATGTCCATCTGAGTGCCCACAGAGGCGGCCCAACCACGATGGGTCCGTGAGGGCTCTGTCCTGGAAAGAGCCCGGCCGAGCACTCGGTGGACAACTCTTTAGCAGACATTAACTGTCACAGCCAAGCCTGACTAAGCTGCATATCCGCGACCTAAAAAAATGGCTGCGACTATTTTAAGCCGCTAAGTTGTAGGCTGGTTTATTACGCAGCAGTAGACAACTGGAACGGTTACTAATTTAGATTGAATTCCATTGGACTAAATAAAAGATTTACCTTGATTCCAAAAGCTTTCAAGTAAAACGTATCTATTTGCTTTAGGCCCATTTGAGTTTTAACAAATTTTGGACTTCCCCAAACTTGGATGTGAATGGTGATCTGGAAATGGTTTTTCTTTTGGCAAACAAAAGCTTCATCTGCTGGTGAGAAATTAAATCCTTTGTCTGTAACAATTCGGTAGCTCACATCGGGCCTATGGAAAGAGGAATCAAGAAACCAACTTTACAAATATTTTCTTCATGTTTTATTTTACTAAAAGTATTCATTATACAAATGTTTCATGAAAATGTATTATGAAGAGTGTATTTAATCAATTGCTTGAATTTGTACAGAGAAAATGAAAATAAAGTTTCAAAACACAGCTGCTCTCTCCCAGCTTTTTATCTTCCTTCATACAAAGAAAAGTGCAATATCTGCCAGCTGGAAGCATTGTTTCCTTAATCTGCCTTTCCCCTTGTGCTTTCTAAACTTTTAATTTGACTCCATGATACAACAAAAAGACATAGGGTAGAAGTTGAGGCGTCGCCACATTACTAAGAAATATCTGAGATAGAAATAATCTCTTTCTTCCTTTAAAAAGAGTTTAAATTCTACCGGCTCCACCATACTCAAATAGCCAGTCAGACGAATTAATATTCAGGCCAGTGGTGGTCATGTAAAAAATAGCTCTAAATCTAATTAAACATAGCCAATCAGTCTTCTGAGGGAAATCCTCTTTTCTCTGGAATCTGATTATTTCCTTTCTATTCTTCCAACCTGGTAACAGCATTGAAAATGTGCTATGGTGACTTTCTATTCTAACAGACTGGTGGGATGGCTCAAGACCTCTTTGCTGTTTTTTTTTAATCATTTCTATTTTTCAATAGCAATGCTTTGTTTACAGCATGTTTAATAAAATACTTCAAATATTATTAAATGCATAATGTCATCAAGTAAAGAAGAATATACAGAAGCTGGACACTCTTTAGCGGGTTTTCCCATTCACGTGGTAAATAGGGACATAATTTCTAATTCACTAAATCTGGACTCTTCCCATTAGGAAAGAAGCTCTTTCTCAAGACAAGGAGTGGAGGAGGGCGTATTCACCGCTGTACCTGAAAAAGGAACTTCGTTTATGGAGATCTCAAATTGGATGGTTGTCATTAAAATAAATAACATAAGAGTTTCTAAATTTTTGCTATCATTCCATAAACAAACTAATAATGGGTCTCTTAGGAAAAGAGCATTCATATTCTTTGCAAGCAAATCACCTCCTCAATGGATCAAGTCACTGATACATTGATAACCTTCAAGTAGATGCACAGCCAAAGACTTCACAATCACGGTACACACCAGGAGCAAAGGAAAATCCACTGAATAAAGAATTTGGCAAAACTGCATGTCTGGTGCTATCTAGGAACTTTATATTGACTCAAGTTTCTATAATTAATCTGCTAATTTACTCATTTGAAGGCTAGAGAAATAGAATTGCACCAATTTTTCTATGGAGGGTAATAAGAACTATATTGGTTCAAGAAAAATAATATGTTCTGGTGATATTCCATTCTTCACTGTCAAAAGTTCTGGAAGAAGGTAAGATTTATAGCTCAGATGCAAGAATTAGCCTGAAACTTAATGAGTAATGAGCATGCCTTGGGTTACCCTCATTGGCTCCAATGTTGCCCCGTCCAAAACTTAGCCTATAATTTAAAATCAATTGTAAACTGCAGCCAAAAATTAAATTAACCAACAGGAATTATACTGAAGATTATTCTAAACATTAAATGCTCATCTCTGCTATAGGAATGTATTTTATTCACTCAAGAATGGCAAACCTTCTTTTGACATAGTTAAGCAGAAAGTCAATTAAACTAGCTTTTTAAGAGCTCTTTTACAACACAAACTTGAAACATCATTTAGAAAATAATAAAATTCTAATCTTTAAACTTCACTGCATTTAGGAAATTTAGGGAACAATATTTTGCAGCAAATTAGACAGAATGATATAAGAAGCAGCAAGTAATTTTGTATCTCAATGACAAGAGTTGTGCAATCAAGAGAGGCTGGATTTTAATTGGGAAGAATACTGCCTTTTCTTTTTGCTTAGGAAAAGTGAAGTATGGCTAACTATTCAAAATAAATCAGCCTTCTACCTTGATTTGATATCACCTGTGTTCTTTGCAGATCAGTGGAGCAGAAATAGGTTGTCGAACAAACATCAAAAAAACTTCTTTAAGTAAGAAGAGAGATAATTCCCCAAAACTGATTGGCACAGATACACAGAGATGGAAAAGCATTAAATTTCTCAAGCATTAAAGGTTTAAAAAATGTGCCGATAAGTGACAATTTCATAATTACCCCGCCTTTAGAGAGAATGTAGAATGCTCTCCAGAAGATGATAAAATAAAGGGGAAGACTCAAAACCAAGACCTATGGATCCTTCCTTTCATTTTCTGATTGCACACAGTAGCAAAGATACAAAGTCTTGGCATTAATAACCCAATTAGCAGTCAGTTTCCTTTTTAGTGTCTTATTAAACACACCAAACTTCAAAGTCTGATTAGCTCCCCAGACTTTGTTCTAAGAAAAATATTTTAGTTCATCCAGCTCAAAAATTCTACTAATAAATTTTGCTGTTTGAATTTGTAAAATATCAAGTATATTCTCAAATCATGTTTGTAGCTTCATATTACCTTTCCTTCTTAAAAATTCTATTTCTTTAATTGTTGGCTTTTTTAGTATTTCAAGAAAGCATTTGTACCTAAGAAAAATGGTAAAAGAGTTAGGTATAGAAATTATATCCTGGGGGCTGGAGGAATGGCTCAGTGGTTAAAGTGCTTGCCTAGCAAGCACTAAGTCAAACGCAAGTACCCAGGTTCAATTCCCCAGCACCACATAAGCTGGGCATAGTGGTGCATGTCTGTAATCCCAGCACTTGGGAAGCTGAGACTGGAGGATTGCTGTGAGTTCAAGGCCAGTCTGGACTCCATAGTGAGTTCAGGACCAGCCTGGGCTACAGAGTGAGACCCTATCTCAAAAAAAAAAAAAAAGAAAGAAAGAAAGAAAGAAAGAAAGAAAGAAAGAAAGAAAGAGAAATTATACCCTACGGAATACAGAAAAGGTTTAAAGTCTGTTTAATATCAATGATATGTAGGTCCTGGTTGCATAGGCCAGTAATCCCAGCATTCAGGATTCAACTGGGGCAGGAGGACTGGAAGTCGGAGTCCTGCCTGGGCAGCTTAGTGATTTAGCAAGATCCAGTCACAAAACCAAAAAATAAAAAAGTAAAAAGTGAGCTGGGGCTATATGTCAGTGTAAAGGCCTTAGGTTCAATTTATGTGGAAAAAAGATCAGTAATTACATGAGTCCATATTTAATTTTTTAAAACTATGTTATAAAAACAGAGTGAAACTTTTCAGTTTCAGGATAATTTGTACAATGTTATTTCAAAATACGCACAGTAAGTATGTTGGCAATACTGATTGGCAGCACAAATGTTGCTGTGGTCATGGGCTAACAACTTAACGTGGCTCCCAAAAAAGCAGTCCATTGGATTCTAAATTAACTAGATGACTAAATGTTAGTAATTGCAGAAAACTCAATTTTGCAGCTTTTAGTTTAAACTGGATGCATGAACCTATAAACTTCCTTTCCCTTTCAGCATTT
Organism: Ctenodactylus gundi; assembly: GCA_004027205.1. Taxonomy (NCBI): domain Eukaryota; kingdom Metazoa; phylum Chordata; class Mammalia; order Rodentia; family Ctenodactylidae; genus Ctenodactylus; species Ctenodactylus gundi. The sequence goes on from PVKB01000582.1 coordinate 418,112, forward strand.
ACTGGGTAAATTAGAATTAGAAGTCTGTGTTCCCGATTGCCTGACACCTACATCCATCCCAATTATCCATTAATAGGATGCAAAATACAAGGCTGACACTGTCTCACTGGCTAACCCCACTTGACCCGTAGTAGCACTCAAAACCGAATCCACACTGGAATTCAGGGCTGAGATTTAGCACTGCTTTCTGCTTTTGCTCTCCAGCCCACCCCAAGGCCACTCACAGTTTTTCATAATGGCTGTTTACTAAGCTATGCCAAGGAACACTTTGGTATGGCTGCCACTTCAGAGTAGGAGAGCACTGATCCACAGGAACCCCGTTCTGCAGCTCACTGTCGTGGTCTTGTACTTCGCTGTCGTGACTCCTGTTTGTCACTGCAAAGAAAAAGGTAGGTTAGGTTCTCCCTACCAGATGGTTCTCAGATTCACAGACAGCTGCATGGAGCTGATGAACAGACGATGTGTGAGGCACAGTGACCATGTGGGAGACACCAAATGGTGGGAAGCGGGAGGCATGCTGTTGGCCTGTGTCCTTGCCTGTAAGAAAAGCAGCTTGTACTCAGTGATCTCTTAGGGAAAGTGGTGGATAATTTGGGAAACAGTACCTCAATATCTACCCACCTTACTTCTCATACAGCTCTCCTCACCTCCCTTGTATGGGCCCAGTAAAGCCCATGCCCAGCTCTAGAAGAGTAGGTGATGCAGGCTCAACCAATCAAACTACAGCATTCAGTACTTGCGCCAGGGGTGGCCTAATTCAGTTCCAGAAGGATGAATTTCAGCACTTGGGAGAATGTGAGTTCCAGGAGACTCTCAGTCTTTCATAAAGTTTAAACCCATGAGATACTTCCCCAAGAGGTGACAGCACCATTTTGGGACGTAAGAAAACAAGTTCATCTGGGAATGAAGCAGTACAGCATGAGGCAGAGTTCACAAGAACAGCACACGGCCCCGATGATATGGTTCAAGTTCTGGAAGCCAACCTGAAATTCTTGAGTTACAAGAGCCAGTAAACTCATTGACTTTGTTTTGGCTTACTTGGTTGCTGTTTTGCATTGTTGCTGAAGGCAGTTTGAGGTTTATGGTTTTAGCTTTTGTTAACTGCAACAATATATCCTAATTTGTTACAGATCTTTTTGTCATCGATGTTCTGTGGCTTCAGCTAGCTTTTGAATTTAGATGAGTTATTTGTTCACTTACAATCCCACTTACCTCAGTTGCAAGACAGAAATTAAAAACACGTGTTGCAACATTATGCAAACAGAAAATAAGATAATAGATGTAAAAACACTTTCAGAAGTAAAAATCAAGTGAGAGAAACAGATATCTGTTTAGCATGTGTTATCAACTACATGAAATTGTGTTCCAAAAATGGCCAAGTAGCGACCATTGCACATGGACAACCACCAGTTTTGCATAATCTTCGCAAATTTTCTGTCTTTTTTATTACGTCTCCCCAAATAGTACAATTCAGGCTCAGATAGTGCTTGTGTAAAATTCTATCGATACATTTACTGTTTTTCTTTTCTTCTAGCACCCCGCCATCACTCAGGCCTGACATCTGCAGTAAAAGGAAATGGTGATGTTCGTAGGACCAGGTGCAGGCTATCAGTAGGGGCACAGAAATAGGACACTAGCTTCTATAGGATGTGCTACTAAAGCCTGCCACATGTGGGAGAAAAGAGCTGGTTTTTTTCTCTTCTAACTTTCTTTCCTTCATTTTCCATTGAGTGTTCAGCTGCTTTTGATTCCAAATATCACACAAAATGTATTTTTCTTGGAATTTTACTATTAATGTCACCTAAACAAAATTTTTCTTTGGTGGGGGGGGGGGGTTATAGAATGTCCATGTTGGAGAGATTCCTTAAATCCTAAAAAAAAAAAAAAAAATTCTCCTAAGAACACTGAAGGTGGGAAATGTGAGAACCCACACATGCCCTCACTCCTTTAAAAATTGCCTGGACTAAAATATTTTGGAAAAAACACGAAAAGCAGCACCTTCTCTGGTTGTAGTCCTGCCAAAACCAGAGAAAAGGATAAATTAGTTCTTTCTTCTCTCCTCTTGTTCTCCTGCAGCAAAAGAGAGGGTAGAAGAAGGATCAAAGCATTTGACTCACAATAATCCTGATGTCTAAACACTCCTTTAAAAACGGCCCAAGTTAGAACTTCTGGTCAAGATGGTGGCCAAGCAACAGAACTGCATAATGTCACCTTGTGGACCCACTTAAAAAGCTGAGAATACAGTCCAAAAAAAAAGCCTGTAGCTAAGCCTGTTGCAATGTAGCTAAGATAGGGAGTGCCACAACAACTGAAAGGAGGCCATGGGAAAGTCAGTAACTCCAAAAACACATCAAAAGCAGAGGTAAACAGCAGCTCAGGAAGCTGCCCCAGGCTGACTACAAACACCTATGAGCTGCAAACATCTGCAAATGGAGGAAACCCAGCCCGGAGCCTGGAATCTCTTACTGAACTAGGAGAGGAATGAGTACTTCAATAACTAAAGGAGGCCAGGGGAAAGTCAGAAATCCCAAAGATGTATTGGAGGTGGATCAAAACAGCACCCCAGGAAGCAGCCCCAGGCTGACTGAGCAAGGCCCTGGACCGCCCAGATCCACAGATGGAGGAAAGCCGAGAGCCTGGAACCTCAGACTGAGGTAAGCATGAATCTGGGAGAAGTGGGAATTGACAGCAGCTGATAGGCCCAACCTCCAAAAAGTAAGCCTTCCAGGTAGTGCATACTACAAACGCCATGTGACCTCGCCCTAGGAAAGGCCTCTTGGGACATAGATCAGAAGCAGTGCTTGGCAGCCATAGCAGGCAATGACATAAGCAGGCACCATTTAAAGAAAAAGAAAAAGCCCAAGACTAAACTGTTCAGAGTAAAAGAAAGCTCAGAAGAGCACATCAGGGATTTTGGGGTCACTCTTAAAGAGTGCCTAGGAAGAAACTGACACAGGAGACCATTGTGGAAAGGAAAGAAAGAATGCCAATCCCCTGAACAGCTTGGGTGGTGTGGGAGCATCCCTGAGTGTGAAGAGGTCCTCCCACCCTCATGAGAGGGAAGCCAGGAAAGGGCTAGAGCTTTACTGAGGAGGCTAGGTGTGATCAAGAGACCTCAGAAGCCATCAGGCTGTTAGGTCCTCCCTCACTGCCTACTTCCAGCACAGAACTAGGATAAATTTTGGATTTCCCTCCCCAACACACATCCTTACAGCCATTCAAAAACACCTCTCAGCTAGGCCTTTAAAGCAAAGTCCCTCAACAACAGAAACATGAGAACAAGACAAATCAACAGTACATCCACAGAAATGTCTGAGACCCCAGAAACTAATGCTATGGGCACTGAAATAGTGGAACTCATAGAAAAGGAAGTCAAAAAGCAAATAAATGAGTCAAACAACCAGTTCAAACAAGATATTCTCAAAGAAATGCAAGCAATGATCATCAGGTTAATGACGGATTTACTAAACAAATAGTGGTCCTTATGGATACAAAGCTTATTGAAAACACACGGAAGCCACAGATAAAAAGTTGGCTGAGATAAATAAGGAAATGAAAGATATTAAAAGAAATACTTTAATAGAGAAGTAAAATTTTGAAAAGAAATCTAGATGAAATTAAGGATATAAAAATACATTTGAAAGGAAGGCAAGTCAAATCAAACATTGTGAGAACAGAATTTCAGACCTTGAAGACAAGGCTGAGGACACAAATGCTATAATTAGACATGACTCCAAAATTAGAAATGATAAAGTAGATGGATGCAACAGCTGATGGAAGAATCAGAGAAGCTATCTCAGAATTACAGATGTGGAAGAAATAGCAGAAGAGAACACCAAAAATATAAAGAATTTATTCACTGAAATCATGCAAGAGAATTTTCCAAATTCAGGAAAACAAATTAACTTCCAGGTACAAGAAGCTTATCCAACAACAAATAACCTCAACCAGCAATGAGACTCAGCATGACATATTATTGTGGTTTGGCCCTGGAGTGTCCCCCCAAAAGTCTCATATATTTTAATGTTATGGATTGTCTATGGAATAATGTGCTGTTGGTAGATTGGGGCTTAGTCTGGAGGGGTAGATTACAACAGTTAAGTTAGGACTAAAGGCATGTAAATCGGGATTAATGTTGTGTAGTGGCCACACTATACACACCTGGATGTAGGAGCAGCTAATCACTTGGTGGAGACCTGGAAGGATATATAAGCTGCCTTCCTAGGACTAAGACTAGGACTGGGACTTGGACTGGTCTCAAGTAGTCTCAACTTGGATTCCTGTCTGTGATGTTGTGAGAAGCTGCCTCCACCTCTGCCTCTGCCATGTACTTCAATTCCTGCTGACTTCCCCTGAATGGACTGTGACCTTCTGAAACTGTGAGCTAAAATAACCCTTTCCTTTCCTAAATTTGTGGGTGTTGGGTATTGAGTCACGGCAATGAAAAAGTAACTAAGATACATATCATAATCAAAACCTCAGTAATACAACAGAAAGAATATTAAAAGCAGCAAGAGAAAAGGCATTACTCTACCAAGGCAAACAAACCCATTCGCATTATTGCGTATTTCTTAATACAAACTTGAAAGGCTAGGAGAGCCTGGAGCAAAATCTTTCAAGCTTTAAAAGACAGCAAATGTCAACCCAACTTCTGTATCCAGCAAAATTATTCCTGAAAATTGAAGGAGAAGTAAAAATGTTTTGTGACCAAGAATCCCTAAAGAAATTTTCAACCACTAGCCCAGTGCTGCAGAAATTACTTGAAGGAATCTTTGAAAGAGACAGAGAGATAAGCATCACCAAAGAACATGGAAGAAAGGAAACATTTAAAGAGGAAAGTGTAACCAAAAAAAAAAAAAGTTTGGTATTTGAATCATTGTATTGGTTGATATTCTGTTAAAACAGTACCATCTTTCTCATAAAACTTGTGAAATTTCTTCCCATAATTATTATTTTTAATAGTACATTAGCTTTCAAAATATAGTAATTACATTAAACATAGGGAACTGGAATAAAATCTTTAAAATATATATGTTCATGCATTTGTGGAAGAATAGGCAGATAAAATAATAAAACAATGGCAAAATGTTAGTAATTAGAGAAATATGGGTAAATTATTTATGAAAGTTAAAAAATTCTGAAATAATTAAGTATGCCATTATTGCTTATGTGTAATATATGTTTGTGATGTAGACTTAGGTTCATTTAATGTAGCAATTTATTTATTCAGTGATTGATGTAAGTTTATCCTAAGAAAGCTGATTGATATAGTAATAACCTGAATATCTTTGGAATATATAAACATTTATTTTTCAGTAGTCAGCTAAGAAATTTGAATTTTAGCTTCTCTCTTTTCCTTTCTCACATTTTCTAGCCATATGAATTTCATTGTTACAGTTTTTTCTTTTATGTCAACTGGTGGATGAAGCCATGTTAAAGAATCTCAACAAAGATATACTAAGATACAAAAAGAAAAAAAACAACGAGAAAAAGAACTTTTGGCAAATCTCCCCAATATAGGGCTCTGCTGAACCCAGAGAAGAGGCATCAAGATATGGTCACTGCAGTCCATTCTAGGGGTGGGAAGCCGAGCTAAAAAGTGGTGATTTGAGTGGTGAAGTGAATCAGACACAGAATATTAAATATGTTAAATATTGTATGGTTTCTCTGATTTGGGAAACCCAGAATGCAGGCATCATATAGAGCCAAATGGGTGTGACAGTGGGAGTTAGGGGTGTTGAGAAGGCTGGGGAGGAGCCAAAAATGGGAAGAGATTATAATGTTGATGTGAAATACATGTGCACAAGATACTCAAGTTCATTGTAAACATTATGTATCTCACACACACACACACACACACACACACACACACACACCAATAAAAATGGGGCAGGGGGGAATGGTTCAAGCTGCCTGAGCTTTGGTTTTTTTCATCTGCAGAATGGGAAAATTGTATGCCACCTCCATGGTTGGTGGAGCGATTCCACAGGGTAATGTCTGCAAAGTGCTTCGCTCATGCCTGACAACAGGAAGCATCTAAACAATGCTGCCTGATATTATCAACTGTCCTTATCTCCACTAGATGGTTCACTTATTACTGAGAAGCGTGGGCAGTATCTCTACTCTTGGCCTTTATTTAACTCTAACTGATGTGGAGAAACTACCAGGTGACCTCTACTGAGTACCAACTGACACACACCCACTCATCTCAAGCACGGCAGCAAGGTCACCATGCCCAGGTGCAAGGAGAAAGGCCAACTCCATTCTTCCAGACATTCATGGGGAAGGTAGACAGGGGGCAGTCATTGCTGTCCTCAAAGATGATGGCATTACCTTCCCTTTTCCTTCCAGCCAGCAAAAGCATCAGCCAATTCAACAAGATCATGATTGTTTCCATGGGAATTGCTTATCAGCTGGTAATACCCTGGGGACCACAGGCCTACATCAAAATCCCAAGCCTGAGCCAAGTTCTAGGACTTATTATACTAACAATAGCAATAACTACCATGCTGAGTGATTTCTGTACACTAGTCATTGTCCCACACACTTCCACATGGAATTTCACCAACTACTTAAGTCATCTTCAAGAGGAAGAGTCTTGTTTTTCAATAAACTTTCTTTATTAAAGTACTCTAAATGTAAAGCAAGCACATAAATCATGAACATACAATTTTATATTTATTTGTGAAATGAATTCTACTATTATATAACTGCCACTGGATTAAGCAACAGGATACTTCCAGCCTTCTGGGAGGTACCCATGCACCCCTTCCAATAATTATCAATACTTCTTTGCCTAAAACTGCTCACTGTCCTGAAACCTAAAGGCGTAGAGAAACTTACAGAAATGGAATAACACGGTGTGGTATGAACTCAATGTGCCCACTTCTTTTGCCCACATTACATGTGTGAAATTCCTCCACACTTGCTGCACGTGGCAGTCCTTTTCCAGTTTTCTTCCTCTCATGCACTTCACCATAAGAATGAGCCACAATTTATTCTTCTGCTGGCAGCCATTGGAGACCTTTCCATCTTGTGGCTTTTATGAGTGATGCTATGGCAGACATTTCTGTATATGTCTTTGAAGGGCATGTGTACGCATTTCTGTCAGGTTTAGACCACAGTGTCATATTACTACCGTGTAGGATACAACCGTGGAGTTACACCAAATATTTCTAAAGTAGATATGAGCAAAAATTTCTAATCTCATTAACAAATGTAGAAACTGAGACTTAAAGACCTAACATAACTTGCCCGGCATCACTGCTCTTACATGGAAGAGCTGAGGTTCAAACCTTCTTCTCATGCTGGCTGAGAACTGCGAGGGGAAAAAATACAACAGAGAGAAGCAGAAGGTGAAGATATCAAACTGCCCACGTCCCAGCCTTTGGAGAAGACTGACCTCTTGCATGTGAGTGTCTTTCAAATACTTTGTACACTTTGCTTTAAAAGAAATCTCAGAGATCAGTGGAGTAGAAATTATGATTCATTTATTAATCAAGAAAGGTAATGCTTTGAGTGTTCCTAGTTGTTACAGAGACAAGTCAGGTACTTTTAACTCTGCAAACTACATTCAGCCAGTGCACCTCTCACTGTGTGCTGAAACTCATGACTCTGGGGCTGAAAAAAAAAACCTTTCCTTGAGGTTCAAAGTAAGACAAGTTTAAAGTTCTCCCAGAAAAGCCGTAAAAGCTGCTTACCGGCTGACAGGAGCCTGCCCAGCAACAAGTTGTTCTATAAACAGGATTTCACTCCTGCTTACACCAACCCTGTGACTGTACATTGGGAACTCTACAAATGGGGCCTTGAAACCTTTAGCCAAAGTACACTACTTAGAAGGTCACTAGAGAAACTTTATAATTGATTTAGACTATCTTTTTCCTTAGGAAGCTGGCAATCCCACTCCTGCCTATACAGCTGTCACAGGCTCTTCCTTCCTTCTCCAGCACGTTATTTTCCCGGGACCTTGCAAAACCCCTGCAACGTTGAATAGGAGACCATTGTGCTTCCTAAAGTGAGTCACACGTAGAAGATTAAATACTACATTATTTCTCTAATATGAGAAACCTGGAATATAGGAATTGAGTGATAGTGGGTGTTACAGGCACGGAGAGTGTGCGAAAGGGCCAAAAAGAGGGCGGGGAGAATTGTGGTATTGATGCCATATATATGTGCACAACATACTCAATGGCAATGTAGCCACTGTGTGTCACATATATATGTTAATAAAAATTAGGGGGAAATAGGAGGTCTCCACTAAAAGACTTGGGCTAAAAGTACTAAGAGTTGGTAGCATGGCGAAGTAAGCAAGTCTTTGCCTTTGTCTCCCACCCTTACCTCTCCCTGCTCATTTTTAGCCTTGAACAGTTGTCTGCAACCAGTTATCTTTCACCGGCTTTTTGGTGACCTTTAAATCAGAGTTAAACAAGGGATTTAGGATTTCTTATCTCCTGAGATGCTTCAGCTACTCACCCCAGGCTTTCTCTGAAGATGGTGAAAAACCGTGCCCTGTCTGAAACCGGCAGCAGAAAAACATCTCTGGGTAGAGCTTAACCCTAAAATGGCCAGGATGATTTGAGAACAATTTGGCCCACTAGGACACCCTTGGAAGGCTTCAGTGACTCCTCTGTGGCCTCCAGTGAGCTAGCGCTCTGAGGAAGAGTGAGCAGAGGGTTCTCTCATCTGACTAGGAATTTGCTCAGCCTATGTACTTGTGAATCATAAAGAAGCTACAGACCTGATGCAGGATTCCCTCAAGAAATTAGGTTAATCTTGCATAGGTAGGAGGACAGAGAACTCTGTATTATTATTTTTTTTTAAAGAGGAGTTTAATTAGCATTTTTGTGTTTCTGGAGTTGGAACAGCATTTCACGTTCCCTGGCGGTGGAGAAGGGAGTTGACTACTGGCCATGATCGATCTGTGTAGGAAAAAAAAAAAAAAAAAAAAAAAAGGAAGGAACAAGAGCTTCACTTTATGTAAAGACTATGTGTTCAGCACGGTTCTGACATAGCTTTCCCAGGAAACAGCAATATACAGGGCCTCGTCTGTTGGTGATGTCATTGTCCACTGAAAGACCTCCATCGCCTGTGCTACAGCTGAAGCCAGGCATCTCACAAAGGACCATTTCTAGACATCTGGTTGTTGAAAGCAAAGACAGCGACCCCTGCTGGTAAGAAAGCCACGAGCACTTCCGTCAGGACAGAATAAATCTGCAGGGTTTAGGATCTAGGGTAGCAGAGGAGATCCAAGAAGAAACCTTAGGACTCACGCCAAATTGACTCATGGACTAGACGAGCTGGGACAATGGGCAATGCTGGCGACACTGCCTTCATTCAAGCATTGACAGCTGCTAGGAGAATTGGCCTGGAGTATGACCCTTTTCTCTAGAAAATACTATGGAATCTGGGTTATAAAAAATCCTGACAGTTCAAATCTTCAGACTCCAAAAGATCAATTGGTTTCTATCTTGATCGGTTCTCTAAGTTTAAAACATGATGTATTTTATTGCACAGGACAAAAATCTTGATAGGCTGACCATTTGAACATCAGATTTTTTTATGAAAAACTTTTTAAATAATTTTACAAAATTTCAAAGATCTACTAGAAACCCGACAATGTGAAGTGAGTACAAGGAAAATTCAATATTCTCCCTTTCTTTCACTGGATACTTTAGCCTAGTCTTACTTCCCAGAGCATCTTGTATAAACCAGTAACATTGGTGTAACCTGAGAATTCTTAGAAATGCAGAGCTCAGATTTTTTTTTAGAGTCAGAATTTGTGTTTTTACTATGATTCTTGTGTTAATCTGTCACTTTAAAATCCAGGAAGATTACACTAACTGAAGCAAAGGGCACATCAGCAAAGGGCAAAGCCACAGGCTAAAGATGGCACTGTGCCACTTCTCCAGGCCCGGAGCCTGCTTCTTCTGAGTCATATTGCTCCTGAAACTGAAAGACTGACATTTCATCTGCACCAGAGCTACATAGGGCATCTCTTCCTGGGGTCACCTTCTTAACCCCAACTGAACAAAAAATATGTCAATATGAAAGAAACGAACTCGCAGAGCTCATTGTTATCCTGTAAGAAAGAACACAATTTTGCGTGCTTCTCAAAGGCCAGCAAATAGCCTTGACCCAACGGCCAAAGGTTTGATGGCTTTAACTTTGTCACAGGTCAGGTTTGCTTACTTGGTCTGGAGTGGTGGGCCCACACTCGGCAGTTCACAGCGTCCTCCGATGTCAGTGTATGTTTTCTCTTCTTGTTTGGGGGCAACGAGTCTCTAGAATCAAACCACCAAAAGGAAGGTCAGGATTCTTCTTTGCTTGACGTGTTACATGAAGCTGAATTTAATATCCCAGGGCTCTGCTCTCTGTTTTCCTAAGTCTAATCCCAATACCAGTCTGAAATTTAGTTTTCCTTTCTCCAGTGAATCTGAGGTTCACTTATCTGAAAAAATAAACTGGCAATATTTTCGAAGGCAGAGGACTCACTGAGATACAGACTTAAAATACAGGTATACATTTTACACCCAAGCATGTTTTCACATGGAGTTTGACCACAATTTTGGTGGCCCTCACTTTTTTTTCACCTTCTAGATCCAGAAGGAAGAATAAAAGGGAAAAAGAAGGATCAAAGAAAAGAATATTACTTAATGTTTAATTGACAGTTTTCCAAGAGCTTATTCACAAATTCCCTCATCTGGCTGTGGTCGCAGAAGCAAACACCGGTCCCTCCATCACCTGGTATCTCTCTATATATTTCTACCATTTTAGCTTTTTGTTGAATGAGGACCTTGAACTTAGTGGGTTTTTTGATTAAAAGACTACTGTCTAAGTGAAGAACACTAGGCCTCTTCACATCCTGATACGTGTCTCAACACTGCCATCTCCTGGGCAGACTTCCACCGCCCATTCTCCCGACTTCCACCCCCAGCTGCTGCGAGGCTTTCTGTGAAGGAATTTCAGAACTAAGTATCCTGCAATTTACCCAGGAACGTGGCACAAAGACTGCTGATGATAAGAACACGTCATCCCCAGATGGGAGGACCCAGTTTGGTCCACTGGGGTGGCAGGATGACTGTTGTTTGGGTAACAGTTGTGAAGGTTGCCGTCGTTTTGGCCAAGGTTGCCCGTTCCTGGCATGCCCTGCTGTGGGTGTGCAGACAGCATCCCAGGGGCAGCGGTGGAGTGCAGAAAAGTAGCCGGAGTCTTCCCAGCTGTAGGCCTGAGTGTTCGGCAGCATGCACCTGGGGAGACACAAGCAAGAGCTGCTTCTCTTTCTCACCACTCAGAGTCCAGCAAGAACAACACAAGAAAAAGCTGGGGACTGCACTCACCTTTGACCTGGAGAGGAGAGTAAGAGTCTGATGCAGAATAGGGCGGAGTATCTGGGAGCTGGCGTTGCCTGAGGATTAGAACATGGATTGCATTTGGTTTTACTCTATTGTATTGTACTTTTATTATGAATGCAGGCAGCCCTCAGGGCAGAGCACCCATAGTGATGGTTCCAGTTGCTGAGGGATGGAACAAAGCCCATCAGACCAGGCCCACTGTCACATGGTGGCTAAGTGACTTGGTTTCACGTCCTAGCTCCTCTGCTTCCTAGCTGTGAATCTATGAACAAATATGACACTTTGAGGCCTCTGCTTCCCCAGTGAAACACCTGAAATTATTATGACATCAACTTTACAGCACTGTTATAAGAACTGAGATATGCTACAAGGCCTGTAATATAATATCCCCAGTGCAGTGACTGCTCAACAAAGCTTAATTAATCATTATTATTCTTAAAATTCTTAAACCAGGGAGATAGTAAGATATTATTCAGGCTAAAGTTACATAAAATGCTGTTGCTAAAATAATGGTTTTCCATCAAAACCCTCTGTTCCAAAAGAATTATGTATAAGTTCTCTACAGTCAGAAACTCTGATTCTACATAATACAAAAGCACTACTATCCTCCATTTGACCCTCTTGCTCAGAGAGTAAGGTATCTTTTTTTCCTTGATTAAGATTCCAGTATAAGACAGAAAAAATGTTTTACTAGAAAAGTTATGTTAACTAGAAAAGTTATATTTTCTCCTCAAATTGGTTTCCTCTTAGTTATCTACTTTCTAGTATTAAACAAGGGGAGAACATACATTTAGCTACTTCTAAAACTCCATCTAAATGAATGTAAAGGGACAAGGAGGCATCAAGACAAGAGAGCTAGAGTGTATCGGCCAATAACACAGCAGACCACACTGTAATAACTACACAGAAATTGGATGGAAGGGAATTAAATCATTACAATAGAGAAAGCAAAACCAGGACTGCTTAGAGATAATGGAGGGCACACAGGGAGTCAACAAAAAGTAATTTAATCTATCAGATCCCCAAGACAAAAGAAGCCCAGGACATTGGAATCACCTGAAGACTCTAAATTCCTGGTAAAGATGGGGTTGACAGCTGGATTCACTGATGGTGCCATTAAGAAACTGTTGGACCATTAAATTGAATTTCCCACCCATTACCCCAACAACAGTGGGGTCTCTCTGGAGAAATGGAACCAAGAAAACCTTCATACAGGTTACCAGGCACAGGTTACCAGGTAAGCTGTGAGGCTGATCGAATAGGGATGCTTTAGGAATCTAAGCGCTAAACCGTGATGCTCCTCCTCAGCTCTGACTTGTACGCACTCACGTCAATTCCCATGAACAAGACACTGGGATACTGTTACCAAGAAAACTAAGGTATCCTCGGGGGTCTAAGACACTTTCATCATTTTAAAGTTACCAAAGAAATAGCCAGTCCCTATCTGATCACTGTATAATAAAATTCACTTTTTGAGAATAAGGGTTTGCACACATAGTTTCTTAAGAACAAACAATATTTCCAAAAAGATTAAAGAGCACAAACAACCAGATAAATAAGGAATACAAAGGAATCACTAACAGCTCTTGCTGCTGCTAGAACTGACCTCTGATATGACAGACTCCTATCAGACCTCATCTTCTCACAGATTAAAACCTTTAACTCTGGGGATAAAAAGACCCATCAAAAGACCTTGGAAAGCAAACACGAGCACTCTGGGAGGGCGCTGAAACTTGGAGGAACGCAACCGCAGACAGTGCCTTACCAATTCTCAGCTTTTAGCCTGAAGACTCATCGAAGTCCGAGCATAAAACACCTAAAGCTCCCGCAGAAACCCCACAGTCTTCTTGCCAAAAGAACCAAAAAAAGAGTCCGGGGAAAACATGGCTATTCAAGAGTGAACAGAAGACACCACGTGGAGAAAGAGAACTATTTAGAGCAGCTATACACAGAATCTGCACTCTTCCTGACCTGAGGCACTCATGTGTCAGACAGGAACTGAAATATGGCTCCTTCCAGAAAGACAGAGTTTACTCTATAAGCATAAGCAAAGTAATTGCCTGCTAAAAGAAAAGAATATTCATGCTCACAGAAATAGAAAAGAATCCCGTGTTCAATGTCAGAAATATGTATCAGTAGTTTTACAGTAAAAATATCTAAGGTTTACTTCTTTTCCTTACAGCATATACTATTCCCCTTCCCAAAACTCACCATAGGTATTTTATCTTTCCATGCTAAATACATTTTGGTACATTTATAGACATAAATATTGCAGTTCTTTCTATATAATTTTTAAAAAATAGACGATGCCTTCAAAAGGGGGAAAACTGTTAAAACCGGGGCAATGATGAGCTAAAGAAAAACACTTGTGTTTGGTATCGTTTCTGCACACCGACTTCCTTGCTGCTCACAATCATCCCATCTGGAATCCCAGCAACGCACGGTAGACTGTTTTTGACCTTTGTAGTCTTAATTTGTCTCTTTTAATATAGGAATTGCCATAAAACAGACAGACAGCAGAAAGTGACAGACACGATGAGTCACTCATGAATGGCCAACTCTATTTCTGTAGGTAAAATCAACAGATCCTTAGTATTCATAACTTAGTAACTCATAACTTAGTAACAAATAATTTACCTTCAGTTCTTCTCCCCTTAGATATACAGCCTATGTTTGTCCTCTAGAGGCTGAACGCAGGAAGAGTCTCCTGCGGGCTGAGTGCTCTGGAGAGCAGAGAGGAGGTAGGAAAGGACCGTAACCTCCAGCCAGCTGAAGTACAGAGTTTGTGTTTAACAAACAGAAAAGACTTTGAAATGAATACATGTAGCAATGAATACACAGCAAGAGCAGGCTGTCCACACCTCTCATTTGGGATGAGAGCCTTCCCCGCGACTCACTCTCCACTCCATCTTACTGAATGGCTTTAAACTGTTTGCCACTGTCTTTTTTTCCCCCCATAAATCCAAGCTCTTCACATTGAGCTATAAGCCCAGTCCATGTTCTATTTTTTATTTTGATGCAGGGTCTTGCTAGTTTGCCCAGGGTGGGCTTGAACTGGCAGTCCTCCTCTGTCAGCCTCCCAGAGTGCTGGGATTACCCACGCCACCACTGTCTTGTTCCTCCCACTGGAGAGGCATGGTGCCAGTGGTTTGCCAAGGGAAAGGGGAAGGGTATAGATGGCCCCAGAAGCAGGCAACATGAAAATGCACTGTCTCTAGATAATCTTAAAGTAAACTATGGAGGGTCAGTCTGCTTTTCATTCTCACCAAGTATCACCAATTCTGAAAACAAGGCCTAGCAGGCAGATGGGTCCTGACACACTGCTCTTCATAAGCTACTGACAAAGATTCAGTCTATTCTCTGTTATTACCTCATCCCCAACCTATAAAAGTATCTGTTATTAAGGCAGGCATGGTGGTGCACACCTGTAATCCTAGCACTCAGTAGGCTGAGGCAGAAGAATTGTAAGTTCGAGGACAGTCTGGCTACATAGTGAGTTCAGAACCAGCCTGGACTACAGGGTGAGACCCTGTCTCAATATATATATATATATATATATATATATATGTTATTTAAGGTATTTTATGTAATTGGTCATATGCATAAAATATCCCTCTAATGAACTTTCATATTGAGAAGTTGAGAGAGAGAGAGAAAGAGTGTGTGTGTGTGCGCGTGTGTGTGTGCGTGCGTGCATACGTGTGTGTGTGTGTGTGTGTGTGTGTGTGTGTGTGTGTGTGTGTGTGTGTGTCTGTACTCCACAGTACCCTAGAGGTCAGTGTGAGGTAGGTGCACAACAAATACTTGACCAAAGTTGGTTAGACATTCTATGTATCACCCTAGAGATGGGACGGAAAAGTAGCTTGCAGAAAGGTCAGAGGATAAGGCAGCCCAAGAGAACCTTGTCACCATAGGGCAGCAAGAGACAAGGTAAGGAAAAGCTCCTCTCAGCCCCGTCAGCACTGGGTTGGCAAACTGCAGGGAATCCCTACTTGCTGCTTTAGACACAGGGACTTATTTTTGAGAACCCAGTGTCAGCTGTGCCAGGCTAATCTTTGCATGCACTGTTTCATGTGACCTCCACAATCACCATATAAGATGTACTGCTATTGCCCCTACTCCATAAGCAGCAAAACCGAGGCTTGGTGAGGTAAAACAACTCACCTTTGATCATTCCTTTGGCTACCACCAAAGCTTACTTTCTAAATACGAACCATCCTAACTCTATTAGTTACTATACGTCATGTTGTTGCACACCATCTTTTTTTTTGAACAGTGTGTCATATAACCAATTCCAACACATTTGATGACAGTCACATTACAATTTGTCTCTTCACCAGAACAAGTTAAATGTTTATAAAAATGAATTATCATTTCCTGGGTTGCCATTCAGAAATTCCTTTTTTCCCATTTTATTGATATGTATAAACGCAAAATTTAAGGCTTACAATGAAGTTGAGCATTTTGTGCACCTACATATCTTGTCAAGGTGACGAGGACTTTCCCTCTCTCCTTTTGTCCCTCCCCTGCTCATCCCTCCCTCCCTCCCTCCCTCTCGTGCACTGGGTCACTTTCAGTCCACTCTTCCTCTCTAGGCTGCCTCTCACTAAATTGCTTTGAAACCAGGAGTCAAACCAGTCAACAAACGCTAATAGCCACTAGCAAGCTCTATCCACAGAGCTACAATTGCTGCTCGCTCCCTGACACAACATTGTGTAAAGCTGTCACCAGTCCTCCGCTACTGTCAGCAGAACTTAGGTGTGTCATGGGTTCCAAAGCCCTTTTGCCATGCAACCCTGATAGGCCTAGTCCTAAGTGAATCCAGAATACTAGAGGCTTAAGTTTAACCATCAGGATGGAATAAAACAAAGGTTAAAGTTGACGCCTTTATCACCTAAGTACCCCCTGCTAGAATTTAGATCTAAAACATTCACCAAAAATCTCAAAATTGGAGGCGAGTCCTGGTTTGAAGGGTCGAGTCGCTGGGGACGTCTCTTAGAAGGACGCATTCCTGTCCCCTGCTCCTCCCTTCTTCTGCTGCTTCCTGGCTGCCATGATGTGAACAGCTTTCTCCCACTTGGCCAGTCAGCCATGGACTGAGTTGTAAGCCAAAACAAGCCTCTCCTCCTTCAAGTTGAGGCTCACACTTTGAATAAAAAAAAAAAAAACACAGCAATTTTTCAAGGAAGCAAACCTGTCTTAAAAACTCCACTACTCTCTCTCCCAGAGCCTTCCTTCCTCCACACACACACAGACACACACACAACCCTACCCTGCCCTTTTCACTGCAACCTTCCAAGCTTTATGCACGCAGCACTCCGCAACTGGCCATTTCTCAGGATGTGCCTCCACCACAGCTCACCTGTGTACCTAGCAGGTAACTGGCCAGCTAACCTAGGAACCCAGAAAGGACCCCAGCCTGCTCCTCTAGATAATTAGCTGCCCTGAACTCTGCCACATGAGGAAACACAAAGTTAAGGGCAATTTGCAGAAGCTGTCACGTGAGGATAGCACCGGCTCCTGCTCTGCATAATAACTCCATTTTCACAGGAGAAGGAAGGCCTGAGCAGCATGTCCAAAGACTCACACGCCAAGCATGCTCCCGCATACAGCCACAGCCAGTAAGTCTGAGCAACACGGCGCACCATTTCCCTCCTCTGGTTGCACATTAGTAGGTCAAGGGCTCTGAAAAGTCCTACAGGAAAGACAGGATTACTTTGGTTTAAGCCAGTGAGTCACAAGTTTACTTAAATATTATTATAGAACTTTTATTTTTCTCTTCACAATATTTCATAAGACATGTTTTCTGTGGAGCATTTATGACAATCTGTTTTACAAGGTCAATAATCTACTTCTTAAATATATTTAAGATCTGAAAATCTGCCTAAGAAATTCAAACCAACTCTCAGCAATGCTAAGCTTGAATAAGTGATTTAGATAGAGTTGTCACTGATACTTTTTAAAAGCACAATTCATAGGTAATTTAGTAGGGAAGTAACTCAGTCATAGGCCCAGATTTGAATCTCAGCTCTGCGGCTTCCAAAATAATACACACACACACACACACACACACACACACACACACACACACACACACACACACACACCCTTACATTCAAAGGATATTGGGAGAAATGCAAAAAAAAAAAAAAAAATACAGAAAAAGGCTAGTATTTAGAAATCCTCAGAACTTAGGATATTTATACAGATGTCATGATCACTGTACCAACCCAAAGTCCATGTGGTCAGGGGCTGGACCTGTTTTTGCTTGTTCCCACTTGGAGTCTTACTGCAGCCCCACTTAATTACCCGCACCTAAGTATTTTCATCAAGCAAAAACAAGTTATTTGATCACAGGACTATTCTTTGGTGAATATGACCTTTGATAATCTTTGTACAACTATGGCTCAAATCTATTCTGAATTACATCTCTGGATAGGTGATTTGAGATACTTTAAATATATTTCTCTGAGGCTTGCATTACTCCCTAAAATATCAATCAATCTAAAAGCTGTATATAAACAGAAGAGCATGTGTTTTAAAGCCAAATAGATTTCAATCTCAACTCTGCTACTTACTAATTTATGGAGAATTACTTAACCTCTCTGTGCCTTCTCCTCTGTAAAATATAGTTAACATCATATCTTCTTAACAGAGTCAAGAAAAAATATGCAATATCAAATGTATGGTTAAAGACAGAGTATATCAAGTGCAAGAACAAAGCCCGAGGCACTGTTAATGCTAGCAAGGTGAACTTCTCTCTCTACCCTTTTCCTCCAGCCCTCCTCCAAAGATAGTGAAGTGTTTATGAGGAAGCCAGGCCTGAATCTCCAAGACAACGTGAAGCATGTGAGTAGATAGTGGTGGTCCCACAGGAAGAGCCATTATTCTCTCAGACACTAAGATCCTATGACAAATTTAGACCTCCCAGACAAGAAGACAGGACCTTAAATAAGGTTGGGCTGTTAGCCATAAAGTGGTTGTGATTCTGAGAATTAACTCTGAGGTCCAAAGTTAATCTGGAATAAGCAGCATTCTTTCTTAAGAAGAAAGCATGACCCCAGAGAAAAAGTGACAACAGCTAGAGGAGAATGAGCTGAGAAAAAAGTAAGGCTATACATGAAATTAGGGATGAATTATAGGCAAAAGGAAAAACCAAATTGGGCAAAATGTTAATTATTAGTGAAATACGAGTAATCATGTATGAAAGTCAAAAAATCTGAAATAACTGAGCATAGCTATTTATCTACTGCTTTAACTGTAGCATATTTATGTGATACAGATTTAAGTTCATTTTATGCAGCAAACTGATGAAGTCTTAAGCTTGTTGAATGAAACAATTCTCTTTTTTGATGTTGAATGTGAGTTCATCCTCTTTGAGAGGCAGAAACATAAGCAGCACCAAAACAGCTTGGAGGAAAGGTAATATCTAAAGAAAAAAATGTAATTTAAAAATAGATTGGTAATTAAATCATCTGATTGATATACTTTTAAAACAGTATCAGTTCTTCTATAAAATCTGTGAAATCTCCCCACAACATTATTATTAGTAATAGAAGAAAATCAAAGTGGCCATATTAATATCAGAAAATAAGGGCAGAAATCCATGAAATGAAAACATAAGAACAATTAAGAATATAGATTTAACCTGACTCTGAAAAAGTTGAGAAAATTGATAAACTTCCCACCAAAAATACACAAACTACTGGTATCAAGAGCAATATGAAGATCGTTTCCATAGACCTGGGTGACATTAGCATTAAGAAATATGAAGAATTTTATGCTACTAATTTCACAAGCTAGATGAAATAGGCAAACTCTTTAAAAGACACAAACTTCCTAAGCTAACTATCAAAGGATAATCTGAATAATCCCATAGCTATTAAAGATACTGAACTTGCTGAAAGGGTGTGAGTCGGGGAGACCAGGGGGGATGTCCCACAAAGAAAATTCCAGGTCCTGATGGCCTCACGTAAAATATGCAGAAACTTATAGAAGAAATAATACAAATTCACCTAAGTTATTTTGAATACTAGAAGAGAAGAGAAGAAACCCTTTTCCATCTTGCTAAATTATTTTGTAAGTTTTAAAACATCAAATGGAGAGATGTGTTTTCGTCACTTACAAGGCCGCCAAGTCAAAGTCATTGCCCAAGAATTCTTCCAGCAAACTTGTATCCAGGGCTGGGTTCTCCAGGGTGCCGTTGGCTCCCTGGGCTGCAAAGACAAAGAAAGACTCCTGAGAACCACAGAGGTTTCAGAAAAACCAATGTCTGGAAAACATTGACAAACTTGTCTCCAAAAATTTCAAAGCAACTAAATAGCACAATGTACTCAGTATCTTGTTCCACAATTTTATTAGACTTCTTACAAATATAATACAGTAGTTCTGGGGTTTTTTCTTGGTTTACAAAATGAAAATCAATTTGTTGTTTTTTTATTATTATGATAAATATTGTTAGAATTCAAAGAATATATAATATAGCAGAGCAATATATTATAAAGAAAATGAAACCATCTTTATTTGAAAATAGCATTACTTTATATCTAGCAGACTCAAAAGAAACAACTGACAATTAGAAATCTCAGAAAATTAATAGATCGATTATTTAAAATCACATATAAAAAGTAACTGCTACATATAAATACTAGCCATCAACATCTCAAATTAATATGAAGGACCTCAATAAGAGATTTAAATAAATCAGCAAACTTACATTGCTTACTGACTGAAAAATTCAGTCTTGCAAGTCTTCAACTTTATTTAAGATGTCTGCCAAAACTTCACATTCATTTTCTGAGCATTCTCTCCTTCCAAAGACAGTCTCCATGAGCCATATTTATAATATAAAACTTTATAACCAGTCTATTCAGGCAGATCCAATCCATTAATTCAATTAATTATTCCAATAATTTGAACTATTGGACATGATCAAAAATACAATGAATATTTAAAATTTTTAATTTATTACACCAAGAGACACATTGCCATTAACATCCATTTAAAATACTCCTCTCACTTTGAGCACACTTATCCTATCGCTCTCGCCACTTTCTGAAGCAGTCCTGTTGAGGTCTCCTCAATGTTTGAATCAGTTAAGAATATTTATGAACACTTCTCTCTCTCTCAAAAAAAAAATTAATCACAGTGTGTCCTCATTCATCTTATTCACCAGACCTGGCACCATGTGAGGTCTGGTTCTTTCCCCAGGTCAAAATGTCTGTGAAAGGTGAACATTCTGAATCAATTCAGGAAATGGAAGAAGCCATAATAGCACAATAAAGAAACTCACAAAAGAGGTCTTCCAAAAGTTCTGCGAAGAGTCAAGAATGATGGGGTAAGTTTACGTGAACTGAAGGGGAGTATTTTGAGGGAGATTAATTGGCAATGAGCCTTCGATTGTATTAATTGCTCTTAAATTTAAGCATTCTCCATAATTTCATCATACCTTGTAATAGACTTTAAATCTGTTGTTTGATACTAAGCTAGGGCAGAGGACTAGAGCAATAACCCAAACATTTCTACCTTGTTTACCCAAAGTCTGTTTGTCTTTTTTTTACCCTTACTGAGGCATGGTTATTCCACTTGTATTTCAATTACACGTCAAACTTGTATAATTTCAAAAAATCCTTTTGAATTGATTTATGTGCTAGCTAAACCAAATAATCCCACATTAAAATATGTTAAAATAATTCCTTGATATCTTTATTCTTTGGAAGGATAAATACATAATAATGACCAGAAATATATGGGAGGGAAATAAATATGTATGAGTGATACAAGAAAGGACCCATGGAAGGAACACAAATCTAGGAGACACCAAGAAACAGTAGGTATATGTATAATATACGGAATTTTAGTACATGATAAACATAGACTTTGACACCAGTGAAAAAAGGTCATCTATACAGTACATGTGGGAGAAATTGACCACGTGGTTGGGGTAGAAAAATCTGGATCATTTTCCTACTTCAACATCAAATTCCAGATAGACCAAAGATGTCAATGTAAACTAAAATCACCGAAACAGCACATACTTTACCAGAAACAATATGGGGGGAAAATGATAAATTTCCCTTTCTACATTTTTCAAGGAAGGAAAAATTTTAATTTTTTTCTGAAATAATTTCAAGCCTATAAGGAGAAACTATATTAGAAAAACAAAGGAATTCGTATACATTTTACTCCTAGAGTCTGATTAGTAAGTGTATTACATTTGTATTTCTCTTTCTTACATAAGCATGCACATGCATCTATGCAAAAACATATGTACACACCATTCTACAACATCTTTGGAATCATTTAAAAATACATTCCTTTATCCCTGAATAATTCAATGTGCATTCTTTCACAGCCACAGTTCAATTATAAAAATCAGGCGTCTGAGGGCATAGCGTCGTGGTGAAAGTGCTTGCCTAGCATGCGCAAGACCCTAGATTTGATTTTCCAGCACTACCTAAAATTAGTAGGCCATAGTGATGCACGCCTATAATCCCAGTGCTCAGGAGGCTTAGGGAGAATTGCCATGAGTTCAAAAATAGCACGGGCTATGTAGTGAGCTCAGGACCAGCGTGAACTACAAAGCAAGACCCTGTCTCAATAGATGTATAGATAGACAGACAGACAGACAGACAGACAGATGATAGAATTTTAAAATAATCAAGAAATAAAATTGATACAAATTTACTACAGAACATATTCTCTACAAAAGAAACATAAAAAATATAAATTTGACTACATAAACTGAGATTTTTCAGGCTACCTGAAAAGCAAAGTTGAATTAAAATAGTGCATCATAAGTTTTAGATGAATAATTCTCAAATGAAAACTGTTTTATGTCTCCCTATATCCAACTCAGTAGGAAAGTTTCATGAGTGCTCAAATCATAGTTGTCTTACTCATCTCTGTAGCTAAGTCACCCAGATCCTTTCCCTGGTTCACTGCTAATAGACAAAACATATTTGTTGAATGAATGAAGGAAGAAACAAATGAATGAATGATCCTTAAGGACTAGAAACTAATCATACACATATAAACATTTATTATAGAAATATATTTATTGAATGAATGAATGATTTTTAAAGAGTAGACCGGAGCTGGGGGCATAGCTTAGCAGCTAGAGTGCTTGCCTAGCAAGCAAAAGGCCCTGGGTTTAATTACCCACATGCCTGTATTTACAGCACTCAGGAGGCTGCGGCAGGAGAATTGCCATGAGTTTGAGGCCAGCTTGGGCTACATAGTGAGTTCAGAACCAGCCTAGACTACAGAGTGAGACCCTGTTTCAAAAGATAAATCACAAAATAAGGTCTAGACCAATGATTCTTGAATAAAAATGTGATATAAATGGGGTGTATCCTCCCTATTCTCTATGCCTTCCTTTACTCCATCTTATTTGGCAATCCTGGGTGGGAGAATACAACAGCACCCTACAGCAAAGGGCCTCGATATCTGAATTTCCTTCAGAGCCTTCTGACTAAGCTTTTTCTTATCACAGGAGTTGAAATGGCACTAGAGCCTCCCACCATTCATACAAGTCCCACCCAAAACATTGTTTGGCAGCTTCTCTCACCACAATAGTGGTGCCCTAGCTCCCGATTACCAAGAGCCAATATCTGGAAGCCAACACCCAAGGGCTAAAAGAAGGCAAGCCCTTCTTTGTGTGAAATGCAGAGGGGAGCCAGTTTTGCTGGAGTAAACTGCTCTGGAAGCTGCTAGGAATAAAATATGCACTCAAACCCATCATTTAGAAGGATGTCAAGAACACTGCATGTGGGAGTCGTTGGTACCTCCCAATCCTCACTCTGTGTGGTACCCTCTGGTGTACAAAATACTTTGCTTTTCTAGAGGATCATAATACTTGCCTTCCTAGGGTCTTAAACAATTTTTTTTTTTTTTTTGGTTTTCGCCTACAGTGGAAAACCAAAATGTTTTTTAATCTTCTTAGTACAGATCTGAAATAGGTGACAGACAATTTAAGAATGTCTTAATGCACTTTTGTGCGGTTCTCTTGAGGTACGCTTTAACTATTCAATACCTCAACTCTCCATTCCCCACACCAACATGCTTCATGCTTTAATGTGGAGAGCATTCTTCCTTGTCTAAGTTCTTGAATTACAGAATAGTGTAGAAGAGGCTTCTCCAACTCTATTTGGAGACATATGCTAAGATGGAAATGGTTGAAAAAATTCCCCACTGCCCCTTGGATTCGTAAGAGATTCCTTAAAATCATTATGATCAAAAATGGCCTCCCTCCCAGTGTAGTCTAGCATTGAGCTAGGCTTTAAAGAAAGGATAGAATGGAGATGCAAGGACAAGGCATATTTCTCTTTCATTGATTCAGTCAAAATTTATTAAGCACCTCCGTGTGTCATGCACTGTGTCAGTGTGTAAGGTTCTAGTAACACCTAGGGGGAAAGAAAAAGAAAAGAAAGACAAGTACCTTCCCAGAACCTTGTATTCTAAGGGAGGGAAATGCAGCAACGAGGGTATGGTAGCACACACGTGACACAGGAAAAACAATAAATAAACAGGCACGTTCAGACAGGGATAAAAATGAAAAAAGTGCTAATAAAGACTGGGACAGAGGTCTTTTCAATTTGGAAGTTTCTTTTCCATTTGGAGGCCTCTCTTAGCAGGAAGCAGTGGCGCGAAGATCAGAGGCAGAGCAGGTAAAGCAAAGGGAAGGGAAGGCAAGGGCCAGGGGGAGGGCCTGGGCTAAGCTAAGCATGTCGGAGAAGCCAGTCACTCCAGTGGCTACAGCCCAGGAGCATGGGAGAAGAGGAGGTCAAAACTGTGGAGCACCCGTGTAAAGGGACATGATGTGCTTTACGTGTGTAAAAGGTCATTCTGACTGCTTTGTGGCAAAGACTTATAAGGGATAAAGAGCATAAGGGATGATCAATGTGAACATGACTACAACTGTCTAGGGACAATCAGAGCTTGGACTTCTTACTCTTGGCTAAGCAAAAGGATAAGCCCTTGACCTGTGCTATCTCATTCCATCTTCCTAACAGCCCTAGGAGATGGACATCAACAGTAATCCAAGTTTACAGATAAGGCCAAGTGATTACATAGGTTAACTAGCTTGCCTGGAGTCCCACAGCTTGTAAGTGACACGCAGGGAAGCCAACCCAGGTCTGTCTTGATTCCTGATCACGCTTGCTCCATCACCCACCTCCACAGTGTGTTCCTCTGCAATGCCAGCCAACTGCAGAGAAGGCTGACTTGCTCCTCCTGCTTCCCTGGGCTTGGACAAGCCAACTGCTAAGAAAAGCAGATGGAGAGAGAAATCTGTTTAATTTCCCACTGAAGCTCCTGCTGGTGTCCCATCTGCTCTATATAGAACCCCTCCCCCAATAGAGAGAGTGAAAGGGGGAGAAGGGAGAGCTCCCTAGGTAGAAACGGGTACTGCACAGAGTCTAAGACTTGACGAAGTGTCACTAGTTTACATTACCCTGTCTCTCTCTCAGGAAGAAATAGAAGATGGGCCCAAGACTGTCTGCCATGGCTTGTCTAATACCTTAATGAAAAAGGAAAGATGACTTCTTCAGCCTCTGACTTTTTCTTAGACTCTAAAATCACATCTGTGCTTTTAAAACCAAAGGAAATTACTCAACCAGATAAATCCATAGTGTCAGATAAAACTGCTTTGAGGATGTTTTACAAGCATAGAACAACTCTCAAATGGGTCTTAAAATGAATCTCATGCTTTTAAAATTAATCACTTTTCTCTAAACGTCTTAAACACTTGTTTATAATACCCAAGGCTGCAAACAGTGCATCTTTGGGCATTCTATATTTTATGATGGAGGCTCAGTTCCATGCCTGCATTCTACATTCTTCTATCTGTACCAGTTATGGCTAAAACAGCTACCACAGTCCTATTCACTAGAGGAAAAGCTGTCCAGGTCCCCTGGGAGTATCAGAGAAGCCAACTTTGATTGCTCTTGAAAGCAAGTTCCTTCCTCATTTTATTCTCCATCTTCTCTTTCAGACACAAGGACAGTTTCAGGATGGTAACCCGCCTTGTTGCCTTGGCCTTTGTTAGACAAGGAATAGGTACTCTGTTTTAGGATCAATCCATCAGCAAGTACAGAGACAAATCCAAGCTGCAACCACAGGACTCACTGACAAGCACACATATGCCTTTGGGGCTTCCCAAAAGTATGAGCAGGGGAGTCACAGCAAAGACCTTCTTTTTTTTCCCCATTGTATTGATATGTATAAGTGCACAACATGAAGTTTACATTGATCTGGAGCATTTTGTGCACATGCATATTGTGGCAAAGTTACAAATCCTTTCCTTCTCTCTTTTCGATTCTCCCCCCTCCAATTCCCATGATTCCCCACATTAAGTTCTATAAAATAATTGTGATGTGGGTTTCTTATATCAGAGAAACCATTCGATATTTCACCTTCTGCTTCTGACTCACTTCACTAAGCATGACGGTCTTAAGTTGCCTCCATTTACCTACAAAAGCCTCCAACCTATCTGTCTTTATAGATGCATAGTATTCCATTGTGTATAAATACCACAATTTGTGTATCCATTGATCTGTTGGTGGGTATTTTGGCGTCTTCCACATTTTAGCTATTGTTAATTGTGCTGCTGTGAACATGGGTATACATGTATCTCTGTTATGTGTTATTCCTAACTCTTTTGGGAATTTTCCCATGAGAGGTATCACTGGATTAAAGGAGATTTATTTCCAGTCTTTTGAGAGACTTCCATACTGCTTTCCATAGTGGTTGTACCAGTTTACATTCCCACCAGCAGTGCAGGAGGGTTCCTTTGTCCCCACAGCCTCACCAACACTGATTGCTGTCTGTGTTCTTGCTATACGCCAATCTCCCTGGAGTTAGGTGGCATCTTAGTGATGTTTTGATTTGCATTTCTCTTGTGGCTTCTTTGTGTTACTAGTTGTTTCCTCCACCGACCAACCACTAACCAAACCTGTGGAGAGACTCTGATTTCCATCAGACAAGCTCCCTTCCCACATCACTTTCCACAACCTGATGCCCCCCAGTTCCTTTGGCTATCGACTCTCTCACCATTTGTTTACATATCAATGCCAAGAGGATTCAGACAACAGGCAACATGACCAAATGCATTTGTTACAGGTTTCACTGTTTATGAAATCTAAAACCATGGTGAAGCTCACCCAAATTATTACCTTTGGATTTTTATTTATTATTATTATTATTATTATTATTTTTTAGACAGAGTCTCATTCTGTAGCCCAGGCTGGTCCTGAACTCACTATGGAGCCCAAGCTGGCTTTGAACTCATGGCAATCCTCCTGCCTCAGCCTCCTGTGTGTTGGGATTACAGGCATGTGCCACCGCACCTGGTTTTACCTTTGGATTTAAACATGGTTCCTTCTGATATGCCAGTGTTCTTGAAAAACTGGGGCAAAAATGGTTATAGATGTTCCAAGAAGAGGATGAGAGGGATAAGAAAAACCAAATATACTTCTTTCAGTTGCTAAGGAAACTTTTGTCTTGAAAATTCATTAAAAGCACAATAGAATCTAAAATTTAATGTTAGTGTTTAGAGCCACAACCAGTTTAGAGTTAGATGGGTAAGGACAACATTTTTCCGAAGACATTCCAAGTCTCTAATTGTAAATGATCATTTCATTTAATTATGTGCATATTTACTTAATGTCCATTATGTGTCCAGGAATAAAATCAGAGACAAGGTCACAGTTCAGTGAAAGATTCCAGAACATTCTAATGCAGCACAGGTGTTAAGTGCTGTGGTGAGCATATGCTTGAATACTATAGAGGCTTGAATCAGGCTGGCCCAGGGTGAGCCAAGGACTTACAGAAGATGACATGTCAAAAAACTCTGTGTGAGTTAGGTAAGAAGGGAATGATACATATTCTAGGAAGAGAAAAGAGAGCAAAAACAAAACAGCAACAACAACAACAAAAAAAAACTGAATTAAAACAATGAGAAACTGGGCTCCTATGAAAGTGTGCCCATAGCCCGCTAGAGCCCTGAGCAGGTGAAGGGCATGGCGGAGACAGATAAAAAAAGTTCTTCAGGAGCCTCTCTACCAGCTGTACACACATTTACTTCAACTATGTAGCAGTTGTGTATGTTTTATTGTACATAGCCTAGTCACCCAGCACAGGATCAAAATCATTATTTAATAAGTAGTAAATTTGTTGTGTTATTCGGTAAGCATTATAATTATTTTTCAGTAAGTACTGAATTTGTTGCATGAGTATATGAAGGTATGAATAAATAAATGTGTTTAGGAATGGTGAACAGGGTGTCTAGAGAGATTGATAGACATCAAATTTTAAAGAGGGTTAACACAATTAAGTTTACACACACTGTATTAGTTACTTTTTGTTGCTGTGACAAAATATAAATTAGGAGAGGAAAAGTTTATTTCAGCTCACAGTTTCAGAAGAGCATAGTCCGTTCATGAGTGGGCAGCTGGGAAATGGTGGAAGCACATGGAGAGGTGGAGCTGGCGGCAGGCAGCTCCTCACCAAATTGCAAACAGAAAGCCAAAACAAGTCTCAAAGGAAAGGAGAAAGTTGCATTTATTTTTCCAGATCCTGTCCGAGCGATCAACCCTCTCTGGGTCCAGCCTCAGTGTCCCCCTCCAGGTTTAAGCCCTTAATCCACTACACACCTGTAATCTGTAATCCACCACACACCTATAATATAACTCACATGCCTGGAACCTATAATCTTCCACAACCTGTCAGCACACACCTATAATCCACCACATTGCATAATCCACCCCTCCACACCAGGCCACAATCTTCTAACAGCACAGGGTTCCCTAGATAATCCATAATATCCAAATACATAAGATTTTTGGGCAACATTCCAGATCCAAATCACAATATTCTGTGCCTGGCCTCCAAAACTGTCATGTCCATCTCCTCATGCAAAACGCATTTAGTCCTTCACTAAAGTTGCCAAAGTCTTAACAGTTCCAGCACTTCAAAAAAAAAAAAAAAAAAAAAAAAAAAGTCAATTTCAACTTCCAGTCAAGATGGCAGCCAAGTAAAAGAGCTGCACAATGTCTCTTCGTAGACTCACTTAAAAAGTTGAAAATAGGGCTAGAGGAATGGCTCAGCAGTTAAGCACTTGCCTGGCAAGTGCTATGTCAAGCGCTAGGTACCCGAATTCGATTTCCCAGCACCACATAAGCCAGGTGTGATGATACATGCCTATAATCCCAGCAATCAGGAGGCTGAGGCAGGAGAACTGCAGTGAGTCCAAGGCCAGCCTGGGCTCCATAGTGAGTTCAGGACAAGCATGGGCTATAGAGCGAGATCCTGTCTCAAAAAAAAAAGTTGAGAATATAGTCAAAAACCACCTGTTCAATGTAGCTAGGACAGGGAGGAGCACCCTAACAACTGAAAGGAGGCCACAGGAAGGCCAGAAACCCCCAAAACACATCAGAAGTGAAGGTAAACAGCAGTCCAGTAAATTGACTCAGGCCAACTGTGAATGGCTGGGAGCTGGAATCTGCAGACAGAGGAAAGCCCAGAGCATGAAACCTCTGACTCAGCTAGTAGAGGAAGGAGCATCTCAACCACTGAAAGGAGGACACAGGAAGGTCAGAAATCCCTAAGGTATATCAGAAGTGGAGAAAAACAGCCACCAGTAAGCAGCTTCAGTCCCACTGAGCATGAGCTGCCGGCATCCACAGGCAGAGGAAAGCCTAGAGCCTGGAACCTCAAATCGAGGTAAGCCTGAGTCTGAAAGAAGCGGGAATTGACATCAGCTGGTTGCCACAGTTTCCTAAAAACAAGCCTACGAGTAGTACATACTACAAACACAATGCGAGCTCCCCATAGAAAAGGTCTCCTGGAACCTCGATCAGAATCAATGCTTGGCAGCCATAACAGGCAATGATGTAAGCAGGAGCTATAAAAAAAAAAAGAGCCAGAGGCTGAAATATTTAGAGTAAAATAAAGCTCAGAAGAGCACATCAGGGTTTTGGGGGTCACTCTTAGTGCCTAAGAAGAAACTGGCATGAGAAATAGTTGAGAAGAGAAGAGAAAGGCCAATGACCGCCCCCCTCCCCCAGAATAATTCAGGTGGCAGTGGGAGTACCTCCAAGGATGGAGAGCCCCACCCACAGGGGAGGGAAGCCAGGACAGGTGGGAGAGCTTTGCTGAGGGGACTGGATATGATCACGGCACCTCAGAGGCCATCAGACTGTTAGGTCCTCCCCGTCTCCCTACTGCCAGCACAAAATTCAGAGGAATTCTGGCTTCCCCCCACACACTCTTATACTTGTTCAAGAGACTTCTTGGCTAGGAGTCAACACCAGAAACATGGGAAGAAGACAGGGCAACAGGACACCCACAGAAAGGCCTGGGACCCCAGAAACTAATGTCATGGCCCTGAAATAGCAGAACTCAAAGGGAAGTGAGACAAAAAGCAAATAAATGAGTCAAATAACCAGTACAAACAGATCCAGACCACAATAAGGGTCTCACTCTACAGCCAGGCCTGGGGGGTGAATTCTGTATGAGACGCTTCTCAGCTGTGCAAATTTGGGCACATGACATATTGTCTCAGTGTCTCAGTTTTCTTATCTATTAAATGAGGCTAAAGCCAGGCATGGTGATGTACGCCTGTAATTCCAACACATGGGAGGCTGAGGCAGGAGGATTGTCATGTATCTGAGTCCAGCCTGGGTTATACTGAGAGTTCAGGATCAGCCTGAACTAAACAGCAAGACACTGTCTCAAAAAAAAAAAAAAAAAAAAAAAATGAGGCTAATCAAAGCTCTGCCTCATAGAATTTTTGTGAGAATTAAATGAGACAATGCCCACTACATGTATGGCCTAGATCCCAGCTTGCCAAGTGCTTTCTTATGTCATGTCATCAGTATCTCTACTCAAGAAGTTCATAGGCCACTGAGAAAAACTGGCATAAAGACATACCATAGTAAAACTGTGTGACAGTGGATATATACGCAGGGCTTACCTACATGACTCAAAGGAGCAAAAAGGTGCCATAAAAAAAAAAAAAAAAACACTTCTAGGAAGAGGAGTCAATGAGGCCAGAGCAGCCTGAAAAACCAGATCCTGGGATGTCAATAGACATATGATCGTGAGACTTTGACCTGGTGCAGTGAACATATGGTCAGGAAACTGAATGAATGTGTTGGGATTACAGGCAACAGTATGCAGGAGTCAGACAATTTGTGTATATCTCGTCTCTTCTTTGGATTTAGTAACATTACATTAGTAGCTTAAAGTCAGTCATGGGAGTGTTTACACCCTGGAAACAGGCAAACACCATAAATATACGCTGGCTTTTTTTTTCCTGCTAAGAGTTTGTAATTAAGCATTTACTAGCACATCACTGTACGTTAATAGTACTTGGAAGAATAAACTACTAGGTTTTGTGAATAGTGAGAAGGAATCTAGCGGTGCCCCAGCTCCTGTCTTAATAGCCATGTTGAAATCTTGGAAAGGAAATAAGATTTGAATGAGGAGTACAAGGAGTTCATCTGTCCAAGGCTATGTCGTATCAACCCTGTTGGTGCACTCCTGAAGATAGAAGTGAGTAGCAAGGCACTGCGCCCAAGAAACTCCACCTGATGACCTGGAATCCTAGGAATGTTCTGTCTCCTCACATGGACAGCCCTGCACTGATCTAGAAGGTGTGTAATCAGTTCTTCCCTCAATAGTAACCTGATCTATTGTTGGAAGTAATGACTGAAATGGAACAGTTGCTTCGGACTTTAACATGATATGAATCACTTGGCTGATAAAAGATGAACCAAAAATTAACCTTTATTTAACTCAAGAAAATAAATAATCTAAGCACATTGTGCAACAAAACAGCAATTCCCACTTTTTTTTTTCCTACAACTGTCAAAAATACAAAATTCTAGAAAATGCCATTAGAATATAGGCTGCTGGACTCCAAGAGCAATGGAAGACATCAGGAAGGCTATGTGTGCCCACCAAGAACAAGCAGGCTCATGGAATTCTTTTCCTTACTATTCAGCTGCCTCCTGGCAGTCGGGAGATGCTCAGTGGGCCTGTGTATCGTGATTTCAACTACACATTTAACAAAATTGCTCATTCATTCACTCATTTAACATCCAATAAATATTTCATAAAGCCGTATGTGACAGGTACTGGGGATACAATACAACCACAACACCACATACCGCGGATTTAGTGGCACATACCTGTAATCCTAGCACTAGGACACAGAGACAGGATTGCCATGACTCCAAGGCCTGGGCTTCCTACTGAGTTCAGGACCAGCCTGGACTACAGAGCGAGACCTTGTCTCAAAAAAATGTGAGCAACACTCATATCTCCTTCAAGGTAGAGGAGAGGAGCACGGACAGGTAAACAGTCCAAGCACAGTGTGGAAAGACTGACCCAAGTAAACAATCAGAAAGAGTTTTGTTAGGTACTAGAGATTGAGCCCAGGCCCTTCACACTGGGCCCTTTATGCTTATTTATTTATGTTTAACTCTGAGACAGTCTTGCTAAGTTATTAAGTTACCCGGCTGAGCTGACACTTGTGGTCTCCCTACTTCAACATCCCACAGTCTCAGATTACAGGTATGCGCCACCCCATCTGAGTACAAGGGGCTTATAATCCAGTGGTGGGCACTAGGATAGGTCAAAGATAGCTGTCTATAGTGAAACCCATGATGGAGAAAGATAGAGGGAGTTGTATCAGTGTTACATAGAATTAGATAATTCTATACTTGGGATATCCCCTGCCCCTGTCCCCCAGAATGCTAACCTGTGCCAACCTGTGTAACTCTAAAATTTAGTATAAATTGACTCTGCTCTCATTCTCCTCAACATTGTGTATAATTAGGATTAACTTAGAGAAAGCCAACTAACTGAGAATGCAGGAGCTGGAAGGATGTGAGCAAGGTACAATACAGGCCAAAAATGTCAGAAGCCAATCTTGACAGATGAGATAGGTGGCTGTCTCTAGCAAGAAGAAAATTAGTAGGTTAAGTATACCATTTTGCACTGACTTTTCTAATGATATAAATATAACACAGAGAAGCTTGGCTTATGAATTAAAAGATGATACAGACACAGGTCTTTTAACTATATCATCAGGAGGAAGATTAAAATACAAAGACACTAACATAGAGTTACAATAACAAAGTCATTCAGTCCAGAAAGGAGATAGTTAGGTCCCTGCTCCTCTGCACTGTTCAAACCTGGATAACGTGAGGCCCAGGCCGTAAGAGGACTACTGACATTTGGGAACGTATCCAGAGACAGTTCCAGGCTGCAGAAGAATCCCAAGACAAAGACGACTGAGAGATGGCAGTGGAGATACAGTAGTGAACAAATACTTGGTAAGTTTAAGGAACATGTTATGTTCCAATACTGTGATAAAAGTGTTACACAATAGAATGTATTTCTCATTTCATCTTTATACCAATCTTCCTCTGTCAGGTAGCTACTGTTAGTACCATCACCATTTGTCAGAGATACAAACGGGCCTAGTGAGCTTCAGTATTGCCCGAGTTGTGGTAGCACAGCTGTCACTTCGGGGGCTTGAGTATTTTCTGCTCTAATATAGCATAGTGATACTGAACAATCTCACATTTCACAGACTCATTAAAAATAATAGGAGGATGCGAAGTTAGAGAAAATCATTAAAAGTCATAAAAACAGTACTGTCTATAATAGAAATTTAAACATATTAAATGATTACTAATATTTTAAATACCTCAACAAATGGAAGTATTGTCTTTCAAAAAGGAATGTTGATTGGGAAGAAAAGTTACAGTTGCTGAATTAAGAAGACAAGAAAAGAGGGGACAGGAAATTGAACTTAACGATAACTGGTTTAGTCAGTTACAATCCACCTGATAGAGCTGGGTCAGAGATAGCCTTCCTGAGTTCAAGGACTCTACCTGAACAGGTGAGGCAAGTTAGCCAGAAAAGAAGGTGGGTGTGCCTGCTGACAGTGTCTGCCAGTAGAAATACTGTGAGTCCAAGCTCCTTCAACATTAACATCGTCAAACTCCATATGAATGTGTCTTTTATTGCTTTTTCACAAACTCAGGAACTATTTCAGGTAAGTAATAAATTACTGCTCTTTGGCAAGGGTAAGAGGGAAGGAAAAGGAGGCCAGATTGTGTAGATGGTTGTTGACTACCCAAGTCATATGGATCCAATGTGTTATTAAAACTGTAGCTCATGTATATAAAAATAAACATAATTTAAAAAAATGTTTAAAGAAAAAAATTAGTGACTTAAAATATAAATTAAGTTAGATCCTCCTGCCCATGTAGGAGTCTGGGCATGCATTTTTTTGAATAGCTTTAATTTCTTACAGCTAAGCCACCTCCTTCATTCAGCCCCACAATATAAAAATTAACATTCATGCTTCCTTTATTTTCTCTTCAATAACATACACTAATGGTAATATACACAAGAACAAATGAGCAAAACACCAGAAGATACATAAAATACAATTGGCTGCATGCTAGCCAATACCACCTTTAACTTTAGAAGATAAATTTGAAAAACAGAGGCTGAAAAAAATTAAGTGGCATATAAATACATGTAGTTATCTCACTGATTTTATATTAAAGGTTTGGAAAACATATTATTCCAGTTTGATTTCTTAGAAAAATCTAATTTTGCCAAAGGCCAAAAAGGAGGAGGAAGAAAGAAGTAGGACAGAGAAAAGATCAAGAAGATGGCAAGGGAGAGAATGAGAAAGGAACAGGTGTAGAGAAAAAGGAAAAGAAAGAGGAGGAGGAGGAGGAGGAACCCTTCCCAAAGGAAGGGAGCCAGGGAGTACAATTATTTTATTCAACATAAGCTCTACAGATGAGTTTTGTGTTGAATATAAAACCCATGCTCCCTAGAATGACACTGCATGGCACAGTGGTAGGGAAATGTGATAAGCAAGCAGCCCACCTGTGGCATGTAAGGATGCCTGTCCTTGAAATGCAATGGAATGTCGGGGCGAACTGGGCAGAGAAGGAGGGAACAGCCCAACAGAGCCTGGCTGCATCTTCAGCCAGCTGCAGGACTCTTAGATGAGATAAATACAGGAAGAAAATCCAGAAGACTTGGAGTTCTGGGAATTTGAGAGGTTTGGGAATTTTACTCACTGACTCATTAAACATGTGAGTGACAATGTGTCAGCGCCCAGCCACGGAAGCTGCAAGAATGAGTTAGACATGGCTCTTTCTCACCAGTTGTCTGTAGGAGAACAGACATGCAAAGGCAATGGCATGTTTTCAAAGGTGAAATACACAGGGAGCCCCTGAAGGAGCGATACCACATCCCTGACCTCCAGTAAACAGCAGTGAACCAAGTGAACAAGACAGGGAAGAGTGCCCCGGAAGGAGGGAGCTCCAGGCTGGAGGTAAGAAAAGCAAGAGACTCGGGGGAACGCACGCTGGGCAGACCAGGCTTAACTTCGAGTTACCTCTCTGGGTCTATTTCTCTCTAGGGGGAAAGGAGATGAGTTTGACAACCTTGGAGGGTTGCTTGCCAACAAAGCATGATACCATCCATAGTCCCACCACAGGTGCTTGTCACGTACTAAATGTGTCTCCCTTTCTCATTTCTTCCCTGTTCCCTACCCCCACACCCCAGAGCTCAGAGTAATGAGTCTATTGTTGAACTCAGGGTACTCCAATTTCATCAAAATGAGACAGGAGAAAAAGGTCTGGATCTCCCCAGTGGTACTTTTCTTTCTTCCACACTTATCGAGAATGTCTCGCAGCTGAACAGGGACCCCAGGAACATCGCTGATGTTCCAGAAGACGCCTGCTGTGGCTGCAGCAGGCTTTGGCCATATGACTAGACCCTGCAGCTCTCAGCGTGACTCCACCCCTCTGCAGTCCGGCCCCGTTCAGGTCCCAGGGGCCTCTCTCCCTTACCAACAGCCAGTCTGACACAGCACAGGTGGGACACTGTCATTTTTCTTTATAGGCAACCTCCCAATGCCCTTAGCATGTCCAGCCTTGCACCTGCCGCTCATGCTGCAGCACAGGTCCTAGCGAAGCCTCTTCTGGATAACACACGTTTGCCTATTTGTGATTTCTCTCTCTGTAGCACAGCATGCTGAGCTAGCACACTAAGAGCTGGTGGCACTAAAAGGCTCTGCTGCCAAAAGCATCCAGCCGCCATAGCTGGTAACTGATAGTGGCTAGCAGGAGAGAATGGCACAAAGCAATGGAGAATTGCCAGCTCCTGCCATCTCCTGTCACAGGAGGAGTTTCTGAAACCTGCTACAGCTGCTTACTCCAAGCAAGGCGAATGACTTACTAAAACAGATGACAGTGGGTGGCATTCGAAGGCTCAGGGCTATTAAAAGAGCTGATAGCTGCAGGCATTAATATTTAGAGAGTTTCACCTTGCCAGTTGGTGATTTCCACAGGAATTGGGCAGGAAACTTCAGCCAATTGGTAACATCATAGAGGGACCATTCCATGTAGAGGGACTTGAAGAAGGCAGACAACAATGACAGTCGTCAGCTGACTCAAGAATCAGCCCATATCTGATTTTCATCTTATATGAAGCTAAGAATCCACACTATCTGGTGATAGATCTCGGATTGAAGACTGAGAAGACAGAAACTTGCTGTCTCTGTGGAGAGATGGAGTGGGGTTGGGCAGCCAAGGACAAGTTTGTGGGAATCTATGAGTTGGGTAAGGACAGAGTGAGGAAGAGGGACTGGAAAGGAGCAGGTTTTTCCAAAGACTGGCCATACTTAATGAAGTATTTTTTTTATGACATCTAGCCTCAGAATTTGGAAACTCGTAATTCAATGTGTACTTTTTTTTTTTTTCCTTTGGGAAGGCAGAGTAGGGTGCAGGTGGAAAGTGTTAGATTTGGAATGAGAAGATGAGTTTTGTCCCAACCCTGGAAATCATCATCATCATGATTTTAGGTATATCTGTCAACTTTCTATAACTTATTATTTTAAAATCTGTAAAATGCTTTCCCCTCAGAGTCATGCAGGCAGCAGTGAGTTGATGAGAACAACAATCTGTGAAATGGCAAACTCTATGAACAAGCAAAATGCAAGGGAAATAATGAGAAGAAAACTTTTAAGATGGGTTAGGAATGAACTGGCAAAATAAGTAAATATAAAAATCGGTGGCTGCATATGAATTTTTATTTCCAATATTTTCATTAAAGGCCAGCAAGGGGAAAACAAGTCTTGAGCATTCTTCCTCACCACCATTTAAGGCCCCTTCAGATTTCACACAGGAATCTGCCTTTCCAAAGAGGGAAAGTGGGTTTTTGTCTGCCTTACCCTCTTACAGATAATAAGAAGAAATAGTGCTTCAAATACTTAAGGCACTACACTTTAAGTGTAAGAATAATAGATTTTAGAGCCTCCCTCTTGGTCAGCTGGAACCAGCCTGCTCACATTTACAGCTGCTAGGGATCTTACTCTCTTCCATGTTCATAGACAAATATCTTTCAAAGGGACATTTAACTCCCAGCAGAAGAGCCCTGACTAGCTACTGCTGCATGGAATTATAATAGCCCCTAGGTATCCTTTCTGACTCTTCCTGTGGGTAGAACTTTTATGCAGCTTTTCAATGATTTAGTTCAAAGCAACAAGCTTTTCTAATTCAAGAAGGGAAGAAGCAAAGGATCATTGGCTCCACTTCTGCATATGTACAATAACACTGCAAAATACTTAAAGTGCATATGGGGATAAAGGACAGAAAGTTTTCAAATAAGACATCCTAATCTGCTTTGGTACTGTTTTAATACAGATAAATAGAAAAATGGCAACAGAAGTTTTAAAAAGCTATTTTTCATAGAAGCTTTAAAAATGTAAGTTGCATCAGAGTTCCATACAAAATGTTACATAGTAATATATTTTTAAATTCTTTTTAGATTTCTAAACCTTTACTTATTGAATACTCATGGACAAAAACAACAGAAGTAAGTAAAAGATGTGACTGAGTTCAGGAAAGTAGAAAATTTAACTTAGGAGCCTTGAAAGCCAGCTTCCCCAAACCCACCCTTACATAGTCGAGTGACTCACTTGAAGTGGGTGGACACCAAGGTCACCAGCTAACATTTTCCCATATAAATTTAACTTCATGTCAACTTTTCCCTCAAGATTATCGACAGAAGTACTGGTGCTTTGGAGAAAGCATCATAGAACTTAGATAAAATGAGGGGGAAAAAATCTCTCTAAAGCAAACTTGCAATCCCTCAACTTCAGGACTTCATGTAGGTCTATTGTATAGTCAACACAAAGTGCTTTAGATTATCCAAAACAGGACGATAATAATATGATCCTATTAGCTTTGATTCTATCTCCATACAAGAGATGCCAACTAAGGCTTAGGAATACAGAATTAAGAACAGGGAACTGTTCCGTCTTTTCCAAAAAATTCTGATTTCAAAGTAAACATGGGGAAGCTGAACCTTCTGCAATAAAAGGAAATACTCAGTACTTTGTCCTTTGTTGCTTGGCAACTCAGGGCTATAAATGGATTTTATGATTATAAAGGCTCTGGAATTAATAAGAACATGAAAAACTTGTATTGATTTTAAAAAGAAACGTAGGGATCTATGTATATACTTTACTCATTCCTGTTTCAAAATAAATAAAGTCATTTGATTTTTACATACTTGTAAATAAAATAAAAATTATTAACTACCATTTATTCAACATTTTAACATTCCATATTAATCTTCACAACCCTAAGAAGTAGGGTCACTATCCCATTTCACAGATGAAAAAAAAAAACCTGAAACTTTAAAAAGTTAAGTAATTATCCCACGCTCACACAGTGAGAGGAAAAAGACCAGGACACAATGGCAGGCCTCTGTGAATCAAGGTTTATGCCATTAATCAGAAAATGATAAAGATTCCTAGGAAGCCTGCTTCTCAGCGCCTGGTGTTTGAAGCTCCTGATAGCTTTGACCCCAGGAAAAGTCAATTCCAATGATCAAGTCACATGATGTTCTCCTTAGAATAAATTACTTCCGATTGCTTGCTACACATGACTTTGTTTCTTGTATTACTGATATCAGAGTACTGAGTATGGTCTTTTCATTTTGCTGCGTGTGTGTGTGTATAAGTGTGGGGGTGTGGTACTGGGGATTATGTCCCAGGTATCACACTGAGGTACACTTCCAGCCCACTTTTATTTTTGATTTTGATAGGATCTTACTAAGTTGCCCAGGTTGGGCTTGAACTTGTAATCTTCCTACCATAGCCTCCAAGAGTGCTTGGAATACAGGCTAACAACACTGGGCTTATCTTTGCGAGGTTTTTTAATCTGACTGATTATACAGTGACAAGACTAAAAGTCAACATTTGGGGCTGGAGGAATAACACAGAGGTTAGAGTGCTTGCCTAGCAAATGAAGGCCCTGAATTCAACTCCCTAGCACCACACAAGCCAGGCACGGTGGTGCACACCTGCACTCCCAGTACCTGGGGGGCTGAGGCACGAAGATTGCTGTGAGTTCGAGGCCAGCCTGAGCTACATAGTGAGTTCAAGATTAGCCTGGACTACAGAGTGATACCCTATCTCAAAAAAAAATTAATGCTTTCTACTACAGTTCCGTGCAACCACAACTGTCTCAGCTCCCCTATAGGATTTTGTTATATACCAAGCAGTATTATAGACCATTATTAGTGTTCGTATGTCTTTGCATTCTTATTAGCAACTTTATCTTGTGAGTTTCTGCTGCTGCTGTTTTCTCCATGAACATAATCCATTGCCTTTTCACTGGTGACATCTCATTTTATGGGACTGGAGATGGGCTTTACAAAAAAATGCCAGATGGTTTTAGAATATCAACTGCTCACACTCCAGAATAATTTTCTATGCAAATTTTCCTGGATAATAAGGGCCCTAATATAACTTATAGCCTGTTTAGAAGACAGTATATGCAGGTGGCTAGGTACAGAGGCCTTTATATTTGTACAGACCTCTTGCTAATCTAAGCTCTGGCATATAATACTGATTGTATCTTAGACAATACAAAACTTCTCTGAATCTCTACTTCCTTACCTGTAAAACAGTGACCACATTATCTACCTGCTCGTTGGGCTATGTGAATTAGGAATTAATTTGAAGTTAAGGTCTAACACAAAAGCATGCATTCTCTAAGTGGTGGTAGTTTTCTTACTGATCACAGGCTGCTTCCAGAAGCTCCTTTTTAAGAGTAAGCATTTTCGCTAACTATAAAGTAATAATAATTATAACATTTCATTGGGCAATGACTATATCTCAGGCAAAGGACTTTGCATACTTCATCTTACTTAATACTTATGACTCTTCGGTGTAAAACTGAGCCACTTGATAGATGGACAAATAGTCTCAGAAAAGTTCAGTCATTTGCCAAGGCAACATCTTGAAAATGCAATGAAGCAAAATTTGAATACAAGGCAATTTAGGTTCCAAGCCTTTGCTCTAATATATCACTCATCGGCACATACCCAGGCTAGAATCAGGCGCTCGCAACTAATGTGTGTGATTTACAGAGGTGTCCAATTTCCAGAACTGAAGTGTGTGGCCTGTTAAATGTAGCTTCAGA
Organism: Ctenodactylus gundi; assembly: GCA_004027205.1. NCBI lineage: Eukaryota > Metazoa > Chordata > Mammalia > Rodentia > Ctenodactylidae > Ctenodactylus > Ctenodactylus gundi. The sequence continues at coordinate 458,001 of PVKB01000582.1, forward strand.
CAGGGAAGACGCTGTAATCAGATGATCCCCAATATCGTCTCTATAGTCCCAGGGCCACTATCTTAACAGTGTTACCTAGCACCAGGCTCTTTATTTTTCCACAAGCTAACAGCTTCCACTCCTCTGTTTGATTGCTAACATCATTGCGGGTATTGATCCTGATTCTCAGCTCAGCTCGGCCCAGCTCAGCCAGCTCAGCCAGCTCAGGACCCAGTTTGAATTTCAGCCTGAGTCTCCACCCTGTGGGCTTCAGTTTTCAACTTTCTCCATCCCTAGTGTGCATCTCTGCCGTGCTTTCATTGAGCCCCACATTTCCTCAATTATCTAACTGTCAATAAAGTATTCCCTTTAAGAAGAAATCGAGCTACTCTAATAGTGGAAAATCACTACTATGAGCAACAGACCCAGGAGAAATCTACGCTGTATGCTTTGGTGAGGAACTGTGTCTCCCTTCCCAGAGATGATCCCAGAACTGCAACTAAAACATCTGTAAAGAAGAACTGGAGGTGTAATGCAGTGGTAGGTTCCTTGCCTACCTTGAGTTCAATCCCCAGAACCCCCCCCCCCAAAAAAAAAAGTCTTTAAAGACTTTAAAGAAAAGAAGCACAAACCAAACTATTATGTATAATATGATAAAGATCCCTGATTTTCCACAAAAAGTATTGATCAGGAGTTTTACTGATCTAACAAACGTTTTTTTTTTTGTTTTTTGTTTGTTTGTTTGTTTGTTTGTTTTTTACTAACTACTCCTGCTAAGAAGGAGCCTACACAAACAAATAAGACAAAGTCAAGTTCTTGCCTGTAAATACTATCTTTAGGACAGACAGACAGAAAACACATAAAATAGCAATTTGCAATCATCAGCATGCTAACACAAAGATACAGACGAAGAGCTAAATAAGCATCTGGAATTTTGCTTCTATCTTTTCCCAGAGAAGCTTGCTAGATGAAGAAGCAAGAAAGAACATTCTGAGCAGGTGTGGTCAGAGCCTCAGTGCTATGGAAGGGCAGAGTATGGTCACGAAACCATGAGAAGTTCAGGGTACTTTGTGTATAGACAAAAATAATAACAATATTGCAATAACGATGTTGATGAAAACATACACACAGTAATCCAAACACTGTTTTAAGCCTCAGGCATATCACAGCTTTTCACCATCACAATGATCCTGTCAGTACTAGTATTGTCCGTGTTTTATATTTACAGATCTGATGCACAAAAAGATAAATAATGTTCCTGAGACTGCACCACTGGCCAGGGCACCGTCAGAATTACAACTCCAGCCTCTCACAGACATGAACATGGGAGAGTGCCCGAAGACAAGGCTCGCTTGAAATATTGCACTGGGACCATTATTCCAAGAACAGGCCAAGAAGACTCAACAGAAAAGTTTAAACAATGGCACGTGTGTCAGCGAGGAGCAACACGGAAGGTGGTCAGCTCAGGACAAAATGTTGAGACTCTTGAAGGGAATGAACATCCAAACAAAGGGGCAAGGGTAGGAGCTGCAAGTCAAACAAATTCCTGAGGCTTAAGCAAAAAGATGTGATGCACAGTTAGTTACAGACTCTAGGACATCAAATGTTATAGCCCTATTTGTGGTATGAGAGGTGCTAGGATTTGAGTGTGCTTCCTCCAGCATTCAGGTGTTGCCAGGGCAGGGGTCTTAAGAGGGTGAGCCCCGTGAAGTGAGCAGGCCACACTGGCTCCTTCCTCTTGGATGGGACTAAGCCCCTTATAAAAGGCCACACGCAGCATTTGGCCACCTCGCTCTCTTGCCCTTTTGCATTCTGCCTATGTGAGGGTGCAGCACAAATTCCCTCACCAGGACTCTCCCCAGGGCAAGATGCCAGGGCTTTGATCTTGGCTACTCAACCCCCATAACTATGAGAAATAATTATTTTGTTCTTTACAGTTTATCCAGTCTTGCAAGGTGTGTGACAGTAACACAAAACAGAGGTTTGTCATCATGCTAAATTTTATATGGAACCAAATGAAAGCCAGAGTAGCTAAAGCAACCTAAGCAGCAAGACAAAGGCAGGAAGCAGCACAGCCCTGGACGTCAAGTTATTTACAAATCCACAAAGATTAAAAAAAAAAAAACCAAACAAAAAAAAAACCAAAACAAAACAAAACAAAAAAACCACACATGGCATGGCACAAAAACAGACAAGTGGATGGAGAAAACAAAAGTAGGGATGCAGAGGCAACTCAGAGCACCTTCAGCCCTCCGACCCTCAACGAAGGGGCCAGTGCAGGCACTGGAGAAAAGGTAGCTTCTCCAACAGCTGATGCTGGGAAGCCTGGCTAGCCACATGCAGAAGTAAAAATCTAGACCCATATCTTTCACCCTGTACTCAAATCAAATCAAAATGGGTCAAAGACCTACATATTAAAGTACAAACACTGAACCTGCTAGAAGATAAAAATAGACAAAACCTTGAAGACATAGACATAGGCCAGGGTTTTCTCAACACATCTTACAAGAGAGATAATACCAAGAATCAACAAATGTAATTATACAAAATTTTGAATTTTCTGCATAGTAAAGGAAACAATCAATAGAGTGAAGAACCCACAAAATGAGGAAAAAAATTGCCACTTACTCCTTGGACAGAGGCCAATATGTAGAATATACAAAGTATTGAAATAATTAGACTCCTAATAATAAAAGACCTAACCAAAAAATGGAGGTTGAGGTTCAACCTCAACCTCTTAACAATTGAATTAAATAGGCAGTTTTCAGAAGATGCACAAATGGCCAATAAATTTTACATGAAAAGTGTTCAGTATCTTTAGTCATTAGAAGCAAATAAAAACAATCCTGAGGTTCCATCTAACTCCAGTAATAATGACTATTATCAAGAACTCAAAAAACAATGAATGTAAGATTGCAGGGAAAAAGGAATTCTACATTGTTAGTGGGGCTGTACACTGACACAACCATTATGGAAATCAATGTGGAGATTCCTCAAAAAAATTGAAAATAGACATTCCATTTGACCCAGATATACTTCTTTTGAGTATCTTTCATACAACAGTAACATGTACCTACCCATGTTTATCATAGCACAGCTCCTAACAGCTAAATCTTGGAAGCAGCAGCTATCTATCAACAGATGGATAGGTAAAGATAATGTGTTATGTATGCATGATGGAGTACCACTATACCATAAAGAAAGATAAATTTGAGACGTGTAGGAAAATGGCTGTACCTTGAGACTATCGTGCCTAACAAAGTGAATCAGACACAGATGGCTAAATACTGCGTGGCTTCTCTAATATGAAAACCTCAAAGCATAAACAAGTAAAGGAGCAAAATTAATGGGTGACGGTAAGACACAAGGAGACAGATTTTGTGGAGAGGGAAAAGGTATGTGGCAGGGGGTACAAAAGAATGGAAAGAGGGAAGAGAAATAAGAATGATCAAGATGTGATATGTTTATGCACCAATTCCTCAAGCTGGATATAATTATTATGAATCACAAATACATATTACTAAAAAGAACAAATTTGGGGAAAAGAGAGATCGGCTGTAGAGAAGGGCATACAGAAGACAATGAAGACTGAACTCAAGAAGAGGAAAAATACTGAGATTCATTTACAGTGTGCTGATTTGGGGAAGCTGAGGAACCCCCAAGTAGGTGCATGTGGATGGATATTCACTGTACACACAGGCCTACCTGGAACTTGGGAATGAGCTTTGTATGCCACTGATCCCGTGGGCTCAAACTGTAGTGTTTCGTAAGCAAGTCTTTGAAGCAGAGGAGGAGGATGGATGATTCCAAGAGAAAGAGAGGCAAGAGAGAGGCCAGAGAAAAACCAAGAGCAAACACACCGCAGAAGCAAATGAGGGAGAGTTTCCATTAGTAAACAGTAGGTGACAGTGACAACACCTACAGAGAACTCCAGGAGCACGAATGCTAATCGATCCAATAATGAGAAGAAAGTTAAGAATAAGCAGGCAGAAGGCAAATTAAAGTGGGGTGAAATTTGAGAGTCTGGTGATGAAAGGACAGCGTTTGGAAGAAGAGACAAGGTGGAATCTCCTTCCTGTCCCATTGACACCTTGGTTTCACTACTCTTCCTCAAGGAGGTTGTTACCCTCCTTTCTGCCTTGTATTGACTTTTATACTAATTTTGAAAATATCTTTTAATGTAAATTATTTTCAAGGTCTTTCTATAAGCAATACCAGTCCAAGGGGTTTCACCTGGCAAGCTAGGCACCAGTTTCCCTGGAGAGCACACTCTTCAGTTTCTCTGAATGCCATTCCTGTCCACCTGGCCAAGATTTCTTTTCTGCAATTACCCCATGCCCTCTTTTGCATGTATTTGTCTAAACTGAGTCCTCTCTATCAGCAAACTGTTTCAACATCTCCTGTCTTCAAATCAAAGCCAGACCAATTATCACATAAAATGTCCCTTCCCTCTGTAACTCCCCAGCTGCTGCCCCGTAGTTCTGCTGCCACAGCTAAACCTCTCTAAAGCATTATTAATCCTGGCCCCTCTCCCAGTCTCTCTTCAATCTGTTGACTGGATTTTCTCTCCAACCACATGGAAACCACTTGTGAATGTCACATACAACCTTCTTCTTTCTGGTTTTACGGAGAATTATCTGGAATTTTAAAACCTTAAAACATTTGACCTTATTCTTTTTTCTTTCTTTCTTTGGTTAATGCCACCCTTTCCTGGTGTCCTCCTGCCTCGTGTCATAGTCCTTTGCTATTTGCATTCACTTGGATTTCTAAATATTGTAGAAGGGACCTTCCTTCTGTCAAGTACTACCTTCCTGGTGACCTCATCCAGTCTCAGAGGCTTAACACCCACCATTTATAGGCTGGTGATTCCCAAACACAAGCAACCCAACCTTATCCTTAGGTTTCCAATTCAATTATTCAACATTTCTATTTGGTTGTCTAAAAGTTATTTCAAGAGTCTCAAATGAATTTCTTACTTTACACATGCACATGCGCATGCACACACACACACACACACACACACACACGCACATGTAATTTCTTCTGGTTTCCACATTTGAATACATTATACCACCGTTTACAAAATACTGACTAAAACACTAGGTATTATATCTAACTAATTCCTCTATCTTCCTGGGCTCTCATAGCCCAGCCACGTGCAAGTCCTTCGTGTTCTCTGGTTTGAGTCTCTTTGCTTGCTTTTTGCAATACTGAAAAAAAAAAAGCTAACTCTAATGTCCTTGCTCCCACACACTGTGATGCCCTGCCCTCCAGCAACCTTGACCACACTGTTCCTTCCTGTACCACACTCCAGTCCCTTCCCACCTCAGTGGCTTTGTGTTAGTGCTCCCATTGTCTAGAATATTCTCCCAAACTTAGGTCTTTATTCATAGGCCCCACCTCTTCAGCTGTCACCTCCTCAGAAGCCTTTCCTGATTGCTATAGCACAAGCAATACACTCTGCCATCTTATCAGTCTCTCTGTGAGCATCTGGTTTTATCTTCTTATAATTAATGACTTCACCCTTGAAGACACCAATTTTATTTATATCCTCTTTGTTTTCTTCCTTCATCTAGAAAGAGAACTCTCTAGGGCAGGGTCTCTGCTCACCACTAAATCTCTACCCATTAGGGTGACATCAACTTCTAGAGAAACACTCAAGATTTTTTTAACTGTTCAAAATTCTTTTCTCATAATAAATTTTTATTAGCATATGTCTGAAATACACAATAATTACATTCACCTCAAGAAATTGGTGCCTACATTGCATTTTAATCGTCTTTACTTTTCCTTCTCCTGCTGACCCTCCTACCTCTTCCCATCCTCAAATCCCCTTCCTATCTCTACAAAATACTTTTTGATTGACTAATTGAATAAACAAAGGAAGGAATCAATGATGACCTTGCAGTTACTTACTGTTTGACCCTTTAATAAGCTACTTAACTTCTGTAGGCCTCATGTTTCTCATGAGAGATTATAAATTCCATACAGAGCTGCTTTGATGGTGAAGAAAATTGTAAGTAATTAACAATGAGAACAGTAATAGCTAACAAGTACTGACTTCTCTGTGCCAGGCAAAATGCTTCATAACCACATTTTGAGATAATAAAAATATCTCCATTTTACAAATAAGGAAATTCATGCCTGTAGAGGTTTACTGACCCTAATCCCCCAAGGGCCAGAGCCAGGATTCCCTTCCAAGATGACTAATTTAGAAGCCTTATTTCTATGATTCCACACAAGGTACATAATAAGTACTCAATGAACAATTATTTTTGTTATTATTATTTAGGTTGTAAATCAGATGGTGCCATTTTCTGTAAAGAGCCAGCTGGCAAATACTTTGGTCTTATAGGCCATGTGACCCCTGTTGCATTTACCCAATCCTACCACCACAGTGGCTGAGCAGGTACAGAGAACATGTAAATTATTAGAAGTGATCTAATAAACTTCACTAATAAAAATCAGCTGCAGGCCAGATCCGGCCTATGGGCTATAACTTATGAACCTCTGTTATAGCTCAGTCAAGTAACTCAGAATAAAAAAGTTCACTCTATATCTTATCAAAAAGTTCATACTAAAGTAAAACAATATATGATGAGTAACTGAAGAATATGGTATGCAGTTAGATGTTTGTGGTATTGCACATTTAAATATGAAAAGGGTTTTGCAATAAAAGACACATTACCACTGATACCCTTCAAAATATTCCCCTTCCCTTTGAAAGGTAATATTTTGAAGAGTGTATGGGATATTATTTACAAGTAGTGATTTTAAAAAGCATATATATACATATATAAAATGAATATTTATATATAAAACATATATACATGACTATATATAATATTTATATATAAATGAATATGTTTATATATAATATTTATATATTTTACATATAAAATGAATACTACTGCTAAGTGACATCCAACAGAAAGGCAAGCTTGTGGAAACGCAACAGTGTGTGCTCATTCACTTTTTTCACAAGATCTGGCACCATGCCTCTTCTTGCTCTTCCCCAAAGTCAAAATGCCCGTCAGAATCAATTCAGGACATCCAGGCAGTCATGACAGCACAACTGAAAACACTCATGAAAGAGGATTTCCAGAACTGCTTCAGAAAGTGGCAGGAACAATGGAATAAGTATTTTCAAGGTGAGGGGAGTATTTTGAGAAGGATTAATGTGTCTTTTATTAAAAATTTAAATATTCGCTATATTCTCATACCTTCTTATCCCATTTTTTAAAAAACACACACATAAGATCAACACTAACTCAAATATTAGTGACCACCACATGAGATTACTAGTGATGCCTATCTTCCTCTAAATTGCCCATGTTTTCCAAACTTGCCCACAGTTTAAATGCATAAGTTTCAAGACTCTTTAGAATCTACAAGGACCCCAGTTGTAACTCCAAAATTAAAAAGATGACAGTATCACTAACATCAAAGTTGGCAAGACCTCCCTGTCATTTGGCTTGTTCCAAGGCTTCCTAAAGACAATGATAAGATTGGCAGGTTTCATGTGAGTGTCTGTGCTGGTGACCAAGGATGCCTTGAGCTAATTATGGCAGGTTTCAAAAGTCTAATTAAATCACTTTCACTCTGGGGATCCCAGCATGAAAGAAGAGAGGATTCATGGGTAGTGGCTTTGAGTCAAGGGCCTCTTTGTTCTGGAAGCATTATGACACAGTAAAGTAGTTTCTAACTACCTGTCAACAGCAGATAGAAATGTTCAGATCATCCTAAACCGCTTGCATGGTCTGGCTGATTTTTCTTGTCCTTGGCACGTTCTTGTTTCCAGTCTCCTGGAAAGTCCATGCTGTCTCCATATGAAGGTAAAAGCTGCCTCACAGAAAAGTAAGCTCTTGCCTCAGTGGCTACTTCAGACACGCTCAATGCAAAGTGACACCTAAAATTCCACCTTTAGAGATTAACCAAATCTCTTCTTTGATAAGGTGACTTGCATGACTCAATGGATCAGAATGGCAGAGCTGCTTTATAGGAGCCACCTGAATACAAGATTCTGTCAAGGGTTCAGTGGCATTAGATCATTTCCTATTTTATCTTTCCATATGGGCTCAGGTTCTACTGGAAAGGAAAGGGCAGAAGGATGCTGGTTGTCTGAGACAGTGGCAATTTTCAAGGTGAGACACAGAGAACTGTGAAATTGGACAGCACAGATAATTCTGCTCTCAAGGCAGTCCTGCCCAGGGCCAGCCCAGCAATAGGCAGCTTCTGCCTTCAGTACTACCTTAAGCTCTTCAGAGATTTCAATTCTTCCCTCAGGAATTCAGAAGCATCAACCAACCAGTTAGCTTCATATTTTGGAGCAAAAAGTATACAAGAACTGCTGAAGACAGAATCCACAGAGACATCACTTGTCTCTAGCACTGATGAAATCTGTGGATTTCCTTTAATGGGGACACTTTGCCTTATCTGCCTTTCTTCTATTGCTGGACCCTTCTGCTACTGGGAAACTTTTCCTTCTTCTCACATTGGAACTTGCTAGGTACCCCAAACCCAGGTAGAATTCAGTAACCATTGGCTGACAGAATCTTCTTTTCCTTCATGCACTTGTTTCACACATACTACTGAATGCATGCCAGGTGCTGTTACCATACACGCACGTTTTCCAAGCTACATTTCTCCTCTCCTAACAGCGCTGCCTCTCCTCTCATCAATTCCCCCTCAAATGGGCATTTTTCTGCCTTTCTGCTCCAGCAATTTCAGCACTTTTCCATCTTCTCAAACGGAAGCACCACCTTTTCTTCCTACACAACTCATGAGCAGTAGATGTTTTTCACTTTTCCTTTACCCGCTTTTGACAAGAGCTACTGGGAGAATTTAAATTCCAAGTAGAGAGAAAGGGATAGAAAATGTTCAGAGCTTATGTGACAGCAGTTTTCTGGATAGGATGTTTTTTCCCCCATAGATGTCAGGAATTGCCAGATGGTTCCTGTCCTCCCACAGACTCTGGTTCCAACAGCTTCCCCCACACCTTCAGCAAGGGAGCTGGGTTCCAGTCCGACACTTTAAAACAACGCAAATGTAACTGCAAGCTTTCACAGGCAAGGCCATTTTATTCAAGATGATATTGTCCATCCATCTGCTCTTTAATAGAAAAATGCTTAGAAGGAATAATTGGATTATTTATTAGGGTTTAGTTCCTCAAAGTGTCCATGAACATGAAGAAAGAATAGTTGTCAGGTAACAGTTTGCCAAAACTTTCTTGACTTTTAAAAGGTGAGATTGTATTTGATTAGAAATAGTAACATATCAATGGGATGGTGTGCAACAACTGGCCCTCCTATTATATTTCCTATCTACTTCTGTTGTTCCCATTCTAAGGAAGATTTGAAAAGGTTCCAGGAAAAATAAAGCATTCAAATCTAAGGAAGAAGTTTCAAAGCATTAACTACCATCAAGGGAAAGGAGCCATTATATCTGGCACAGAACAGATGCTCAGTGTTTGTTGAATAGTGGAGAAAAATTTTAATTGATAACTAGCCCGTGATTTTTAAGGGAGGAGAATCACTCAAGCTAATGCTTCTCTTTTTGATTTGTAAATTCTACCCACCTTTGTCAGCTATGCACTCAAAGATAATGTAAGAATGACATTGTGTTGGGTGATCTTAATTATCAACTTGATTGGACTGACAAATGCCTACAAAATCAGTAAGGTACACTTCTGGTTGGGTCTGTGAGGGTGTGTCCAGAGATGACAGGTAAGTGAGACAGCAAACTGATGGGAGAGACCAGCAGTAAGTGTAGGTGACACCACCAGACAGGCTGGCAGCCTGGGAGGAACAAAAGCAGGAGGAGCCCACCAGAGCAGTCTGTTTGTCTGCCATAAGGGACAGTCTTCCTCTGCCACACCCCTCTGCCTTGATATTCCTGCCTCACCACAGGTTTAAGAACCAAGGAGCCAGGTGACCGGGGATGCAAAACTCTGAAATAGTGAGTCAAAACAATCATTTACCCCCTGAGTTGATTTTTCTCGGGAGTTTTTGTCACAGTGACAGAGAGCTAACACATTCTGTTATCTTCCTATGGAGAAAGGCCCCACCACCTCATCAAAAAGTGTAAAAGGGAGACAGAGTTTGGCTAAAGGCTAAAACAGAGACTGCAGTCATTACTATCATCATCTATATAATAATCAGGAGGAGATTTGTGGAAACTACATCCAAAGAGACCTCTCAACATATTATAAACAAGGGCAGTAACAAGGGACCCTGTAAGTCCAGTGGCTCTTCCAGAAAAAAGCAGACGGTAAAACAGATTAACTTTTCAAGACAATCATTTCTAGAAGGATATCAAATAATCTTTTTGAATGTACAAAATAAGTAGATGGCCATGATAATTTTAGAGACAAGACAAATCTTGCATTTCTTAAAACACAGAAGATTCGAAAGAGTGAAATCTAGCACAGGACCCAAATGAACAATAATAATACATACGATAGCAACTTTATTCTTTTAACAACAAAGCTATACGATGAAAAGCTTATAATTCTTAAATCGCTATTCATATCATTGACTTTTGCTACTAGTGAAGCAAACAAATCTCCACTTTCAATATCAAGAGAGCTATCTAAGTATGATAACATTTCTATGAAGACAAAGTTTAACTGAATGCTAAAAAGGTGAAATCGTGATAGTAAGCAATGACATATCTGAGAAGCAAAAACTTCAGGCTGGAACATGAGCTCTTACCATCAAAGAATTGTTGCAGAGCCTCATTTTCACCCACAACATCCATGGTCGTCTGGTCTCAGTGATATTTCCTCTTAAAACAAGAGTTATTAGGCTTCAGGAAGTTAGTGCTGTCTTCTCGGCTCAAAGCCCGTGAACGCGCTTTAAATTCATGTTCTTTTTATTGGAATGAAGCATATCTTCCGCCATCAACTCATGCCCAGAAAATGGTTAAGTTTCCAAATGTGCTGATAAAACCAGGAGGATATATAACTATATAGAAAAAAAAAAAATTCACATACAGGGAAGTGGTAACAAATCCATTGGTCTTAACGCAGGCAACTGTTTCTACTTTGCCTTTTGTCTTTGTTTTAAGGACCTTTGTCCTTAGTGACACACGTAATTACATAAATGGGCAATAAATTCATAGTCTTATCTCTTATTTGTCCTTTTACACCAATATATTTATATCTCAACCTTTATCAACCAGATCCATTTAGCCACTACGAAGAAAAGATAGTTTTCTTTAACCTAGAAAATGAAGTAAATCAATGTAATCACTTTTAAGAGATACCTAGAATAATTTTTAAAAGCTTGTGACAATGAAAAGTTAGATTTGCTCAATGATTCCAAACTAAGAAAAAACTTACATTCCTCTGTACATACCAAGTCTACTTCCTCCAGATAATATTTTCTTTAAAAGTATAAATAAGCAACAGACTGCACTGTTAATTTAATAATTCTCACAATTGAATATATGGTTCACTACTAGTTGATTTCACTCGAAATTATGAAGCTAGACCCAAATAAATATCTTGTTTTTCTGACTGATGTAATGGTAACCTGAATGTCTTTTGAATGTACACACATTTACCTTTCAGTACTCAGCTAAGGAATTTGAAATTTAACTTCCCTTTTTTTTCTTTCTCACATTTTCTAGCCTTATGAATGCTATTATTATAGTTCTTTCTTCATGTAGACTGGTGGGCAAAGCCATGCTAAAGAATCTCAACGAAGATATAGTAAGATATAAAAGAAAAAAAAGGAACTTTCAGCAAATCTTCCCAATCTTCCCAATCTGTTAGACCCAGAGACATCAAGATATGGCCACAGCAGCCCATTCTAGGGATGGGAAGCTGAGCTAAAGAGTGGCGAAGGAGTCAGATGAAGATTAAATATGTTAAATATTGCATAGTTTCTCTGATATGGGAAACCCAGAATACAGGCATTCTATAGAACTAAATGAGTGTGATAGTGGGAGTTGGGAGGGAATGGGGAGGGCCAAAAATGAGGAAACGAAGGGATTGTAATGTTGATGTGATATGTGCACAAAATATCCAAGCTCATTGTAACCATTATGTATGACATACATATTAACAAAAATGGGGGGAAAATAAAGCAATGGTTTTTTACTCCAAAATATCTTTGTTTACACAGTTTTGCTATACTTTACAATAGCCTAAGACAAATCTAATTGGAAAATTAGACCAGCCTTCTATCATTTCTTTTTTTTTTTTTTCACCAGCTTTCTCCTTTGGAAAACAATCCTGAATTTTTAAAAAAATTGAAAGGATAATATCATGAAATACACTTTCATCCTAACCTAGATTTAATAATTATTATCTTGATACTTGTGTTTTTTCTGCTCTTAACTTTTTCTCCAAGTCACTTGAAAATAAGTTGCTGGTATCTTGTCATATAATCTCTAAATAATTTGGTGCATGTCTTCTAACAATGAAGCCAATCCTCCACACAACAAAACTATTATTAAACAAATAAATGTAATATCAATTCTGTCATGTCATACATAATTTCACCACTCCCCAACACATCTTTTGCAACTTTTAGATTTTCTGATCAAGTATCCAGTGAATGCTCATGCCCTACCTTTGACTTTATCTTTTTAAAATACAAAACAGTGTCATTTGTCACTTTGGTTTGTTGGTTTTACCATAATTTTTGCTTCTTTTTTATAGTCCAGGCCCACTGCTTATAATATTCTTTTAAACACTTATTTTTAAATTTTATACCTAAGTAATACCATCTTGAAAGTGAGCAAACTTATTTTAGTTTGGAATTAAAAAGTTTGGAAGTCCTTTTTGAAGGTCACACTGGCCCTAGATCTAAAAGGACAAGTCATCAACTTATGAAAAAGAATGAATTTTCAATTTATTTCAATTAGACTTCAGAGAAGCTGCCTGCTGGCTTCAGGAAGTAAGATGAGCTCCACAAGCTCAAACCTAGGGCCTCAGAAAAACACATGTAACTACAACTCAAGGCAGACTGATAAGGTCTTGGGAAAACAGCCCAAGAGAACACAGGAAGGAAAGATTAATCTTTCAAGATCTGGCCAAGAGCCACAAAGTGCTAGAATTCAACTGGACAAACAGTGCGTGCATTTGCTTTTCAAAACAGGAGCAATAGCATGAAAAGGAAAAAGCACAGGTGCAGAGACTATGTGCCTGGTACAGGGAGGAAACGTCAGAAAATGGCTGAAGAAGGAGAGTGAAAGACTTTTTAATGTAATTAGAATCCAGCATATTCAAAGTGTATCTATTAATGGTTTCTACTTTGGTGGGTGCAAGGCATGATATAAGTACATTTAATCTGGCTATAGCTGCTAACACATTAGAATGTGTTAGCTGGTAAAAGTTAGACCAGTTAAGAAGCTACTGCAAAAATCCAGATAAGCAGTAATAAAGCCTAAAGTTAACACAACCCAGAGCCAAGAAGCACTGACTACAGACTAGATATGGGATGCAAGGACAAAGAGGGAATTTTTCAAGGATTTAAATAAAATGTGAATAGATATTCTTGAAACATATAGATTCTGTCTAAATCTAGACTCTAAGAGAAATATCCAGCCAAGCTTTCTCGAGCCTGCAGTAAGTAAGTGAGCACACTACAACCCACTGCCAAATGATAATTCTGGATCCTATCCAACAGAATACCAAAGACTTCAAGTTCTCAGAAGCAGAGTAATGAATGACAGGAAACACTGGAGAGAAAGAAATTAGATTCCATTTAATGAGCTGAGAAGCTAAAGTCAAAATTAGAGTCCCAACTCAAATACCCCTGCCGCCAGGCAAGGTAAGTAAAATGAATTAAAATAGGCAAACACTAACCATGCAAACACTGATTAACTACCTTTGTGTCAAGCAGAGGAGGAGAGGTGAAGGGGTGTGGAGCTAACCACAGGGCCCCTGCTGACAAGGGAAGCCGCCCAAATGGGTGGTGGGTTCCCTGGACTTCATCTAAAAGTTGGCATTCAAGAACTCATGCTCTCTGTTGTCAAAAGGCCAACCTTCAAAGAGAAACTGAAGTACAGATTTCATCTCACATCTTTTCTTTGACAAAAGTTGGCAAATAATTCATTTTTAACAAAATAAACGAACAGAAAAATAAACCAAAACATTGTCAAGAACAAACAGCACATACGTAAACACACTGAGCCCACAGTCTTCAGGACTCCATCTTTGTGTCAGAAGCTAATGTACAACCAGCAGTAGGCTGTATAAACTCAGCAGGTCTAAGAAAGTAGAAAAGAACTTAAAAGGGAGATGTTACAGACACTGCAAAATATCCTGTACTGATTGGAATCCATAACAACCAGGTAAGATACATGCAATCCATCTGGTGGCAAATGGAATCTAGATAGAAATTTTTTTCCATATGAATGACAAACGTTAACTACTAGGTATTGGTTGGAAAATACAGTAAATGATTAAGGGTTTTTTCCTAAACCTTTTTAATTTTCTTTCATCGCTGAAGATCTAATTCCCTCCTCAAGAATCCCCCACACCTTGAACACAATGAACCCACTGCTCCTGTCACTTTCTGATGTAGTTCTGGCAGTGCCTTTCATGCACTGCTATGGATGGCTTGATGTCCTGAAGTGATTCACAATGTTTACTTTTCTTGTATATTTTGACGTTGATGAAGATTCAGAAATCGCATGGCTTCAGATTCAGTAAATATGGTGAATAAGGACACACACCCTTTTTATCTTTTACAGGCCTGACTGGGCAGCACTTGGCAGCAGCATGCACTGTATTTTTGACCACACTCATAAAGAAACTCACAAAGAAAAGACTCCCAGAACTCCTTCAGAAAACAACAAAGCCAATGCAATAAGTATATTACATGAGGGGCAGGATCTTGAGGTGAGGGGAAAAGACTAATGGCAATGTGTTTTTTCCTGTGATGATTTTTAAAACCATGATCACCTCTTTTATAGTTCCTTATTATTTTTACATGGTCGACATTTCTTATTCTCTTGATGTCCCCACTTTGCACAGATTTGGTAGAGATTTGTTTTCTTGAGTAGTAAGCTAATTTAGCTGTTTTACATTTGTTTTGGTGTTGACATTCCTTTCAGAACACCAACAGAAAAATAGACAAAAGCTGAGCTACTTTGGTTAAATCTGTAGATGTGGTAAAAGTTGGAGTGTGCTGATGGCAAGAGATTGTCCCTGAAACCTACAGCTCTAGAGTCTAGTATTCATAACTGACATATTTCTTCTTCAAGTAGATTGTGTGTGACCCTGAGAGGCTGCCATTAAAAGAGTTTCAAATCTCTCAATTTTGGTAAGTTTTTAAGGTTTAAGAATTGTTTTTAACAACAACCACTATTAACAACAACCACTGTGAAAGTGTGATAAAGATTTTTTGTTGAATTTTATATTTTTTCTAAATGTAATGGGAAGCCACTAAAGGGTTTCAAGTAGAATTTTCTGATTTTTGTTTTGAAATGACACTTCTACAACTGTGGCTGTAGAAGGACAAGAGTGAAAGCAATGAAGCCAGATGGGAGACGACTGCACGAGTCCCAGTGAACAGTGATAACGGCTCTGGGGAGTAGTAGTAGTGGGCACAGAGGGAAGTGGGTGGACTTCAGATACATTTTGGAAACCATTGGTGACATCTGTTGATGAATGGGATTGAGGTGATGATAACAGAAATAATGAAAGCAAGAATAAGTTTTAGAATTTAAGTGGCAAGGTAAGTGAGAAGCCTTATTAAATTTGTAGTGACAATTAGAAATCCAAGAGGATGGGGCTGAGTAGGTAAACAGATACATATCTGGAGCTAAAAGATGATGTCTGAGATATAGAGTTCGGAGCAATTATGATAGTTTTTGTTTTTAGTCATAAACCTAGATGTGATGGCTAAAAAATATTTAGATAAAAATGAAGGAATCCCAGGCAAAATTTTGAGGATTCCGGTAGTTAAAGGCTGAGCTGAGAAGAAGCCAGCAAAGGAGAGTTGTGCTGTTGTGATACGAGCTTTTGCAGAAGACTCCAAATTCTCAAACATGGCTTACAAGCTCTTATTAGTCTGACCTCTGCCTGCCTCTCCAATTTCCCTTGACATCCTTCCTACTACCAACTAGGTCTCCTTGCCAATTTTTAAATATGCCTAATATGTTTCTTCAGGGGGAGATTGATACTAGTTTCAGAATGTTTTTCCTATGTACCCTCATTCTCCCCTCCTTAGTAGAGTCCAGCTTAAAATGTCACCTCTTGATATTCACCACCTATGTTATATTACAACCGACATCAGTCGCTTTATAATCATAGATAAAATGCCTGACACCTGCAACTTAGAAGTGTTTTATTTTAGCTCATGGCTTTCAGAGGATTCAGTCTACAGCTGGCTGGCACCCCGACAGAACAGCACAGAGAAAGCATATGGAAACTTGCTAATCTCATGGTATCCAGGAAGAGAGACAAGAACTCAGAACAAGTACACACACACACACACACCCTCCAAGTTCACATCCTTAATGGACCACCCACCTCCTACCAGGCCCACTTCCTAAAGGCAGTCAGGGACTGAGATCTTCCTTGGGTGACTCCACTGATGAGAGCCGTGCCCCCATGGCCCAATCACATTCCAGATACACGAGACGTTAAAGGGCATTACCAATCTGAAGTAGTCAGTTTCCACTCTCTCTCGGGCTCACTCCTCATCTTAAGCATCTATAGAGAATTCAACCATCTTTTAACATTTGTTCTCCATTTCTTAGCATGCAGAGACCCATGAGTCCTGGGACTTCACCTGTCTTACTCAGTGCCTATCCTCACCTAGAATAGCACCTGTACTTCCAAAACTCCCAGTTATATGTGAATTAATGAATTAAGTAAACAGGCATTTCCTCATTCTAAATGTCCTGTGCAAGAAGTACTGACACTACCGGCTCTTTTTTATGTGTCTACTTCAAAGACAAAAAAGTTTAGTGAGATGGTAATTGTACTACTTTCTTTGATGAAAATGAACCTTTTTAGCATAAAAGTTAAATACAAATTCATACTGCTTTAAACTCTTTGTCATAAACATTATGTCTCATAGAAAACATTTCATCTTGAGAAAATGGTAAAAATATTTTGAGGAAAAAAATCTCTAAATAAAGCATACCTATTTTGAAAGCTAGATAAATGAATCAAAAGCACAGATTCATCTGGTGGCTGTGAGGTAAATAGGTTGGTAGGTGGATGCTAGTTATTCTAAAAACTTAGACCCAGTATTTGGAAACCAAATGTTTTACTTCCAGTGTAGCTGCTCAAAAGGTCTGACTATCCATGGGGGAGACCATGGAGACTTGTTTCAGTCTTTATTCGAGGAGGCTAGATAAGAGTTGGGTCCTACCTGTCCTTATGCTTTGGGGACCATTCCCAGACCAGAATGTAGGTTTCATGTGTGACCTTCAGTCCTGCTCTGTTAGGCCAGGTTCTTTGCTCTGAGATTGGGAAATTCTAGTATTCCCCTGAGCATAAAAAGTGATCAACAATCTTAATTTTTGCTTCGGGTCTTCTAATAGCTCCTCTGTCATCTTTGAAGCTTGTTTCTCCCTCTCTCTCTCCTTCCCATTCCCTCCTCCTCACCATCCCCTAAACGGGGTCTCAGTAATGTCTGTCTCCAAGTTTCCCTAAAGATTCTTCTGGTTCTTTGTGTAATTACTCCCAAACTTATCTACTGACCTGACATGACTAAATTTAAATTTAGGTATCCAATATTTACTTAACATCTCCATTTTGATGTTTAACAGGCATGCCATGCTCGTCAGACTGAATTTTGTTTCATACCTGTCTAATCTGTCTTCTCATCTGTTCTCTATCTTAATTGCAACAATAGCTCAAGTCAAAATTCTAAGATCTAAACCTGATTTTTTCCCTTTCTTCTCTCTGATATCCAAATATCAGCAGTGCTACCATCATGCACATAATTGGGCTAATCATAGTCCTTGGTTCAGAGCACACCATCCGTGGACCATGCAAAATTCTCTTATTCATTAATGTATTTACTTTTAATAACAAATGGAACCCATGAACGCATCACCCAACCTACATACTACAACATTTAATAGTGACTTATTCATTCCCCTCTCATCTGTCTGTCTCCAGCACACCCAGTTAACCACTCTCTGAACTTTGTTATCTTTTAAAAAGCTTTATCACATTTACGTGTGCGTATGTGCCTAAACAACTGTTTACTTTGGTTTTTTTCAGAAAAGAATTATGCTGTTTCTGAGAGTTCCTTTCATACTGTTATTAACTTCCATGCTATTAAGTAGTGCCCACTGATTCTGCTGCCATACAGCTGTCCATTATGTGAATATACCATCTCCTCCTTAAGACAAATATTTGGATTTTTTTCTAGAACATTCTTATATATGTATTCTAGGGCACATTATGCAAATATTTCTCTTACGTATACATCTAAAAGGAATTGTTGGTACAGAGGCATAAAAATGTTCATCTTTTCAAGTGAATGATTTTTGTGCTTTTTTCACCCATTTTAATTGTATAAATATGTGATACACAATGGTTACAATGAGCTTGACTATTTTGTGCACATATACATCATGTCAACATTACAATGCCCCTCTTCCCCCTTCTCTGCCCTCCCACTCCCTCTCTCTTCCCCCCAATTCCCACTATCACACCCATTTGGTTCCATAAAATGCCTGTAGTCTGGCTTTCTCATATTAGAGAAACCAAGTAATATTTAACCTCCTGAGTTTGACTCACTTTGCTAAGCATGATGGTCACAAGTTGCACCCATTTACCTATAAAAGTCTCAAGTTTACCTATCTTTTTAGAAGGGTAGTATCCCACTGTGTACATTTACTCAAAATTTTTGTATCCATTGGTCTGTTGATGGATACTTTGCTATCTTCCACAATTTAGCTACTGTTAGTTGTGCTGCTATGAACATATTTGTATCTCTACTATAGTTGGCTTTCAACTCTTTTGGAAGAATGCCCTGAAAAGGTATCACTAGATAGAATGGAATGTTTTTATTTTCAGCCTTTTAAGGAATCCCCATACTGCTTTCCATAGTGGTTTGCTGTCCCACCAGCAATGTAAGAGGGTTCCTTTTCTACTGCAACCTAACCAGCTTCAACTGCTGTTTGACTTCTTGATATGTACAGTTCTCACTGGGGTAGGATGGTATCTTAGTGATGTTTCGATTTGCATTTCTCTAACAGGTAAGGAAGTTGAACATCTTTTCATGCACTTGCTAGCCCTTTGAACTTCTTCATCTTAGAACTGTCTATTCATTTCAATAGCTCATTTTTAGGTCAGGTCTTTTGATTTTAAGGGGTCTATTTTTCTTCTATTTTCTTGTGTATTCTAGTTATCCTCTTGTCTGGAGTGGCAGATTTCTTCCCATTCTGTCACTTCTCTCTTCACTCTGTTGATAGTTTCCTTTGCCATGCAGAAGCTTTTTTGATATAAAGCATCCCACTTGTTCATGCTGGGGCTATTTCTTTGCATCAGATGTTCTATGTAGAAAGTCTTGGCCCATGCCTACATCTTCTAGACTTCTGCCTATTTTATCCTCCAGAAGATTCTGTATTTCTTAGTATCTAGGTCTTTGAAACACTTTTGATTTTGGTACATGATGATATATGTGTGTCTAGACTCATTCTTCTGCATGTGGATAACCAATTCGCCCAGCACCATTTGTTGAAGAGTCTATCCTGTTTTCCAGTGTATGAGTTTGGCCCCTTTGTCAAAAATCAGGTAGCTGAAGGTACTTGGAGTTGTTTCTGCATCCTCAATTTTGTTCCATTGGTCAATCTGTTTTTTTGTGCCAGTACCATATAGTGTTTATCACTGTTGCTTTATAACTTGATGTCCAGATTTGTAATGCCACCTGCTTTTGTCTTGTTACTTAAGATTGCTTTGGCTATTATAGGTGTCTTTTGGTTCCATATGAATTTGAGGACTGTTTTTCTGAAGTTCTGTGGGAAAAAAAAGTTGTTGGTATTTTGATCATAATTGCACTGAATCTGTTTATCAGTTTGGCAGTACACCCATTTTGACAATATTAATTCTGCCTGTTTAGGAACAAGGGATGTCTTTCCATTTTCTAATGTCCTCTTGAATTTTTTTCAGCATAACATCGTTTTCTTTCCAGACGTCCTTCACTTCTTTACTCCTAGGTATTTAATTTTTGTGGAGCTATTGAATAGGATTATTCTTATCAGTTCTTTTTCAGTGAGTTCATTGCTATTGTAAAGGAATGCTATTGATTTTTATGTTAATTTTTAACATGCAATTGGACTGAATTTGTCAGTTACTTCTAAAAATTTCGTGGTGGACTTTTTGGGGTCTTCTATGTATAGAATCATGTCATCTGCAAATAAGGATAGTTTAACTTGTTCATTTGATACATATTCCCTTTATTTCATTCTAATCACTGGCTAGGATTTCAAAAACTGTTGAATTTGAATACTAATAGACAGCCTTGTCAAGTTCCTGATTTGTGGGGAAATTTTTTCAATTTCTCCCCATTTACTATGATATTTGCACTAGGTTTGCCATACATGGCTTCTATCAGCTTAAGGTTTGATCTTTCTATACATGTTTTCCTTGGGTTTTTTTTTTTTTTAATCATGGATGGATGTTGGGTTTTGTCAAAGGCCTTCTTGGCATTGAGGTGATTGTGTGGTTTCTGTTCTTTTATTAATGTAGTGTATTATACTGTGTATATTAAACCAATCTTGCACCCCAGGAATAAAATCAACTTGATCATGGTATATGATCTTTTTAATGACATGCTGGATCCTATGTGTCAGTATCACATTGAGAATTTTTGCATCTATACTCATTAAGAAAATTCGTCTATAGTTTTCTTTTCTAGTTAAGTCTTTGTCTGGTTTTGGTATCTGGGTAATGCTATCTTTCAGAAACAATTTTGGCAATGTTCCTTCTCTTTCAAGTTCATGGAAGTTTGCGGTCATTGGTGTTATCTCATCTCTAAAGTACTGGTAAAATTCTGCTGTCTAGTCGTCCAGTCCTAGACTTTTTTGTGTAGAGACTTTATCACTGCCTCAATTTCCATGTTTGTTATGAGTCTACTCAGGGTGTCTTCTTGGTTCAGTTTTGGTATTCTTTATGTGCCTAGAAATTTGTCTATTTCTTCAAAGTTCACCAATTCTTTTTAGTGTAAGTTTTCAAAATTGTTCATGGTTCTCTGAATTTTAGCAGTGTCTGTCATGATTTCACACTTTTCATTTCTAACTGCATCGATATAGGTTTTTTCCTTCTTTTGGTAGTTTAGCTAGAGGTTTATCAATCTTGTTTATTCTTCTGAAGAATCAGCTCTGATTCATTTTTAGTTTCAATTTCATTGATTTCTGCTCTTTATAATTTCTTTTAGTCTACTTTTTGACAGATTGTTCTTGATTCTCTAGGACATTAAGTTGCATCATTAAATTCTTTATTTGAAATTATTTTTAATGTGTTCATTTATAGCTATGAATTTCCTCTTAGGAATGTTTCATTGTTCATACATTCTGATATGATGTGATACCTTCATCATTCAGCTCCAGAAATTTCTAACTTATTTTGTCATCCGTTGTTAGTTCACTACTAAGCTATTTAGTCTCTATGTATTTGAATGGTTCCTATAGGTTCTCTTGCTATTGAATTCCAGTTTTATTCCACTATAATCTGAAAGTAAGCAACGAATTATTTCAACCCTTTTGTAATTAAACATGTCTTATGCCTTAAAATATGGTCAATTTTGGAAAATGTCAAATGTGCTGCTGAGAACAAAAAAGTGTATTTTGTTGATGATGGGTGGAACACTGTAGATACCAATTAAGTCCAACATTTCCACAGAGTGATTTAACTGTAGTATTTCTTTGTTGATTTTCTATCTAGTTGCCCTGTCTATCTGTGATAGTGGAGTACTGAAGTCCCTTTCTAAGACTGTGCAAGGGCCTACATGGCTTTTCAAGTCCAGTCATTTTTGTTTTACAAAATTAGGTGCCCCAAGGTTGGGAGCATATGTATTAACTGTAATTTCCTCCTGTTGGATTGTTACCTTAACCAGTATGTAGTGTCCAATTGCTTCTCCTGATCTGTTTTGGGTTAAAATCTGCCATGTCTGAGACAAGTGTAGCTACCCCACTTGTCTCCTGGGTCTGGTTACATAGAATATTAATTTTTTCTCATTGTCTTTTTATATACATGAATTCCTAATTCTATGTCATATTAAATACATGGGGCTTGGAATATTGATTTCTATCCTTTTATTTTCAGTCTGTTTCTTTATTCATGAAGTGTTGTCTTTTGCAAGCAATCTATTTACATATTTTGGGTTTTTATCCAATCAGCCAATCTGTGTCTTTTGATAGAATTGAGACCATTTACATTCACTGTTACTACAGTGATACATTTGCTATATCCTGTCATCACGATGATGCCTCAATGTTGACTGACTGATCTGCACTCTTGTTAATGTATTCTCCTCTTATTATTGCTTCCTTATCTCTGAGGTCTTTGGTGTTATTGGTCTCCCTATCTCTGCTTAGAATTCCTTTAAGTATTTTCGGTAATACCAGTCTACTGGTCATGAATTCCTTTAGGTTTTCCTCCTCATGAAAGAAAAGTTTTAACTTCCGCATTTTGAAGGATAGTTTTGCTGGACAAGGCAGTCCTGGTTGGCATTTATGTTCCATTAGCATTTGGATGATGTACCTCCATGCTATCCTGGCCTTAAAGTCTCTGTTGAAAAGTATGAAGTTATCTTGATGGGTTGATCTTCGTATGTTACTTTGTGTTTCTCTTATAGCTTATATTCTCTCTTTGTGTTGAGTCACTATGATTTTAATTATGTCATGGGGAGTTTGTCTTCTGGCCAGAGCTATTTGGAGTTCTATACACCTGCAGAAGCTCAAGGTCCATTTCTTTTCCTAGATTTGGGAAATTTTCTTCCATATTTTCATTAAACATGTCCTTCAAACCTCGCGTTCTGTCCTCCACGTTCTCTTGCATTCCCATAATTCTGAGACTCTCTTTGAGTCATCCTCAGATACTGCAACCAGAGCAGTCCTCACTGACCTTCTGTTCCAGATTACCCACCTTATCTTCAAGACGCAATAATCTATCCTCTAAGTGCTCAAGTTGGTTTCCCAGTTTTTGAGTTTTTCTTATCCTGGAGTTTAAATTTCATTTTTTCTCTGTCCTGAATTCTTTTGTTTCTTGCATTGCTTTCTTTATATTTTTATTCAATTCTTTATATTACTTAAGGGTTTTATCTGTTAAGGCTTTTAATTCTATGGAAAACCTCACTCTTCTGCCCATTTTTCTATTGTCTCTTCTTGTAGGTCTGTAAATTTGCTACATATTGATACTAATCTATTGCTGGGTACAAGTGTCATAGACTTAATGTCTTTTGATGAAAAAATTCTAAATTAAGAATTTATAAGATAGCACAACTTCATTTTATGGTTACCTCTTATGATTTCTGATGAAGTACTACCCTTACATAGAAAGACTTCAGGTTTTTGTACATAAATGGATGCTACTTGAGACCATCAGGCTTAGAGAAGAAGTCAAACACAGAAGGTTAAATATCACATGGTTTCTCTAAGGAAATTAAAAAAAACAGAATACAGGCACGTTACAGCACCAAATGGGTGTGATAATGAGTCAGGGAGGATAAGGAAGGGCATGGCGGGAGGGCCAAAAAGGGGGGGAAGGGACTGTAATGTTAATGCAGTGTTGTGTGCACAAAGTACACAAGCTCACTGTAGCCATTTTGTATCGTTATGTATGTATGCAAAAATATATGGGGAAAAAAAGAAAAGATTATACTTAAGCAGCTGTTCTCTAATTCCAAAACCAGGCAAAGACCCAACATAAAAGAAAACTATAGGCCAATACTCCTAATAAATATAGATACAAAAATATTCAATAAAATCCTTGCAAATAGAATGCAGCAAATCATAAAGAAGATTATACACCATGAACAAGTGGGCTTCATCCCACACATGCAGGGATGGTTCAATATATGCAAATCTATAAATTTAATATACCACACTAACAGATGAAAAGACAAAATTCCTATAATTATCTCAATAGATGCAGAAAAGGCACCTGGAAAAATCCAAAACCCACTCATGATAAAGAATCTGAAGGAAACAGGAACAGAAGGACACAACCTCAACATGATTCAAGCTATTTATAACAACCCCTCAGCCAATATAATCCTAACTAGAGAAAGACTGAAAGCATTCACACAGAAACAAGACAAGGATGCCCACTGTCACCCTTACTATTCAACATAGTGCTTGAAATTTTGGCAAAAGCCATCAAGCAACAGCAAGGAATAAAATGAATACACATCAGAAAGGAAGAAGCAAAGATATCTCTACTTGTAGATGACATGATACTCTAAATAGAAGACCCAAACAATTCCACCCAAAGACTCTTACAACTAATAAATAAATTCAGCAAAGTAGCAGGTTATAAAATTAATACCCACAAGTCAATAGCATTCCTATACACCAATAATGAATCCAAAGACCAAAAAAAAAAAAAAAAAAAAAAAAAAAAAAAAAAAAAAAAAAAAAAAAAAAAAAAAATCAAGAAAACAAGCCCTTCACAATAGAACAAAATAAATAAATTCTTAGAAATAAATCTTACCAAAGAGGTGAAAGACCTATACAAAGAAAACTATAAAACCCTAAAGAAAGAGTTTGAAGAGGACTTTAAAATGGAAATATATTCCACGTTTCTGGACAGGAAGAATTAATATTGTCAAAATGGCCACAATCCCAAAACCACTATAGAGATTCACTATAATAACCATCAAAATAGCAACTATATTCTTCACAGAACTAAATTTTAAAAACTCAAAATTTATATGGAATCAGAAAAGACCCAGAATCTCTAGAGCAATTCTGAGTAACAAAGGCAAAGCTGGAGGAATCACAATCTCAGACTTCAAAAACCACTACAAACCAAGTCATTAAATCTACATGGTACTAGTATAAGAACAGACAAGAATACCAGTGGAACAGAATTGAGGATACTGAAACAAACCCAAACACTCTCAGTCACCTGATCTTTGACAAAAGGACCAAAACAATCCTCTGGAGAAAAGGCGGGATCTTCAACAAATGTGCTGGGAAAACTAGATCTCAACATGCAGGAGAATGAAACTAGCCCCATACCCGTCACCACACACTCAAATAGACCAAAATGGATCAAAGAACTGGATATCAAAGCAGAAACACTGAACTTACTGAAAGACAAAATAGGTAAAACCCTAGAAGACACAGGGACAAGAAAGGATTTTTCTGAAAAGATCACCAACTGCACAAGAAATCTCAGCAAGAATACATTAAATTAAAAAGCTTTTGCACAGCAAAAGAATCAGCAAGGTGAAGAGACAACCAAGAGTGGGAAAAGATATTCACCAATAACACTTCAAATAACACTTCAAACAAAGGATTAGTATCTAGAATATACCATGAACTAAAAAACATAAAACCCCCTAAAATAAATGATCCCATCAAGAAGTAGGCAGCTGAAATGAAAAAAAAAAAAAAAAAACTTCACAGAAGAAATACAAACGGCCAGTAAATATATGAAGAAGTGCTCTTCATCACTGGCCATCAGAGAAATGCAAATAAAACCAACACTGAGGTTTCACCTCTCTCCAATGATAATGGCCTACAACAAGAACTCAAAAAACAACTGTTGACGAGGATGGGGAAAAAAAAGAATTCTACTCCACTGTTGGTAGGAATGCAATTGATATAATCATGACGTAAAGGAGTCTGGAGGTTCCTTAGAAAGCTGAGAAGAGAAATTTCATTTGACCCAGTTACTGCCCTACTGGGCATGTTCCCAAAAGAAATAAAGTCAACATTTTAAAAAGACAAGCATATTCATATTTATAGCAGCACAATTCATAATAGCCAAATCCTGGAAACAACCCACCTGCCAATCCACAGATGAATAATTAAAGATTTGGTACCCATACACAATGGAATACTATACAGCTATAAAGACAGATATGAAGCATTTGAACAAAAATGGGGCCACCTAGAATCAATAATGCTCAGTGAAATAGACCAAGCACAAAAGACTGACTATAGATGAGTGTCCCTCTTATGGAATGCACAAAAACAGTAACATAAAAGGTCCCAACATGAATGACAGGGCAGAAAGAGAGGCAGCAGTGGGATAGGAAAGGGGTGAACCTCTGAAAAAGGGGTGTACATAGACACTAATTCCCCAAACCCATGGCTCTAATGTGTTACCGAATTTGGAATTCATGTATTTACAAAAAAAAAAAAAAATGTTAAATTTTATGTCATGTGAATTTACAGTGAAATTATATTTTTAAAAGAAGCTTTTTCATGTGTATGGTGCAAGGAAGTGACCTAATTTCCTATCTTCCCTTTTCTTGTCAGTTCCATTCATGAATAATTCTACCACCGATCTACAATGTTTCCTCTGTCCATACCAAATTTACACATATGTGTGAGTTCTGCCTTTCTCATTTCTGCACCAGACTAGTAACACCTGTATTCTTGTAGGATACAATCCGCCTTTCTTCACTTAAGCCTTAGTAATTCCTAATTTTTCACACTGCCATATAAATTTTTCAATTTCAGGAGAAATGTTGAAATTTAGTCTGATCAGATGCTTTAAATCTACATATAATATAAACCGATTTAGAGAGAACTGAGAGGGTTTTTTTTAAACATCCTATTCATCAACATAACTCATACCATTGATAATTTTTAATAAAATTTTATAACTTTTTCCACATTATTCTACCATATACTTAGTTACTTACTGGGCATTTTAGAATTTAGAATTGCTTGGCACTTGTTAAAAATGCTGCTATCTAACTCATTATGGTTGAGTATGAAATATAATCTACAATTAAATGTTGATCTTCTACTTAAGTACCTTACTGAACTCTTCAATTTATGCCTGATTATATAATGGAAATGTTTTATTTTTAGGTAGACAATCATACAGTCTGCAAAAAACTACTTTTACTATCTCCTTCCCAATCATTATCCTATTTTTTTTATCTTATCCCCACTAGCTAACAGCTCTATTACAATGTTACATAAAAAGTGAGATACTGATTATCTTTGTCTCAATGATTTAAATGAGAATGCATCAGATTCTCCACTCTCCAGGCGGCAGTTACTGCAGAATTTTTGTAAATAGTTTGATCATGCTGACATGTTATTATTTGTGGGTACTGATTTTAAAAATACATGACTATTCATTTTACAACATGAGGATTCCATGTGGTATTTTCAAACATGCATATATTTTGATCATATTCATCCCCCAAATGGTAATGATTTTATCAAACATTTTCTGCATCTACTAATCAAAATTTTTCCATCTTTATTCTACACAGTGAATGAAATTTATCGATATTCTAATACACCACCTTTGCATTACTGGGATAAATATGATTTGGTCAGCGTGTTGCATTCATGACTGAAGTGGACCCACTGTTTTCCTTCCTGGCACTGTCCCTATCTGGTCGTATGACCAAGGGTGTAGTGGCTTCAATACAGGAGACATCTTGCCCTATATTCTAAAACAATGTGTATGATGTTAGAATAATCCATTCTTTAAGCTTTGGGGGAAAATATCTATGACTAGAATTTTCTTTTTGGGAAAAAAATCTTTTTAACAATTTTCTTTTCCCATTTTATTGATATGTGTAAGTGCAAAATTTAAGGTTTACAATGAAGTTGAGCATTTTGTGCACATATGTATCTTGTCAAGGTAACAAGGACTTTCCCAATCTCCTTTTGTCCCTCCAGTACTGCTCAAATTTCTGATTTCTTCTTAATCAAAACTCATTTTCAGCTGAGACTAGGACGAAGCAGGAGGATCACAAGTTAGAGGCCAGCCTGAACAATTTAGCAAGATTCTGTCCCAAAGAACAATAAAAGGGGGCCAGGGAGGTAGCTCAGAGAAAAGACATTTGATTCAGTCCCTAGTACTGAAAAAAAAAAAGTTCTGGGAATATCTCCATTTTGCTTAAATGTTCGGCTTACTGGCACATCATTAATTGCTTAGTATCTGCAGTATATGTAATGGCATACTATTTCTATTTCTATTCACAATACTGGTTACTGTGCAATTTTTTTCTTATTCTCCATAACAAACTTAATAGCCTCTAGTCTTCTGAATCAACTGATAGTTGACTCTCCCTGGGTCCTTGTTTTCTTTTTCTGCTCTGACTTTCTTCCTTTACTTTTAGTGTATCTTACTTACCGCTTTCCTATAGCTTCTTTAACTGGACACTTAGCTCATTGTCAAACTACAAAAAAAAAAAAGCATAAAAAGCATTAAAGGTTTATAAAATATCTCTTTAAGTGAAACCTTCTCTACATCATACATTTTTAGTATTAGTCAGAATTACAACTTTAAAATGTAATTATTTCTATTTTCCATTACCTCTTTAAATTGGTTTTTTTTGTGTTCCCAGGTTGTAGCATCGTGCAGAACTCACGTCTGTCCCAAGTACTGTTTTTATCTTAATGTCTATTTGATTTGCTAATAGAGTGCACCAACACTAGTTTTCTTCTGATATTTTCCTATCTGTTTTAATCCTTTCATTTTAAGCCTTCCATTTCCTTGTTTTGTGGATATTAGATATTTTATATAATCCAGCTGTCTTCTCATAAGACAACTCGGTGGCTTCATCTCATCATCTCATACGACCTGACTTCATGTCAGTTTCTCTATTTAGCCTTTTTAAATATTATTTTGATATCTCCATTTTCCTTCTAAAAATGTTTAAAATACGCTCTCTAGTCTCTGCCCACTCCCAACGTGTTATTACACAAAATTTTAGTTTTTGATGAGTATGGGTATGTTCTTTGCTCTTTGTCTTTAATTCTACTTTTTTTTCATCAACAATTTTTTCCTAAGTATCTGATCATGTTTTTGTAGTTGTTTATCTTTTGATAGTCTTGGTGTTCAATGAATCTAGTCTTGTACATACTACAAAAGCGCTCTGACCCTGAGATACTGACTAGTCACAACACACTCCTTTCCAAATCTTAGCATTGCCTGGATTTCTCTTTTTAAATGCCTTCTCCAAAAGTGTATATGTATCCTTTTGTGGAAAATTTTCTGAGGCCTCAAATGAGAACATTTTTATTATGTCCTCATGTTAAAGTAATTACTTGTGGCAACATAAAATCTCAGGATTGAAGTTCTTTTCATGTTCAATTTCAGATTCTGAGCCATGCATGGTAAAGACTTTTACCATACTATCCTCAAATATCTTTTGCATGGAGGCTGCCACCCAGTTTGATAACTGAGTCTTCTACAGTTAAAGCTGATCAAAACTCTGAGCAGGCCTGAAAAAACTCATCTTCAGAAAAACCCTTCTCTCATATGTTGCTGCTGTAAAGAAAAATGGGTTTATCTCTTCTAAATGGTAATCTAGCCATGTACATCAAACATTTTAAAATATATATAAACCTTGACCCAATAATTTTACTTCTAGGCACATACATAAAGGAAATAACCCAATGTTTAAAAAGGTATGCATAAAATAATTCATCACAGCATTGTGCCAGAGAAAATGCTTAAAATCATCTTATCTCTAAAGAGTTAAGTTAAAACTTTATAATTATCCACAGTGGCTAAGATGTAAGTCTGATATAAGAAAACATATGATATTTAATATTTTTAAAAGGTCTACTTTGAGAAATACGCATACACAGGTAGGAAATACCTGAAAACTAAAAAGACATCATCCAAGAACATAAACAGTAGTTTTCTTTAGATGGAGAGAACAGTTTCTCATTTCTTATTTCTGCTCCTGTATACTTAGCATATCTCCACCAAGAATCTCTTTACTTTTATATTTTTGTAGTTTCTCTATATAATTCATAGCCAGTGTACACCAGCCAATTCATACTTCACATGTACCATTCCTTTCATTTACACCCCTTCAAATATCTCTGTACACACAAACTCCCTATCTACCTTTATATGCCTCCAATGCCAAGATAGTATTCAACATCTACAAAACATGAACACTTACATCATGACAGAACAAGAGCACATCTCTGAAATACAATGTGACTTGTCTTCCATCTGTCTTTTTAACAAAATAAATTATTTAAATTAAACAGCAGAATGATTTTTCAAAAAATGGTAACTTTCAAACTTGTCACCAGAAGTCCTTCTTCAAATAAAATCTTTTTCTGAAGCCCAATATACAAAACAGACAAAAACAGAGGTGTGTCTTGCTCACTCATCCCTTTTTCTTGCTTTCTCAGTTGGCTGTGTGAAAACTATTTAATAATTTCTGCTAACCCTAAAATGTCGTATAAAAGCTGTAGGAAAAAAAAACACACATTTAATTTAACATTTATTTATTTACTAGGGTTAGCAACTATAAATTACAATCACTAGTACACCTGTAATTCTTCATAGTGTGTTCAACTAAAGAATAAACAAACACAGCATAGGTCAATTGAAAAGAAATCACAGCACTATTCAGTGTAATTTGCAAAGAGGGAAGATTTGGGCTCACTTCTTTGAAATAAATATTAAGTACCCATAAAAATATTCAGCCATTTCCCAGTAGTTCAGGGAGGTTAGTAGTGCATGTTCCCACGCAGGGCATCAGAGTTCCTCTTTGAAATAACCCAGCTTTGCCAATGACATCTCTTTTCTCAACTGCATAACTTCCCAAAACATTTGATCAACTATACAAACAGAAAAGAAAGATGTGTAAATCATAACATGTCATCTTAATTATTTTTAATGTTTCACAGAAATTTGTGCATTAGCTGAAACATTTCCAAACTGAACATTTCCTAACGAAATACCTAATACTTAGATAACCATTCAGTATCTCACATACACTTTTCTATGTACTTGTGGGCATCACCGTTTTATCAACAGATGAGCAATACTCATCAGTTTTGTCATAATTACTTGTTGAATGTATCAAACACTATCATTTGAGCCCAAGGAAAGGTAGATATTTCAGTGTCTTAAATAAATGTCAATTTTGTTCTGTTTTAATGTATACTCCATTATTCAGGTTACTCTCTAGCTTACGAACTATCTTGCTCTACTTGGTACATATTGGCCATTTTACTCTTTACTAACATAATGATGACAGAAGTGAAACAAGGAAAAGAAATCCAGAAAACTTTATTTATTAAGTATTTATATTAACAGGAAAAGATTTTGTGAATGGCTCAAATTAGAAATATAAATAAATATACAGGGTAATCTGTAATCTCTGCTTTAAATTCTCATGAAAAATGGGCAAAAGATACCTCTGTATCACAGACAATAAAAGGTCTATGATATATTAGATTGATTTATCAGTTGTTCCCCACCAGGGACTTCCCTTCTTCACCAGAGTACAACTAGTAATGTTTAAACACATTTTTACTGTTTAAATATATTTTTAAGTATCTCAGGGTTGCCACTGGCATTTTGGGAGTAAACACCAAGGATGCATGAAATATCTTTAAATGCATAAGATATCATGCCATAGAAAGGAAATCATACAGCTCAAAAAATGTCAATATACCTTGCATATCCATTATCTGAAATGCTTGGGAACTAAAGGACTTTAGATATTTTTAGAACTTTAAATATAGGAATATATATTATAAGGTATCTTAGACACCCACATTTAAACATTAAATTCATTTTTATTTCATGTATATGCTATATATATAAACCAAATATTTTTAGTGTTCACATTATGAGAGGTCAGCAGAGAATTTTCTGTCTGTGCCACCATGCCATCACTGACAATTTCATTATTTGGAACATTTTGGATTTCTGAATTAGAAATGTTAAGGAAAAGAAATTAACATTGAGCTACTGCAGAAATATACCACACCAAATAATTTTGACCAGGAAAAATCCTCTCTAACAACATATCATAATCAAAATCTTAGACACTCAACACAATTAAAGAATACTAAAAGCTCCAAGAGAAAAATAGAAAGTAACCTTCCTCAGTATAAAATGTAAAGGTTAGGAGGTCATGAAGCTAAATCATTCAAGTGTTAAAAGAAAGCTAAGTGCCAACTAAAACTGTTATAGTCAACAAAACTGTAATGGAGGGAAAAGTTAAAAATCTCCATGATGAAGAAAACCTAAAAAAAGTTATGATCACTAGACCAGCATTGCTGAAAATACTAAAAGGAATCTTGGACAGGGAGATGAGCAGCACAAAAGAACCCAGAGAAAAGGCAACAACAAAAACAGGAGAATGACCTAACAACAGTGTAGAACAAATAATCAATGTGGAAGCATCATAATGATGACAGGATGTAGAAAATATACCAGTATAATAATGCTCAAGACACAAATTCACAGATTTGATCAAAAAATAAAAACAAAAACTCACCTGACCCATAAAGAAACATTTAGACTGACAATTAAATGATGGAAATTAATGTTTCATGCAATCAGACTCAAAAAACAAGCAGAAGTAACTATAATGTTTGCAGATTAAGCAGCAGATTTCAAGCCAAAAGATTAGAAGATGCAAGGATGCACATTATATACTGATTAAGGGAACAATCCAATAGGAAAAAGTCATAATTATCAATAATATATATACGCACTGGATACTGGGGAAACCAATTTTTTAAAACTAAAATTACTGGACTAGAAAGGACAAATAATCCCCAATACAATTACAGTAAGAAACTTCAATACACTACTATCACAAATAATCAGGTCCATTAGACAAAAAATTAACAAAGAAATATTAAAATTAAATCACACTATAGAAAAATCGGAATTAACTGTTATTTACACAGTGTTCCTTCCACTGTCAACAGAATATACTTTTCTCTCAGCAGCACATGGGACTTTTTCCAAAATAAATCATTTCACAGGCCATACAGTATGTTTATATAAACAGAAACTGAAAGAATTCCTTGTATACTTTAATATCATAGCACTATGAAACTAGAAGTCCAGAGAAACTATACAACTACACAGAGACTAAATAATGTATTACTGAACAAACAATGAGTCACAGAAAAAAAGGGAAGAAATTAAAAACTTCCTAGGATCAAACTAAAATGGAAGCATATCATACCAGAACCTATGGGACATAATTAAAGTAGTACTGAAGGAAATTTATAGCTGTGAATGCACACATTTAAAAAAAAAAAAAACAGAGCAATCCCAAATAAACAATTTAATGATGCACCCCAATGCCCTAGAGAAACAAGAAAATCTAAATACAAAAATAGCAAAAGAAAAAAATTATAAAGATCAAAGCAGAAATCAATGAAATTGAAATTGAAAAAAATACAAAAGATCAACAAATTGAAGAGTTGGTTCTTCTAAAGAATAAATAAGGTTGATAAACCTCTAGGCAAACCAAACAAAAGAAGAAAAGACATATTAATGAAATTAATTCTCAAGTTTAATGTAACCACTGTGTATCACAAATACATAATACTAAAAAAAAAAAAATAGGGAAAAAAATAAAGAATTAGGAATGTTGAAGCTGTAGTAACAAAGTCAAGAAATCTGGCCTGAGATTAGCTTCTCTTATTTTTTGGGCACAATATGGAGATACCAAAAAAATTAATTTAGATACTTGCTTACTATAAAGCCATATAGTATGTGACATGTATCAATATGTTAGGTGCAAGAGTGACACAAGCCAGAGACGACACCGCCTTTATCATCATCATTCATGATACCTATTTTCACAAAGTAAATTACCTTCCAAGACATCTTTACAAATTTCTTACCAAGGAGAAAAACATGCTTGACACTTTAACATAAATCATCTGTTCACTGATTTAAGTCTTATTATCCATCAATAGGTCCTCAACTTTTCAATTTTACTCAAGTCATAAAAAATATTACGCCACCTGTAGACTACTTTTACATTCTGTAGTCTTTCGAAATTCACCACAGATTACAGAAAATTAACTCTATACTTGTATGCATTAAAATTCAATACTTTCTAAATAAGAAAGAGTCCTTTTTAATATATGAGAGTTTAAAAAAGCTAAGTTTCTGTCAGCCTAATTTTCCATAGAAATGAGATTCACTAGTTTATGTGACTGAAAGGGTTTCTACCATTTTCAAGGTACAAGAATACTTTCAGTGCCTAAATATATAATCAAGTTAACCTATAAAACTAGCATAGCTTTGCCGCTAGCCTAGTATCTGCTGTTTCAGTTTTAAAACCATCACGTGTGCCCGGGAAATACTGTTTTGCATCTGTCAAGTCATGTCAGTTTTTATGCTTCATATTTAAAACACTGGATTCTAAAATCATCAGCAATCATGGAAGACTATATTAAAATGAATA
The DNA here is from genome assembly GCA_004027205.1 of Ctenodactylus gundi. NCBI lineage: Eukaryota > Metazoa > Chordata > Mammalia > Rodentia > Ctenodactylidae > Ctenodactylus > Ctenodactylus gundi. The sequence continues at coordinate 492,308 of PVKB01000582.1, forward strand.
TTACATTTGCACAACTCAGCTTCACTGGATCATTTGTGTATTTCTGCAGATTTAGAATATGGTTATCTTTATTCCACAAAGAATTACTTCCTAACTGCTTTGTTAATTCATAGGTGAAAGCAAAAAATACAGGAAAAAAATTACTGTTAGCTTATTCATGGCTTTCATAAAATGAGAATCTGACCACTTCTAGATGTTGCTTATTTTCTACTCTAAGGAGTGAATTCAATAAACTCTGTACTCTTCTCATATCCACCATTTGCTTTGGCATATATCCCTTACAAGTGAAAATGGGTCCTGCTGAAATTCAAAAAAACAAAATGAGGCAAATAAGAGGGATTTAATGCATTATTTTTATTAGCATGTATTAATTGTACAACTAATGGGCTTCATTGCGATATTCCCATATTTTAAGAGGTATCTTTTGCTAAATTATCCACACATTTTATTAGAACTATAAAAGGAATTCAATATAAATTGCAGAAACAATAAGTTTTTTTGAGCATTTGTGTTTTCCCTACACCTTTACTACTTTTTCATATAAATGTTTACATTAAACAGAAATCACTTACCATCCTGCTGTTTCACAAGTCCTTGCTGAATATATCGAATGTATGTAAAAAAGTTACATACAGAAGTGATCTAGGCCAAAAGGAAAAAAGTCATGATTAGCCAAATGTTTCATATCAAAATCACCTTTATTAAAACTCATGGTAAGTCACTTACCCTGTATCTGCAAAAAGGAGAAATGTAATAATAGTTGCTTGAATCCCCTAGTTTAATTCTGTGTTTGCAGGACTTACTCTGGCCAGTGAGGGCACATTTTCTGTAAAAATAATGATAATTTTACAATATTAAAAGCATTTGCTCCTACACTCTGTACAAGATGTCTATTCACTCAAGAAGACAACAAATATCTGAGAATCTATGCAATAGTCACTGTTCCAGATACTGGGCTATAGTGAGAAAAAGGACAAAGCCTCTGTTCTATTGGGACATGTATTTTAGTACAGGCTTAATATCACAACACTGACCACGGTTCTACAACTAGCACTAAGTGTTTTCCATATACGTCCTACTGAACAGTGAAGTTACAAATGAATAGTCAGCTACGGGTCAACTCCCAGATTTCCATGGGGCTTCAGCTTCTCAGAAGAAAAGAACTACTGCTGACTGGTCAAGTCTCAAGCCCTGTTACAGCTTCCAGAGGGGGGACTTCTCTGCTTCCTTGTGTGGTTTACATGCATGTAAAGTGGGACACAGGGAGAAGTAAAACGCAGCATGCCATCTTATAAACACACTGACTCTCCACATTTACACAAAGAGCATACTACATCTCATACCATCCTTTCTAGGTATATACCTGAAATCTAGAACCCAGTATGACAGTTTTCAAGCTGGGATGATAGGCTCTAAGCCTCTTTGAGGTCACAGACTGTCTTACTGATCCTTTAATACCTGGTGCCAAGCATGTGCCTGGGACACAGAAGACAACCAGCGACTGCTCAGTAAGTGTTGATGCGTCACTTGACACTCTACTGCTCCATGAGATGAAGCTGACTAGTCTATCAAGCTGGACTTCAAACAGTAAAGCTGTCACCCTAGGAAGCCAGGAACTTGGCTGGATACAACTACCAGTTTTTATCAACACAAAACTAGTATAGCTCTAAGTAAAATAATGTGGTCAATGGCATTTCCTTATCATAAGTTATATAATAAAGAAAATGGCATATGAACACTAAATTTAAGTTATACCTTTCAAAAATATTATATATGCCACCAAATAAACAAAACATATGGATATAAATTATTTGCAAGAAAATAATTTTGGAGGTTGACAAGCAAATCACCAACCAATTCTTACTTTTACAAAGAGATTTTGTCTCATTATTCCTTTATTAGCAATCATCTTAATTCTCTGTAATAATATCCATAAGCACTAACTACTAGTAGTTTGGGGGAGGAAAGAAGTTCAATAAATTTAAGGTGAATTGTTAGAAATCCTTGAAACTTCCAAAAGTTTTATCTACTCAAGAGGAAAAAGTAGCATTAAGCTGATAAAAAATTTCTGTGCTTTCCTATGGAAACAGAAATGTCCTTGTTCATCTACCATCTTGTCTAATTTTGAAAGAGACTACTAAAATAATAACAAAGTGTTTATTAAATGATCTCATTTTAAAAACCACTTGTAAACTAATCATAGTCAATATATTTTTATTTAAGCCAGGATGCAATGCTGTCTTCTAACTTTAGTTCATTTTTTTTAACATGCTTGCTACCCTACCCAGTATCTCTTTACAGCTCTAGTCCCTAGGTTTCAATTCCTTGCTTGCCATTTCCACAAAGGGATGTGAACATGTTTAAATTCAGACCCACATTCTTCTTTCACATACTAAAGGATTTTCTATTGTTCTCGACCTTCTTATCATTCTCCCAGCCAGTCACCCCAGCACCTTTTTCTTTTATCTATCCCCGACTCCCAATCTAACTTTTCTTTTTGATGTTGTCCTTGTTTTTTGTTTGTTTGTTGGGGGTTTTGTTGTTGCTGTTGTTTGTTTTTTGAGACAGGGTTCCGCTCTGTAACCCAGGTTTGAACTTACTATAGAGTCCAGACTGGCCTTGGATTCATGACAATCCTCCTTCCTCGGCCTCCCAAGGGCTGGGATTACAGGCGTGGGCCACCACACCTGGCTTATGTGGTGCTGGGGAATCAAACTCAGGTACTTAGCACAAGTGCTCTAACCACTCAGCCATTCCTCCAGCCCCATTTTCCTTTTTAATGATTGTCACATTTCCTTTCTTCTCCTTTCTTCATCCTCTAAACATACTTTGTTGCATTATTTCTAGGTCTTCAATCACATCAAATGTTTCTATTTTTCTGTTTCTTGTGGTCCTGGAAATTGAACCGAGAGATCCTCTACCACTGAGTTTCATCCCAAATGCTTTTTATTTTTTATACTGAGACAAGACCCATTAAGTTGACCAGGCTGGGCTTAATCTTGCTCTCCTCTTGTTTCAGCCCTCCAAGAGCTGGAGTTGCAGGTGTGACTCACTGCACTGGTCGAACTATTTTCTATCCAAATTCAATCAGTGCTTCAAACACTCTCCTACCTCTCCCAAAAGAGTCATAAACCACAACTGGAAGAGTTCTGTCTTCTTCTAAACTCCTACAGCACAATGCCACTCAGTCACAATCCTCATGACCTCACTACAAGAACCTTGGCCAGAGCCACACTTTACATTTCACTTAAAGAAAAATAAAAAGGTTTTACACATAATATGCACTATAAACACCTGGCTTCCAGCCTCACATCTACAAACACAATATCCTTAAACTAGTAAGCTATTTTAAATATTTTCTACGTAATTAACTAAAATACTGTACAAGGTATGATCAAAAATGACAGTGAAATTTAAATTTATAAAACAAAACCATTAAAGTTAAAGGCACATAGCTAGTAACTCCCTTCCAAGTAGTCTCTCTCACTTCAAACACAGCCGCTCCTTCATCCTGCCACTTTCAGACGCAGTTCGGAGGCTTCCTTTCAGGAGTGTTTTCTGAGTTGCTCTGTCTTGGCTGCCTCGATGTCCTAAAACAATCCAAAATATGGACTCTTCTTCTTTTCTTTTTTGTTTTTTTTTCACTTTAGGTAAGAGCCTGAAGCTACATGGTGTCAGATCGAATGAGTAAGGCAGTGACAACACACCATACCATTTTTATGGGCCTGTCTTTCCACTGGATGGCGTTCAGCAGCAGCAACCACCATATTCTTAATAACACCTTGTAAAGACACTAAGAAGAAGCAAAACTTGCAGAGCCACTTCAGAAAGTTTGATGGGATAGGTTTGTTTGAAATGTGATGCCGTACTCTGATGGGAATTAAAAACATGTCTTCTACTGTAATACATTTTTTAAAAATTTAAATATTCACCATATTTTTCAAGTATATCTTACAAATTCTTTCACTGATAGCCAATTAGTCATCATTTGATGATACTTATACATACATAGTTATGTGATATATACATATAAGTAAAAATTTAAATTATACAACAAAAGCTGTCGTTCTATTTTAAAATAAGATATGACATAAATCCTTAAAAATATAAAAACTAGTATCATTATATTTGCTTCTCCACTTTGGGGTTAAAAGCTTAGAGAAAAAACACTTGCGTGTTTGTAGAATTTAAGACTGTAAACCTTTTCCCTAAACTTCTGAGGCTATTGATTTACAGATATGTCATAGAGGAAATGTAACAAGATATAACTCTACATGAATGTAGGGCTCACAGGGAAAGTATATCACTAGTACCCTCCATAGTCATGGAATCAACAAATTCTGTAATTTCACTGAATATATAAAATATACATTTAAGAGAAGCTGAACTACAACTCCTACAGTAGACTACAGCCTACTTACTAATCTCGACCAGTCTTCTGTTTTGGCTTTAAAATAACCCTGCTAGGAATCAATTATTCCTTTCTATGAGCCATCTCAGCCATTCCAATCCCCATAATGACCTGCTTATTAATCACTATGCAGCTTCCTTAAAAGCTTTTCAAGTTCATTTTTTTTCGAACAGAAGCCAAGGCATAATTATGTATCAATTTTAACCTTTACTTTGCCAGAAGTTTTAGACACTATTGATTTCAGCCTTTCTTCATCATAGAATTACATGAAAAGGCCTGTTGTACTATGAAATATATTTATTATTCTTAAATATCTCTCACATATAAAAGAACTAATTATTCACCAAAACAAAAATCGTTTTGTTAAGGCCTGGATATTGCTTGTCCTTCAAAAGCCTCCTGTGCCTGGAAAGTGACTGGATTATGGAGTAAACTGCATCAAGTGGATTAACCCACTCACAATTTCAGGTGCTGTTAAAAGGTGGAGCCTGTTCAGGAAGAGGGGGCGGGTCACTGGAGCATGCCTTCCTAGAGGGTGATTTTCTTGAACCCAGCTCCTTCCCAGATGCTATCACGCTGCTTCCTGCCTTGCCATGCAGTGAATGGTTCACCTGCACCAGGTAGCCCTCTGCTATGGCTTTCTACCACTACCAGATGATCAGAAAAGGATTTAGACCTCCAAACATCAAAAAAAAAGCTTTTCTTCCTTTAATTTGTGGGTGTATGGTATTATGTCTCCAAAATGAGAAAGTAAGTAAGAAGCTCTTAAAATAACATTATGAAGGTGAAGACTATCACAACATTTTGGTATCCTGTGTTCAAGCTTGTTGAGACTAGTGTAAATCAGAATGTTTCCAAACTACTTTTTATAGCAACCCTCAGAAAGAAATGTTTTACAGATATACAGTATACCCAGATGTACACATACATATATGAAAAACAAAAATCTCATTGTTCATGCAATTGTTAGTCAACCTGGGTCCATATCATTTGTGTTTGCATATGTGTACACATGTGCACTCATGTGTATGTGGGTGTGTGTGTTTGTAATTTAAAAGGCTCAATAAAGTCCAATAGCGTGGAGGCTTTTGCAGGCAAATGGAAGAAACTAGAGAACATCATGCTTAGTGAAGTAAGTCAAAAGCAGAAGGTGAAACATCGAATGGTCTCTCTGATATGAGAGACCCAGATCACAACATCTACGGAACTTAAGATTAAAGACAAAGTGAAAGAGGGGAGTAGGGTGGGGGAGGAGGGAGGGAGGGGTGGGTAGAGGAAGGCACAAAAGTTAAGTGGGAAAGCCCTTGTCACCTTGACAAGATACGTATGTGCACAAAATGCTCAACTCCATTGTAAACCTTGAATTTTGCACGCATACATATCAATAAAATGTGGGAAAAAATTTTAAAAAAAGAAATTGAAATGCTGATATAGGTGTACTTGATAAAGGGGCATTGATAATATGTTATCAATAAACTATCAAGAAGTGGTTCTGGGCTGGTGAGGCAGCTCAGTGGTAAGGCACATTCCTAGCATGAGCAAGGCTCTGACCTCTCGCACTGGGAAAATAAAGGCATTGCTTATTGAAAGGAAAAAAAAAAGGCTCTTTCTTGATGCCAAATTTAAAATACTATATCTCACTGTCTGGGGATTTGTTCCTGGGGTGCACAGACTCTTAAATAGACATTTACAAAGAAATTAAGCTACACTTAAAAAATAAGTAAATAGCTACAACACACAAAATTTCTAAAACTCCCTTTCCACAAGCCATGAAAGTGAAAACCTACTTTGGTCCTCCACATTCAACTGCAGAAGCTTTCACAAATCGAATAGGTTGTAATCCCACTGGCTCAATGCTTAAAGTATTATTTTCCACAGCTTCCAAAACAGCTGAAGCCAACTAAAAAACAATACAAAATAAAAAATAGTATTAGATCCTATGGTTGAAGAAAAATATCAGAAATTGCATTCCATATTAAACTTACTTCAAAAACTATTCTTTACCCAACTTTCACTAACTTGGCCTTGGCCAGAGGGCTAGGGGCACAGCTCAGCAGTTAAATCACTTGCTGAGCAGGCATAAGGCCCTAGGTTCAATTCTCTAGCACCACATAAGCTTGGCATGGTGGCGCATGTTTGCAATCCCATGACTCAGGAGAATAAGGCAGAAGGACTATTGTGAGTTTGAGGCCAGCCTGAGCTTTATAGTGAGTTCAGGACCAGCCTGGATTACAGAGCAAGATTCTATCTCAAAAAAAATAAAAAATTTGATCTTGATTTCTTTCACAATTCAAATATTGTCAGGAAACACAGATGGGTTACAGTGAAATAACTTTTTGTGTTACTCAAAGACAAAAGATGTTAATTCCCATCTCTATTTACACCTTACCCACAATTAATATCTCCTGTAAATACCACCTCAAAATAAATATTCTAATGCTTTATCGTGCTAACTTATGCCATAAATATTGGTCATTATATATGTTTATTCCATTAACATAGTAATAAATACAAAACAGCTATACTTTTCTCAACTTGTGTTTATATGCATAAGAGCTTACAAAAATTAAAATTAATTCTCAAATATGAAGTTTCCAGACAGAAAAGGCAACACATGATACATAAGATACAAAAGGTAAAATTCTTCAGTCTAGTAAGATGACTAAGAATAGCCTACCAGAAAGCACCTATGAAGCTACAATAAACAATGTATATTCATACTGAAATAGTTATGCTTTATCTTCAGTTAGTATTACAAGTAGTTACACGTAAATCCTCAAAAGAATTAAGATCTTAGGATTAACTTTCTTTGCAATTAACTGACAAAAGATATGGACACAAACATTTTACATGTAAGCATAAACTGGAAATGAGTTTATATCTTATAGTACTTTATATTTTAAGTTTCTATAGCTACTGAATCTATTTTATTTTTCCTTTTAACACCACATAACATATTCAAAAAAGCAGCATTTACCTGCTTTTATAGGTAAGTAAATATCATTTTATATTATGCATGAGAAGCCCAACACCTTTAAGAAAATACAGAGAACTCCCCTGACACTGAACCTGAAATGATAACTCTTTCTCCTCATATGTATTTATACGTTACTCCACAGCTGTACATTTCAGCATGAACAACATACCATGCTCAAATAAGGACAGATGCTTAGTAACCAAGCATCAACAATTCTGATCCTAATATGGAATGGAGAAAATGGCAAAACATGGTATTTTATAATAACTTAATAATGTAAGATATTAAAATATATGAAGTTAAAAATACAGAACACATTCACATTAAAATGAAAACAATTACCTCACTTTTTGAGAATGTTAAACATGGAAAGATATCTTCCTGATAGATTTTGTCTAAGAAAGGACACGTTCTGTCCATTGTGGGTTCATCCTTCCAAGATCTGAATTCATTATACAGCAATAAATCAGCCTAGCAAGCCAAAAATAAATAAATAGATAAAACACACATTAAAATCATTAAAAAATACTTCATAAGACCAAAACCTAATTTAAACATTACTGAAAAGGAAATGTTCTTCACTTAAGATAATGAGTTGAGCTATTCCTAATTAGATAGAACACACAGCAGCAATTTTAATAAAAAGTGACTCCCGAATGACTAATTAAACCCTTTCAATGTATCTACTACAGTGTTTACTATAATTTTTCTCAACCCATATTCCCCCCAAAATTAATGGCAGAGCTACCTGCCACGTACACTGTCCTGAATATGGAAACTGATGAATTCCCTTCTAGAAATAATCAAAAAACAATTTGGAACCAAGATAGTTAGGTAAGGTACTCAAACTGAAACTAAATTATGAAATCAATGAATCTGGGGTCAAAATGACACTAACTATTCTAACACCTGATAACATTCCTAAAAAAACCTGCCAAATGCGTACTGTATGTGCAACAAGACAAAATACAGCACCGTGCAGCCTACTAATGACTTATTTATCCTTCTGGGCACATATATACATACTCAGGAACTACCATCTGAATTATCCTAACAATCCACTGCCATCATAATCACTCCTCCAACTAGTCCTCCTCTTTCTCCCTTCTCCTTATAATAAATGTTCTCCAATTGTCCTTCCCTGTGGACCATTACGTTTCCTCAGTCTCCCTAGCTTAATACTATCTTCCAGACTACAAAGCTGCCTCCACACAAGAGACTCAAACAGAACACTCTCCCTCTCCTCATACAACGTTAAGCCATATGTCCAGATACACCGGCTATCCTATGAACGACGCACTGTCTGGAGCCTGTGGCCAGTCTCTGGACTAGATTACTCAAAGTACACGGAGTCTACAAGTAAGTACAATATTCTGAGTATATCCAAGCTTTACTACAGACCTGATTTTAAAGTATATAATGGCAAGTTCAATGTGAATTTATTTAATCCTAATTTATAAATTCTTTAAATCAGAGCTAAAGACAAAATAATTAAAGAAGATGAGGAGATAATACCTAATATTTTAGAATTCAGTTTCTTTGTAAAGTTTACTGAGCAAATGGACATAAATCCCAAAGCAGGTTAAGTAAAGTTCTAAGGAAAGACTGTTTAAAGGCAGTAATTTACACCATTTCTTAAAAGCTGACTCTTGCGAGAACTATGATAAGCACTTCACAAACATTCTTGGAATTGTGAAAGTTAGATACTATGACCCCCATCTTGTAGATAAGAAAGCCAGGATCAGATAAAGTAACTTGGCCAAGGTTACACAGTAAAAAAGCAATAAAGTCCAAATTCTAATATAAGTGGTTTGATCCCTAAGCTTTGTCTTGTGCAGTTGCATCTGTACACACACATGCATTTTAAATGTTTATAGAAGATAACTGCTAATGTCGTGACTGACTGTCTTGTCATGTTTTTTGTTTTGTTTTGTTCTGAGTCAGGGTCTTACTCCAGGCTGGTCCTGAACTCATTACATAGCCCAGGCAGGCTTCAAATTCGCAGCAATCCTCCTGCAGTCCCAAGTGCTAGGATGACAGGTATGCACACCCATGTCCAGCTAATGTTTATGTGGTGCTGGAGAATCGAACCCAGAGCACTGTGCATTCTAGGCGACTGGTCTAACCACTGAACTATGTCCCCAGCCCCTGTCATGTTTTCTCTAGTAAGAAATATGTTTTTCTTTTTGATTGTTATTTCTGTTCTTTGACTTACATAGGTCAAATTTTGTTTCCTTTTCTTTGGTCTAATAAAAATTTTTGTCATTTTCACAAAACATCAGAATATAATATATACTTAAAAAGCAAAAAGTTAATACTTTCCAATTATATACTGCCTATCCATTTCCCAGAGAATTTCAAAAACTAAACATAAATTTTTTAAATGTTCCATGAAAAAACATTTAGACTGCTAAGTGTAAACAAAAGGGGAAAATACAAAATTACAATTACACTTATCAACAAACTGTAGCAAAAACCCAAGTTGTATAAAGCAACTAAAAATGCTATTCAAGGAAATCAGAATTAAAGTTTTAAAAAAGTTTCTTACATACTTAACAGAAACTGAAGTGAATTTTAGATGTTAAAGATGAAATCAAGTATTGAATCTCTAATTAGCATCTTTTTATTAGCTAAAATGCAACTCAGTTCAAATAGTTAACAATTTTGGTTATTCAATTTAATAAATTACTGGACTACATGCAAAATTTAATTGAGTAAATACAAATAACTTCAAAAAGATTGATGGACTTGAATTCAATAATTAGAAAATAACTTTAAAAAACAGGGAAGTAGTGCATCATGAACTACTGATCAATCCAATTGGACATGCTTTCTCATCATGTGCTATGACAAAATTAAAAATATTAAATAATTATGCAATTTTGCTATCAACATTGAAAACACATTCTCTCGGTTATGACGTGTCTTCTAAAAATGATTAGACTATCATTATTTCTAATTTTTATTGCTCACTTAACTCTACAACTTCCTTAGTAGTATAAAATTCTCCTTCTCCCAGAGTTTAAGTAAAAGCAATATATTAACTTCTAACAAAATCACCTTATCTTCATATATTTCTTATATTCATATTTTATTATGGCACTCTAGGAACACATTTGGGCTAGCCAACTCACTAAAACTACCTATTCTCCTTTCTACAATACATGACAGTTTGCTTCCTAAATGAAAAATTGAGATTAAGAAACTTACCAAATTTCCAGCAGGTATTCCAATGTCAGCCAGGTAGAGAATGGAAGTGAAGAATCCCTGCAAGCAGCCAGCTCTAGATAAAGCCTCCCCCATCTTAATATTGCATATTTTGTACTAAAATTTTTGCTGGCAAAAATCATAACTGACACCTCAGTGATGAGAATTTAATAAGTATCAACAGAGTCAGAGGGGACAGTCCTTGACGAGTTACCTCTTTGCAGTCTTTTACAATTGGCTGTATCACATTGAGGTCCTGATGACTGCCACCCATAGCACTGCTTGTACTTTTATTTCTTGTATGCCCCTTTTTAAAAGGTGTCTTTCCACCTGACAGAGGCTCTTGCGTAGGTGACGTTGGAGAACTGGACAATACCAGTGTCTTTAATGCAGCTACTTCAGCTTGAAGTACATCAATCTTGAAAAGAAATCAACACAAGTCATACACACTATGCTTTATGACACATGCAATTGTTTAACAGTGAACTGGGCAAAATGCCATCAAAGACAGAAAAGGGCTTCTTTTCTATTTCCTGTAGAATGATAAAAGGAAAGTACATCCAAATTTTTTGACATTTGCCATACAGTTTAGACTCAGCTACAAATCATGACATTAAATAAAATTTTCCAAAAAAAATCATTAAATTATAATAACTATGACTAGTCGTAGCCTATCACTGAAGTAAAATCTATTAATATTTGTAGTTTTTGTTTTATATATTTTATATTTATCTGTAACTTTTATATTTTAAAATTGATAATATCTTAGGAAAACATGTCAATTTTAAAATAAAATTTATATTTGTTTTCATAGATCGAGTGGCTTAAAGGCCTTAAATATTTGGTTTTAAAATAAGTTGACAGTAATGTTCACTATTATTTATTTTAATAGTAATGACATAATAGCTATTTTCATCTTTATGTATTTCTGCAGTTCCCAAACTAAGTACTACTTTTATAATCAGAACAACACCCAATAGTTGTTACTGTTATCATTAAAATATCACTTAATTTATTTGCATGTTATTAAAAGCAATTTTTTTTAAAAAAACTTACTTTCCCTTGTGCTTCTTTCAGCTGTTTTTCCGCAGTTGCCTGCTTAACATTTGCTTCTCTCACCATTTTATGAGCTTCCTGAAAAAAAGTTAATATCTCATTTTGGAAACAAAGTATACAGCATTGTTTTCAAAAATCTTTCATCAAGTGTCTAGAATTGAAGTAAAGATATACTGTCAAAATTTACTTGAAACTAAGAATTCAATTGTGAAAATAGCAAGTGACACTGAAGAGACGATAACTATGAGGACTCAGAAATAGGCATCCTCCGATAAATACCTATTACCACGGAGGAACCTAACTGAGTTCAGTCAATCTGATTGATACTTGTGCAAAGATTGTAGGCATCAATAAAAGAAAACAGAACACACACCACAAGCCAAAGCCAGCACCTCTGCAATTAGGTATTTGCGGTTTGACCCTGAATTATGTTCATATTATTAATCATAGCAAAGACACACTGAAAAAGAGGTTAAATATATATATATATATATATATATATATATATATATATATATATACACATCAATAATGTAGTTTATAGGAATGACAGAGGAAGAGCTTTAGGACTTCTGACAAACACACATACAAAATGACTTTTAGTAAAAATGTTGTATAGGATGACCCAAAAAGGCAAATCAGAGTTTACATTTTAAAAAGGTCTTAATTTTAATACCATAAACATAAAATTCTAGGTACTGAATTATCTTTTATTTATACAGTGTTTACTCATCAAACATTTATTCACAACATTTCTTTGGGAGGTACAACTCCAGCTGCTGACTATGTACTTGGAAAAGCAACGAGGCCCTGCTCTTAAAGAGCTCATACTCTCATTACATGCTAGTAATAAAATAAGCACCAAGGTAAAAATTCTGAGTTTCATTCCAAGTGCAAAAGGAAAACTTTTTTAAAGGAAGAGAATGAAATGATCTTGTATCAAAAAAGATTACACTATTATGGAATAATACCTGCAAGGGATTAAGAATGTTTTAGAACAGTATAAAACCACATAATCCCCTGGAATATAAGAATTTATATTTAGAACTTCAATTTAGACTTCACCTGAAGAAAAACAAAGAGAAGAAAGCTCCAAGATATTTAGTGAACACGCAGGCTGACATCTATATATGTACACACTGTCTGCGGCTCAGTGGTAGAGAGGAGGGCAAGTTCCCTGTATCAGAGGTTGACACCAGCAGTTTAATTTGTTCATTCCCTCTTACAGAACTGTAATGAGTTGTAGTTTGTGTGTGCCTGTTAACATGCACTTACAGATTATACTAGTTTAAATAATCATTATCAGTGACTTCCAACAAAATGAGATTAACTTTTAAAATAGTCTATGTGTCATAAGGCTGCTTATCTTGGCAAAATCTGTAAGAGCTGTCAAATTTAATGAGTCAAGCTTTCTTTCCTTCTAAAATTAACAACTGTTTCAGATTTGCTGAATTTCCCTGGGATAAGTAGCTGTCAACAGAAGACTACCTGGCACATATTTTCAAAATTTAAAAGAAAAAAAAACATATCTAATTGAATGCTTCAAAATTTGGTATTTTAAATGCAGAAGTAACTCACACTATGGAAATATTTGTTGAAGTGGGTTCTGCTTTCATTAAAAATAGGCCTAACCTACAGTGGAGAATAGTAAGAACAGATGACAAGTTGTTTTGTTTATTTGTCTGTTTTTTAAGTATATCTGAAAGCATTAGGCTGCTCCAAAAACAGTAAACAGAGGCAGTTCAGGAAAACTAAACCCAGAAACTAACCAGAACTAAAATAAACCCAGAAAAACAAATGGGATTTAAGGTGGTCTTCTGATTAGAAATAAAGAACGTAAGGAAGAGCAATCCAATATAATATATTAACAAAGGAAAGGAAGGGAGCCAGACTGGAGCAGAAGCAGCATCTAAAAGGTAACTCACAGGATCCTACAAATCGACAAAAGACATCAAAAAGTAGATTTAATTTGAAAACTATTCTAAAATTCTTCGCTCTGTCCTTTTGAAGTTGCAAATGATATAATGTATTGCATGTACCAGGAGTCAACAAACTTTTTCTGTAAAAGGTGAAATAGTAAACCTTTTTACTTGAAGGCCATATAAGTTTAAGAGCCACAGTTTCCAACTATTCAACTTTGCTTCTGCAACATGAAAGCAGCCATAGCAAATTCATAAACAAATGCATATGCCTTTCTCAATAAAACTTACAAACAATTCAAACTCCATTTTCCTATTATTTTTACCTCACAAAGGTCCATTTCTGCTTTGCTTTTGGCTTTATTTTACTTGGAGGGTGACAGCAGCACTTAATACCGAAATTTTCAGGATATTTCAAACATACAACACAGTCAGTCATCAGACTACACATCTGATCAGTATGTCCCATTTCTGCCACCCATCCACTCCAAGAAAACACCAATCAATTCTATGCCTCTGACTTCAACTATTCTAGATTTCACATATACAAGATTACGCAGAATTTTTTTTTCCAGTCTGGTTTGTTTTGTTTAATACATCTTCTAGATTCATCCATGTTGTGTCAGGTGGAAAGATTTTCTTCTTAATGGCTGAATAATATTAAGTATATACACATACCAGGTTTTTTAATCCATTCATCCACTGTTAGACATTTGTTCTCATGGTTTGGATATTGTTTTAAAGAACACAAGAATACAGACAACACGACAACCATTTTGTTTCCATTGGCCATGTATCCAGGATTGCTGATACTTCCATTTTTAATATGTTATGGAGGACTGTCCATACTATTCCCCGATTATGGATGTATCCACTTATATTCCCAAAAGTGTACCAAGGTTTTTATTTTTCCCCATATCATTACCAATACCTGTTACCTTTTGAGTTTTGGTAACAGCCATTCTATAAGATGGTATCTCACTAGGGTTTTGACTTGCTTTATGTGATGACCAGTGATGTGAGTACTTTTTCACTTACCTGTTAACTATAAATTAGAAGAAATGTTGATTTAGGTCCTTAGCCTACTTGTTATTAGTACTGGTTTTCTGATCTGGAATTCCTTAAATATTTGGGGTATTAACTCTGATATATACTTTGCAAATATTTTCTTCAACTTAGCGGGTCACCCCTTCATTCTGTTGAGCTATGCAGAGGCTTTGCAGAGCTTTACCCACTCCACTTTTCTATTTTGGCTATTACTGCCTATTGTTTTCTACAGTTACTATTGTTTGGTGTGACAGCCAAAACATCACTGCCCAGACCTTGTCAAGAGTTTTTCTTGCTTATTTAGTTTCAAGTCTCACACTGAAGTCTTAAACCAGTCTGTAGGTTTTTTGTTAATGGTGAGGTACGGTTCTACCTTCATTCATATACACGATAATCTTGATTCAGTTTTGACAGACTGCATGTTTCTAAGAATTCATCCATTTTTTTCCTAGGTTAGCCAATTCAGTGGCATATAGTTGTTCATGAAAATCCCTTAGGAGCCTTTTTACCTGGAAGAAGTCCATTGCAATGTCTCCTCTTTCACTTTTGCTTTTAGAGAGTCTTCTTTAGTTTTCCTTAGTCTAGCAAAAGGTTTGTTGATTTTTTTCAAAAAACCAACTGAGCTTTGTTGGTACTGCTACTTCTGTTCTGATCTCTGTTTCTTTCTTTCTTTCTACTAATTGCTTAAGGTACATTATACTGAATTATTTGTTCTTTTTTAAAGATAGTGTTTGCTCCCTCTTGTAAACTTCGCTGTGTTGTTTCTGTCTCAAGATGTTTTTAAAGTTCCCTTTAGATTTCTTTTACTCCACGGATGTTCCAGTGTGTTTAGTTCCCATACATTTGTAAAATTTCTGTTATCTTAGTGTTATTGATTTCCAGTTTGGTTATTTTTGTGATTGGAAAGAATTCTTAGAACGTTTTTATCTTTTCAAATATATAATTGATTTTGAGACCAAATATGAACTATCCTGAAAGAACTGTTTTTACACTTGAGAAGAATGTGTGTTCTTTTGGTACATGTACAGGTTGTAAAGTTCATACACACAACACACACACAAAATCTATTGGATCTATTTGGTCTATGCTTTTCAGTTCTGTTGTCTCCTTCTTAATATTCTTCCTGAATGACATATTCAACTTTTATTGTTTTGCTATTTATTTCTCCTTTCAGATCTGTCAATGTTTGCTTTGTATATATAGATGTTTTGGCATTAATTATCTCCCTCTCAGATTGACTCTTTAGTCTTTGTTTCTTATGACAGTGTGATTTAAGGTCTACTTTGTCCATTCTTACTCTCTTTTGATTATGGAAGTATTTCTCCACCCTTTCAACTTCCCTCTGTGGGTATCCTTAAATCAAGGGAGTCTCTTGTGAACAGAAAAGAGTTTGGTTTTTGTCTTTTATTGATTCAGAAACTCCATGTTTTTCAACTGAGAAGTTTAGCTCATTTACAGTAATTATTATAGGATTTATTCTTTCCATCTATTTAATTTTTCAATTTTGTAGACTTATTCCTCTCTTCTTCTATTGCTGTATTTCATTTGTAGTTCATTTCTGTGTAGTTACCTTGGTTCTTTTCAATTTGTTTTTTGCATTTCTAAAGTTCTTTCTTCTTCCTCCTCTTTTGTTTTTGCTGATTACAACTGGGTTCATGCTGAACATTTTCAAGTTATCTTATTCTGTTTTAAATTGATAACTTTAATTGAAGCACATACTGCACAATTAGCTTTCCCCACACTTAAACCCTTTATGTAACTGAAGACAGATTTCACTTCTTTCTGTATTACGTTTCTACAAACAAAATTTTATAGTTGTAGTTAGTCTTACTACATGTGTTTTATAACTTTTATGTTAGTATTTAATTTTTTATAATTTTATTTTCCTCCCAACACTTAGTAGTATATATACACGATACACAATGGTTACAAAGAGCTTGAGGATCTGGGACACATATATATCACAACAAGATTACAATCCCTTCCCCTCCCCCTTTTGGCCCTCTACTCCATCTCTCATGCTCCCAACTCCCACTATGACACCCCTTTGATTCTATAAAATGCCTGCATTCTGGGTTTCTCATATTAGAAAAACCATGCAATAATTTACCTTTTGGGTCTTATATTATCACAATAAAATGTTCAAAACCAAAATGACACACTCAGTCACACACCTCATTATATACATGCATATATATATTTAAAGCATATATAATGTTTCAGTAATATATTTTTGTGCTACTATAAAATTTTAAGTATATTATTACTGTCTCATCTTTTAAAATTATGTTTTAAATGTATGTTAGTGTATGAATGTATGTAATTTATAAATAAAAATATATACTCTTAAAACAGTCCCTAGTGCATAGGCTAATGCCAGTAAAGATTATGTACACACTCAAATTTTTCTACTACTCCCTAGGTCCATGATCAAAAAGTTTGGCTTTTACTTATCTTGATAAAAAATGAAAATAACTTTGAAGAGAATCTGTTATAGACTGGAGAAAGCACTTTCTGGCAATGTTCTTTACCATGAAGTACTATTCTTTCCCTACTTCCCAGAGATACTATAAGTTGTCTAAAGGATCAGGAAGTATTATTACTAGAATTTTCTGGGTAAAGCATAACATGATGGTTAAGGTTATCTGTCAATTTGATTTGATCACAAAGTGGCCACATATTTATTCAAATACCATTCTGAGTATTTCTATAAGAGTGGTTTTGGCTGGGAATAAAATTTACATTGGTAGACTGAGTATAGCATTTTGCCCTCTATAATGTGGGTAGGTCTCATCTAATCAGGTAAAGGACTAAACAGAACAAAAAGAACTATATTCCCCTGAGGAATAAAATTCTTTCTCCCTTCAGATTCTAACTGAAACATCAGCTCTTTCTGGCTCTTCGGTCTTCAAACTCAGACTGGATCAATACCATTAGATCTCTATCTTCTCAGTTCAACCTGCAGCTCCTGGGACTCGCCAGCATCTACAATTGCATGAGCCCATTCTTTCTTAGTGGCCCCCCTCTCTTTATCCCGCTCACTCACATACACACACCTGTTGCTTCTGTTTCTCTGTGCTAGCGACACTATTAAAAATCACTGTTCTAGTAAGACAGAATGTTTCATCCTCGTGACTGGAAGGTGGTGGCACATACAGAGATATGCCTTCTAACATTCCTCAAAACACTCCTAGCAACCTCAAAGGTTTCCTGTTTTTGTTACGAAGTATAAGAAAGTTCTCTAAAGTAGCCTGTAAATATGCTATAAAATAAAAATCAAAGCTAAGATTTACTTACTTTCTTTCCACACATACATTTTTAAACTGCTTAACTAGTAAGAGACAGTGGGTTTTTTTTTTCTTTTCACATCTTTTTAAATTATAGACTCTATACTGTTTAAAGATTTTAATTTTTGCTTAGAAGACTTAAGAATACACATGAAGCTAAGCATATCCTTTCCAAGATTCCTTCAAAAAACAATCCTACCAATATATGAAAATCACGATGTTGCTGTTGGCCAAGACACAAATAGACCAACCTCAAACAGACTAGCTGTGAGTTCTTCCAATTCCTGTCCAAGTTGATCTCGCACTTTCGAAAGCCTTTCACATTCTTCATCTTTTAACTTCAGTTCCTATGAGAAATTGATAATTTTATTTTGGATCTCCACAGTTTGAAGTTAGATTCAGTAAACTATAATATCTTGACCAATAAAATCAGTAAAATATTAATACTACCTTTTTATACATGTTCCCCTCAAAAATTGTTACCTAGAAGTTGCTACATGGAAGCCAATCAGATAAGCCAAATACAAATAATTTCAACACTAAATTCTCACAATTCTTTCACTGACTACCTAAAGATTAAATGAGCATTTATATGTAAAGTAAAATGACTTAATTCTTTTTTCTCTGAGCAGTATTTATTTCCATCAAACAAGAAATTTTTAAAATTATACTTACTCATCTCAGTAATAGTATTCTTTCACATTTCTTTAAAAGTCATTTACTTGAACAGAACTTCATATACCATACTCTACTTAATCTAAAATTTCTATTCAGGGTCTATATGCATTTTACACTGCAGTGAAGTAAACAACGCATATGCACAATTCAAGTCAAGAACAATCTCAATGACAACAACTATACACTTACATATGACTTTCCCATAGGTCACAAAGAGATGTTAAAATCTTAAATATGCAATTTTATATGTTGAAGTAGTCTTAAACTAACCTTTCAAACAGAGATTTTTAAAAATTAAGCTTCTAATGTATTAGTCACAATTACCCAATACATAACTTAGTCTTGTAACTGTGGTGGTAATAGACTTTTTTAATCCTCTGAAGAAAATTCCTAAAAACCAAATATACTAAAGATCTCACAACATAAGAGAATGTGTTTAAACTGCCCACAATGCAAGATTAGCAGCTGGGCAGAAAGGAACAACAGAAAATGAAAGGGGACTCAGAACCCAAACATCACTAACAAATACGTCAAAAGGAAAGCAGTCTATCATTGGAGAAAACAGGAAGAGGAAATCTGAGACGGAAAGGAGAAAAGCAAAAAGGTATTCACAGCCCCACTTCCAGGTAAATCCAACTACCTATTCGTTCCATCCAGCAGATAGCAAATGGTAGTACAGAACTCTCAACTTTCAGACATCTCACAAGAAGTCAGTGAAGAATCACTTAACAAAGTCTCATGCTAAAAGAAAAACTCTTAGTAGTCCAAAACCAAGTTGCCAGAAAGAGGTAGAGAGAAGGATTCGAAACAAGAGGAAAGGGGTGGCAAGTTTCCAAAGGCAACAAATTACAGAAAGTACTGTAAAGAAAAAAACACTACCTTTTCTCTAAAGGAGAAAATCTCCTGAAGAGGGCTTTCCTCTAAGAGACAAATGTGGCTACATAAATATATCAATAACAACAAAGGAGAAATCAATACTGCTTTATCCCACTCCTTCACAGGAACCTCTTACAATCCAAACACGGGAAACAAAAAGAAGCATGCGAAGTTACAGTTGTGTAAGATAAGAAGTTTCTGCTTTGCTACTTACTGGGCAGTAGAGTGATTACAGATAAGAACCATGTACTATAAATTTCAAAAAGCTAGAAGAAAGAATTTTGAATGATGTGGCCATAAAGCTCTAATCCCAGCTACTTGGGAGTAGCTGGACAGGTGGACAGCAAATTCAAGGCAAGCCTGGGCAACTTGGGGAGATTATATCTCAAAATTAAAAAAAAAATTAAAAAGGGAACTAGGAAGGTAAATCCCCAGCACTGAAAAAATTATAAATGTTTGAAGAGAAATGTTCAATCTGACTCAAACATTATACAATGTATACATGTATTAAAACATTACATAGTCATGTACAAATAATATATACAATTATGTTTTATCTATCGGTTACAAAATTTAAAAATAAAAAATAAAAATTAATCACAAAGCCAAGTCACCACAGAGAAAAAAATCAACTTAGCCTTAAACTTCAACAGCAATGCTTAATGCTAGAAAATAAAAGCTACATTTTTTTTAACTGCTCAAGAGAAAAAGAATGTAAGCTTAGTATGCTATATCCAGGCAAACTATCCTTCATGTGTAAGCCACAAAATATTTAGATGCTTTAGAAGACTTTAGAAAATATCTCTTTTCCATGTGCTTACCTGAGAGATAAAGCAAAATAGTAAGTTTCAGGAACAACAATGGCAAAAAAAAAAAAAAAAAAAATCTGCAACACCTTCCCTTAAGGACAGGAGAGAGGAAAGAAACATACCCAAAAGTCTCTCTACAACTGAAAGTCAGGGCTATCAAGAGGATGGAAGCCAAGACACATACTGAGAGAAAGTATTTATAAAGATATATGCATAAAGGACTTTGATCTGATATATGCAGAGAACTCTTACAACTAAGAACAAGTAAATTTTTAAAATGAGCCAAACATCGAAACAAGCACTTCACCAAAGAAGTTACACCAAGGATAAATAAGCATCTGAAAGATGCTAAGCATCATTCCTCAATGAGGAACTACAAATTAAAACAATGTGAGAGTCAGGCATGGAGACACGCCTGTAATCTCAGCACTCTGGAAGACTGAAGGAGGAGGATCACAAGTTCATACCCAGCCTAGGCAATACAATAATTTAGAGAGATCTTTTCTCAAAATAAAAAATAAAAAAGGACTAGAAATGTAGCCCAGCACAAAAGCCCTGGGTTCAAACCCCAGTACTGCAGCCACAACCAACAAAAAACCAATGAGCACTCCTGCAAGCCAAAAGCAAATAGCCAAAATCTGAAAATAGATAACAACACATACTAGGGAAAAACTGTCATTCACTGCTGGTAAGAATGTAAAACATCACAATAGAGATACATGTATACCCATGTTCAAGCAGCACAACTAACAATAGCTAAAATGTGGAAGTCACCAAAATACACATCAACAGACCAGTGGATACACAAATTGTGGTATTTATACACAACAGAATACTACGCATCAATAAAATCCAACAGCGTGGAGGCTTTAAAAGGCAAATGGAAGAAACTTGAGAATATCCTGCTTAGTGAAGTAAGTCAGAAGCAGAAGGTGAAATATCGAATGGTCTCTCTGATATGAGAGTCCCAGATCACAACCATTATGAAACTTAAAGTGAAAACCAAAGTGAAACAGGGGGATAGGGTGGGAGAGAAGTGAAGGAGGGAAGGGTGGGGGGAGTGACAGAGAGAGGGAAAGCCCTTGTGACCTTGGCAGGATACGTATGTGCACAAAATGCTCAACTCCATTTTAAACCTTAAATTTTGCACGTATACATATCAATAAAATGGGGAAAAGAGAGGTGAAACATCGAATGGTCTCTCTGATATGAGAGACCCAGATCATACCTCTTATGGAACTTAAAACAAAAAACAAAGTGAAACAAGGGAGCAGGCCAGGGAGGGAGTGAGGGAGGGGTATGTAGGGGGAGAAACAAAAGGAGAGTGGGGAAGTCCTTGTCACCTTGACAAAATATGTATGTGCACAAAATGCTCAACTCCATTGTAAACCTTAAATTTTGCACACATACATATCAATAAAATGGGAAAAAAGAATGTAAAACAGTGCAGACACTTTGAAAGATAATTTGACAGTTACTTACAAAACCAAAGAGACTCTTCATACTGTCTGACACTAGCATGTACCCAAATAAGTGAAAAAGTTTCAGTCCACACAATCACAAATATATGGACATTTACAGCAACTTTATTCATAATTGCCAAAACTTGAAAGCAGTCAAGATGGCTCTCAGTGGGTCCATATTGGATGATTATTGTGTATCAAGACACTGTTTATTCGGTGCTAAATGGGGGTTAAGTTACCATGTCATGAAGACACAGGAAACTTAAGTGAATATTGCTAAGTGAAAGAAGTCAATCTGAAAAAGATTATTTCATACTGTATGTATATAACTATATTACATCCTGGGGAAAAAAACATAAATATCAGATGACACAAAGACCTGTAGTTGCCGGTGTCTAAGGAGGGGAAGAGAGGAATAGGCAGAGCACAGAGTGTTTCCAGGACAGTGATACTAACCTCTAAGATACAACAATAAGTATGGGTCATTGTACATTTGTCATAACTCGCAGAATGTATCAACAGTATCGCATCAACAGTAAACCCTGATGTAAATGTGGATGAAAATCAAACCTTTCTAACTACCCAAGAGGAAAAGGGAGTAGGACTCAAAGAAAACAGAGCACACAGAAGGAGGTCTATATACATATCCAACAAATATCTGAAAGCTATGTAACAGAAGACCAAATACAGCATGTTTATTGATAAGTAGTCACAGCTGTCTATGAAAAGTGGCTTTAAGATTGGCTTAAAAAGCAAAATCCATCCCTGTGCCCTGTACAAGAGACAGACTTAAAGTGAGTCAGAGAGACTAAAAATAAAAGGAAAAGAATGGGTAGAACTATATTAAAATATAATGAGAATAGAGATCTTACTCTTGATATCAGTTCGACAAGGTAGACTAGAGGACAAAAATCATTTAAAAGACAAGGGAAATTTTTTTAAATTGAGAATTTGTTTAGACTGGAGAACACTGTCAGTAAGACAAGACCATTGCACTAGTTCCAATTTGATCTGAATCCCTACTAAAGACAAAGTTTCTCTGTATGTGTCCATTTCCACTCCATCTACCTGTTGTTTCCCATGTGTGAATACTTTTTAGAATTCCATTTGTACTCTTAACACCTTACACATAATGTATTTCTTCAAAATTCATTCTTTCAATAAACACTGTGTTAACACTACATTAGGACTTAATCTAGATCTTAGAGATACATAAAATGAATCAAACCAAATTCATGATTTTCCTCATTTTAACTGATATGCGATACATAATGTTTACATTGAACTGGAGCATTCTGTGCATATAATGTAAATTCATAGTTTTCATGAAGTCATAGCCTAATAAGAGTTGCAAACCTTTAGACAAATTCAGAGTGCAATTTTATAAACAGTGATATGTGCATTCTAAAAAACAGCGCCTACCAAATATAAAGGAAGAAATAAAGCACTCTCTTATAGCAGCCAAAGACAGAGAGGAAGGACGGATGCCTGAAGGTTAGGTTTATGACGTACCTTGGAAAGCTTTAAATGTCAAAGAAATTATTACTTACCTTAAAATCAAGAACAAATTCTATAATTACTATAGTATTTTAGGCAAGAGATATGATTTTAGAGTGTTAGTATTGGAGTAATAAAGAAATATTAAAAGAGATTTAAGAGAAAGTAGCAGAAATCTATAATCAAGGGTTCTGTGTTGGTTTGAGATTTTTTTGTTTTGTTTTGTTGGGTTTTGGAGACAAGGTCTCATTATGTTGCCTAGGCTCACCTCAAACTCCTTGGTTCAACTGATCCTCTTTCCTCAGCCTCTCAAATGGTTGGGACTAAAGGTCTATAACACAAAGCTAAGCTAAGACTTTTTTTTTTTTTTCCTAGTACTGGGAATGAACCCAGCACCTTCATACTGAGCTACACCTCCAGTTTCTTTTTTCTGATCTTGAGACAGTCATGCTAAGTTTCTCAGGCCAGGCATGAACTCGTAATCTTCCCGCCTCAGCTTCCTAGAGTGCTAAGATTTCAGTCACGTGCCTTCAGACCTGGCTACTTCATCTTTTTTTTTTTTTTTTTTTTTTTTTGAGACAGGGTTTCACTGTTGTCCAAGCTGGTCCTGAAGTCACTATGTAACTGAGGGTGACTCAAACCACAGCAATCCTCCTGTCTCTGCCTCCAAGTGGTGGTAATAAAAATATGCCACCAAACCTGGTTTATGTGGTACTGGGGAATGGAACACAGGGCCCTGCAGTAACTACGCAAGCACTCTAACCACTGTATTAGTCTTCCAACCCCCACCTCATCATTTTAACATGAACATTTTATACACAAAGGAATATAATATAAGCAGTGCACAGTGGCATATGCCTGTAATCTCAGCTACTCAGAAAGCTGAGGCAGGAATATCAGAAGTTGGAGGCCAGCATAAACAACTTGGCAAGACCATGCCACGAAATGCAATAAAAAAGACTGACGTATAACTTAATGATAAGCCCTAGGTTTAATCCTCAGCCTCTCTATATAAGGAGGGAAGGAAAGAACAAGCAAGAAAAGAGGAAAAGAAGAATATACTCTTGTTAAGAAAAAAGTAATATTATGGTTCTTTTCTTCTTAGAATTCTCATTTTAGAGAGAATGAGTGGTAATATGGCAACCATGCAGGTCCCCCAGTTCACTCAGTCTGCCCAGGCCAAGCTGGAAAGTTGGGGTAAAGAAATACTCAAATATTTCAGCTTTGAGTAAAAGTGCAACATTGGCAAACAGATCAGATCAAAAAGAAAGTTAGCCCTATACAGCACTGCAGCAGAACACTGAGAAAACCAAAAACATAGCTGGGAGCCTCCCACACACCACACCAGTTGCCCAAACAGCAAACCACAAACTGGCGAACAACAGTAGGGAACCAGCCAAGGCCAGAGGAATACAGGAAGGAAAGAACCTGCAGGTGATGGCAGCTGATTAAGCGGGGAAGCCCATCAGGGTATCTGGAACACACACAGTCCATATAGGGCTGGAATATGTGGAATTTACATCCACGAGTCAGACAGCTCTGTCCCAGCTCCTTCCCCTAACTCACATAACCTGAACCTGGCTAGCCCAGCCCCTTCCCCCAACAGAAGTGAGAAGTAAGCAGCTACTAGGGAGCTGCAGTTAGAAAGTCTGTGGGCCACAAAAGGGACACAAACTGAGACCCGGGTAGGACAAACTCAGCAGAAGTCCCCAGAAGATACAGATACAAGCAACTGAATATAGGGGCTTGGCACTCAAACAACCCAGCTGCTGTGCATAGCCAAAAGGCCATCAATGCCCAGCAGTAGCTAAACCAAACAGCACCACCAGCTGGAGACACAGCCCCAGTATAAATATAACCTCTCAGAGACTCAGAGACCAAAGAGAAGGGGCCAGCTCTCCCTAGAGGCCAACTGAGGAATTCTAACCCAGCTAACTCTTAAGTTTCACCAAAAAAAAAAAAAAAAAAGTGAGATGAGAAAGCAGGGTAACAAAACACCTCAAAGCCCCTAGTTCACCAAAGAAAGCTTAAGAAGAAATAGAAGAAGAGTTTAGTCTCCAAAACCTCGAAAGCAGGATCATCATCATACTGGAGGGCCACAGATCAGAATCAAGCTATATAACTTTCTCAAACTATTAGAAAAGCAAAAGATAGAATCAAATAATAACCTGCTCAAACTACTGGAAGAGCAACAAAATACAGTCAAACAATAATTTGTTCAAATTATTGGAGGACTGTATCAATAAGACAGAAACAAATAATAATCTCCTCAGAATGTTTAGTGAGTTTAAGCAAGATATAACTAAAGAGTTCAAAAAAAATAACAAACACCCTGTCAGATGAATGAGGAAATTAACCCAGGTTAGCTTATCTACATAGAACTATAAATGACTAATGCAATAAAGACTTCAAAAACTATAAAAAGATACTGGCAGACTATCAGGAGATGAAAATCTCACTTGAAAATATGGTGAACAAAATGGACCAAAATAGGACAGAACTCTGAAAATAGAGGACAGCATAGAATCCAGGAGCCAACCCGTTAAGGATGTTCAAATAACATAACATTGATATTGAAATGGTTACCAACAAACGCTACATGACTCAAAGAAGGAATAAAAACTTTATCCATTGAAATAATAAAAAGAAAATTTCCCACGTACAGGGAAAGAAATGAACCCACAAGTGACAGGCCTATCATCCACCAATCAGACACAACCAAAACAGAAGCTCCCCAAGACACATTATAATAAAAGTTACAAATAACAAGTACAAAGACAGAATTCTAAAAGCTATCAGAGAAAAACAGCAAGTAACTTACCAAGGCAAACCTATCAGAGTAATAGCAGACTTCTAAACACAAACTCTAAGAGCCAGAAGAAATTAAAGTGAAGTCCTCAAATTCCTAAAAAAGACAACTGCCAACCAAGATTCCTACACGCTGCAAAATTACCCTTCAAAATGGCAAAACTGCCCTTCAAAATTGACAATGAAAAAAGACCTCCCATGACAAAGAAAACTTGAAGAAATTTATGACAACAAAAACAGCAATACAAAAAAATTGTAAGGATCTGCTAAATAGAGATAAGGAGGGTAAGCACAGAAAAGAAAGCAGAGGAAAGTATATGTTCAACAAAGATAACATCTAAACAAACAGGAAATCAGAAAAACAACACCAGCAGTATACAACAATATTAGACACAATACTTACAGGACAATTTTAACTCATAGCATCAACTGTCTCAACTCACCAATCAAAAGACACAGATTGGCAGATTCAATTAAGAAACCTAATCCAACCGTATGTTGCTTCCAAGAGACCCATCTTACCCATTAAATAAAAAATAGACTGAAAAGGAAAGGATAGAATACAGTGTTATACTCAACAGAAAGACAAAAACAAGCAGGAGTTCTTCACTGGCAAAGCAGATTTTAAGCCAAAACTGATTTAAAGAGACAAAATTCACTTCATCCTCGAAAAGGGAACAACAGAGGAAACTAGCAATAGTAAATATTTATGCACCAAATAATGGCACACAGAACGTGTAAAACAAAACTTACTGGACAAAAAAGAACAGATAAGACACATTATGGTTTGGACCTGGAAGGTGCCCCAAAACCCTTACATCTACTTGGATGTTGTGAAATACTATGGTACCAGGTGCTGTTAAAAGGCAGGGCCTGGTCAAAAGGGGCAGAACACTGGGGCCTGACCTGGAAAAGGCAGATCAGTGGGACTTGACCCAGAAGAGGCAAATTACTGGGATATGACCTGGAAGGACATACTAGCTCTGCCCTTCCTTGCTCACTTGGCTTTCTGTCCCCTATGCCATAAACAGCTCTCTTTCTGCTGGGACTCTGCCATGTTCATTCACTAATACCAGTCACCCATGAATGGACTGAGACTTACTGAAACTATGAGCTAAAACAAACCTTTCTCCTCTTAATATGTAGATGTCGGGTATTCTGTCCCAGAAAAAAAAAAAAGTAACTAAGACAGAAACCGGTACCAGTTGCTGGTGCAACTTTACACAATGTGGTTTAGAAGCCTTTAGAACCAGTTTACAAAGACAGTTTGGAAAGGTTTGAAGATGCCAGCTAGAAAAGCCTTAGACTGCTGTAGGCAGAGCTTGATGGGGGATTCTAGTCAGAGCTCAGAAGACCAGAGTGTCAATAGAAGTGTATATTATAAAGGCCACACTCAAGAAATTTTAGATGAGAAGGAGGACTTTATTAGCAATCAATCTAAAAACCATGCAGGCTATGCAATGACAGAAAGTATGGTGGCATTTTGTTCCTTTCCTAAGACTACGCCTGAAACTGTGATTAATGGCAGTGGAAAACTTACTCTGGTGGAGGAAATTTCAAGACAGGCCAATGTTCAGGCTGTCACATGGGTACTGCTTGGGGCTCTTAGCCAGCTTTACAGTGAAAAGCAGAAAAAAATAGCAGAAGAAAAAAGATAGTTTTGCCAGAAGAATATGATTCTAAAGCAGGGCAAAAGAACACACATTGTTAAAAGGGATTAGCATTAAAAAGAAGCCAAGTATTTGGAATCAAAACTATAAAAAAGATGCCTTGAGAATGCCTCAGGAATCAGCAAGACCTTACTCTATCAACTGAAGGGTGACCACGAAGAGACCCCCAGAGCATCCTACAGATAAACTAAGGAAGGGGAACCCCCAACTGTTGTGGGCAGTCCCCAAGGAAGCAGGCCTTCTGACTGGGCCTGAAACAGTTAACCTGGGAAATCAACCCAGGAAAGTGGTTCCCCCTCTTAACTGAGTCTATAATAGTTCAGCTTAAGAAGAACAGAACAGAGCCTACCCCCAGGGCCAGAAGTGAGAGAGGGCCAAACAAAAAGTGTGTGTGTGCTCTGAAGCTTGCCTCGTGTAAAAGAGAAACTGTTATAGACATTTCTCTTGTGTTCCTTGTGATCCCTGCTTGCTGGCTTGCAAGCACCCTTTCTCTCCACACAAAGGGTATAAAAGTAGCCTGCCTCTGAGCTCGGGGCCTTCACCGTTTTGGAGTTATCCAGTCGCTGGCCCACGCGTAATAAATCCCCTCTCACCTCTGAGTCTCGCTATCCCTGGGCTTATTAGATTTCTGTAACATAGCAGCCATCAAAGAATTCAGAGGCCACTGTGGTTGCATGGTACTAGAGGGCCAGACTACAGCTCCAGCCAGTGGAAGACCTTGGTGCTCACTTCACAGGCATTCAGAATATAAGAGGTGTAGAGTCATGGATGCTTCTACCAAGCTGTCTGCTAAGGAAGGCAACAAGCTATAAGCACAGCCAGCTCAAAAGAGAAACCACAGAGGTTGTAGCCAGAGGCAATGCCATAGTAGCTAGGCTGCCAAAAGCCTTTGGAGTTGACCTCACCACCACTCATACAGGATACTGAACACAGACCTACAGGATTTAATGAAAACTGCATGATTTGAAACTTGTCCTGCTGGGTTCTGTGATTGCTTTGGTTCAACTGTTTTCTATCCTCCTATTTCTCTGTTGGAATGGAAAAGTTTATCCTGTACCACTGTATGTTAGAAGTGTTTAGCTTTTCTTAGATTTGCACATGGGCTCACTAGTAAGAGTTTGCCTTGAGTTTCAGAGATTTTGAAATTGGCCTTTTTAACAGTGCTGAAACTATTAAGACTTTGGCAAATCTTAGAGAAACATTAAACATATTTTGCGTAAGAAGGTAGACACGAGTCTTCCGGGGGCCAGGGATGGGAAGTTGGGGTTTAGATCTGAAATGTTTCCAAAATGCTTATGTATTTGGATGTTGTGGAATACCTATGGAACCTTATGCTATTAAAAGGTGGGGCTTGACCTGGAAGGTGCAGATCAGTGGGGCTTGAGCCAGAAAAGGTAGATTACTGGAATATAACCTGGAAGGACATATGCAAGCTGTGCCCATGCTTGCTTACTTGGCTTCCTGTCCATCATGCCATGAACAGCTTCCCTCCTGCTGGGCCTCTTCCATGTGCTTCTACCACTGCCAGCTGCCCATGGAAGGACTGAGACCTACTGAAATCATAAGCTAAAATAAGTGTTTCCTCCCTTAATATCTGGATATTGAGTATTCTGTGCCAGCAATGAGTAAGTAACAAAGACAGACCAAACACAATTACAGTGAGAGAATTTAACACTCACTCTCTTAGGAGGACAGATCAACTAGACAAAAAAATCAACAAAGTGCAGATCCGAACCACACCATAGAAAAAAATGACTTAACAGACATCTACAGTGTTTTATCTAATAACAGAATACACATTTTTTTCAGCAGTTCACGAAATATTCTCCAAAATAAACGATACTGTAGGCCACAAAATATGCTTTAACAAATATAAAAAATTGAAATATTATGCATACTCTCAGATAACAGAATGAAGCAAGAAATCATTGACAATAGAAACAATAATAAAAACAATGGGTACCTGATATGAATAATTCAAGCAGTTCTCAAAAGAAGACACACAAATGGCCAATAAATACATGAAGAAATGTTCAGCATCTTTAGCCATTAGAGAAATGCAAATCAAAAACAATACTGAAGTTCCATCTTACTCCAGTAAGAAAGGCTATTATTACCAAGAACTCAAAACACAACAAATGTTGGCAAAGTGGTGGAGGAATGGGGAATCCTTCTACATTGTAAGTGGATCTGTAAACTGGTTACAAACACTACGGAAATCAGTATGGAAATTACAAAAAAAAAAACCTGAAAATAGATATTCCATTGACCCAGCAATCCCTAAGAGCATCTTTCCAAAAGAGTTAATGACATCATAAAACAGTGATACCAGCACACCCACTTTTATGGCAGCACAATTCCTAACAGCTAAATCATGGAAGCAGTGAATATGCCTATCAAAAGATGAATGAAGTATATATATATATATATATATATATATATATATTCTTACAATAGAGTACTACTCTATCCTAATGAAAGATAAATTAGAGACATTTACAGGATAAGGGATGTAGTTTGAGAGCACTATGCTTAACAAAATGAATCCAAGGCAGAAGATTAAATATCACATGGTTTCTCTAAAATGAAAAAAAAAACAAAATATAAATATGTAATAGTGATGTTATAAAACAGGGAGACATTCTGTAGAAAGGGAAAGGAGGAGTTGGGTAAGACGGTGGGAAGGAGAAAAAGAAGTAAAAATGATCAAGACACAATATGTACATGTGCCAATTCCTCAAGTTGAATGTAATTATTATGTATCACAAATTCATACTAATATAAAAGAATAATTTTGGGAAAAGTTAAAATACAACAAAAAACAATATCTGACAAAGAGAATGGTTGTTACTAGTTTCAATTCACAAGTTGGCATAATTAGGAAAATATTTTTATATTCAAGAGTTCACTTCAAGACTTGAAACTTAAAAGTATCAAATTATCTTGTACTCTTCACAATAAAATTCAACATGTGTCTGTGCTCACATATCATTTTAATTATCTCAATAGTACAGAATTCTCAACTGAGCTAAGAAATTGATCATTTACTCTGATTAATAAACACAATGTTTTCAAAGATACATAAGTGTAAGAGTTTGCTTCGACATAATCTATGATTTTACTATAAGCACTGTGTATTATGCTAGAGAAACAGCCCAGTGGTTAGAGTGCTTGCCTAGAAAGCACAAAGCCCTAGCTTCAGTTCCCCAGGACGACATACAGGTAGAGCATGCCTGTAATCCCAAAACTCAGGAAGTTGAGTCAGGAAAACTGCTGAGAGCTTGAGGCTAGCCTGGGCTACATAGTGAGTTCAGGAACACCTTCATCTCTAAATAAATACATAAATAAAATAAAAACTGTCCATTAAAAATATGAAGCCTGAGACAAATGGCAGAAGATGCAACCATAGCTCACTCATCACACCACTTTTTCTGAGAAATGATATAAAAGGCTATTGATTTTTCTTTCTGATAAAACATATTTTTACAAAAAAATTAATATACGTAAATGGCCGTTTACGCATTTGCCCCTAACTGAAGCACAAACAAAAAAGTGTATGTACCAGGAGTTAACACGGCATCACTGGGGATTTTTTTTTTAAGTGCTTACAGAGAAGTATAGCAGAAGTATAGAGGATGAAACACATGATTGTGAAATGTCAGAGTATACTGGAAATTATACCTATAGAATATTTGCATTATCTTCTCAATTTTGTAAACGTAAATCAGTATTTTACCATGGTTGTCAAATTTGTACATGCAGAATTGTTCATATTACTACCTTATTGTACTTCTGACATCTACAGGATCTGTAATGATGTCTACAGAGATAATCCATTTCGCTTCCAGTTACTATTAGTCTGTATTTTCTGTCTTTCCTTCTTTTTTCTGTCAGTCTTGCCACAGGTTCCTCAAAATCATTGATTTTTAAAAGCAGCTGCATGTTGTTTCATTCATTTTCCCTATTTCTCTTTTCTTGTCAATATAGGTGATTTCTACTCTTACCTTTATTTTCTTCCTTCTACTTGCTCTGGTTTATTTAGCTATTCTTTTTAAGTTCTTAAAGAGGAAGCTTGTATTGCTCATTTCAGACTCTTTCCTCTTTCTACTATTGTACATGTCCCCTGAAAAAATTTAAGGACAGTCTCAAAAACAGAAAAGTGTTGCCACAAATTGTGAAGATGATCAAAAACAGAAAAACTTATTAAGAAAGTCCCCTAATATGACAGAAAATATTAAAACCCAGTAGAATAACAAAGGCAACATTAGTAAAACAATTCCTCAAAACCAAATTAGCTAGACTAAATAACTTCAAGAGCACATTTGTGGTATATAACCCACTAAATCTGCATTATATATAACAGAAGACAGAGAGCAACCAATTCAGGGGGTACAGAAGAGTTTTAGAATTACATTTTGCTAGTTCCTCATCCTAGATGGAGCTTCTTTACTACCCAGTCTATTTCACAGGTCCCCAAATGCTGCCCAACAAGAGCGAGGCTGGGCATGCATACAGGATAAATGTAGGACTGTAATGCTGTTTATGATTTGTCCCACTCCATGAAGAATTTCTACAGAATATTTTTTTCTTACCCTCTGAGCTTTTGCAAGTTCTTCTT
Source organism: Ctenodactylus gundi (assembly GCA_004027205.1). Taxonomy (NCBI): domain Eukaryota; kingdom Metazoa; phylum Chordata; class Mammalia; order Rodentia; family Ctenodactylidae; genus Ctenodactylus; species Ctenodactylus gundi. The sequence goes on from PVKB01000582.1 coordinate 524,631, forward strand.
TTAATCTTTCATAGCCCTTTTCTCTAACTTCCAGAACAGATGGGCTTCGTAAACGGGACAGACTATCCGTACTCAATCCAAAAATGTCATCATTTCCAGCACAAGCCTCTGTGACTGTAGCACCCTGTAGAAACTCTCTCTCTGCATTACAGCTGTCCTTCCTCGTAGTCAATTTAGTTAGCCCAGCTGTAACTCCTGAGGTAACACAAGATGCTGGATCTGTAACATGAATGCTATAAAAGAAAGTTTTCAGAAGTCACCATCTACTCAAAAGAAACAGCATGAACCATACCTCTAAAATCACACTATCCAAGCTGGTAGCCTCTATATTTATTTAACAGCAAGCCCTCAGTCATACCAGTTAAGGACTCAACAGTCACATGTGGCTAACAGCTATCACGCATACTAGCACAAAAAGAGAACACCTTCATCACAGAAAGTACTATTGTACAGCATTACTCAGGAACAAAAGTAAGGGGGCTGGAGGCATAGCTCAGCGGTTAGTTCTTGCCTAGCAAGTGTGAGGCCCTGGGTTTAATTCGCCAGCACCACATAAGCCAGGCATTGTGGTGCACACCTGTCATCTCAGCATTCGGGAGACTGACGGAGGAAGACTGCCATGAATTCAAGGTCAGCCTGGGCTACATAAAGAGTTCAGAGTCAGTCTGGACTGCAGAGTAAATCCTGTCTCAAAAAAAAAAAAAAAAAAAGTCAGCAAACTGAAGTCTGCAGACAAAAGTCAAGTCTGTCACCTGTTTTCATAAGGCTTTTGAAGCAAGAACAATTTTTTACATTTTCAAATGGTTAAGAGAAATTTTTAAAATATTTTGTGGCATGTAAACATTGTATGAAGTTCAAAATCTCTTGTCCACATACGATGTTTTATTGGAACACAGCCACAACCATTCATTTACATACTGTTTATGGCTGCTTTCACAGTTGAAAGACATCACTGAACAGCTGGAATAAGGACTATGTGGCCTGCAAAGCCTACAACATTTACTATCTGGCCCTTACATAAAAATCTGTCAGCCACTGCTGTGGAACATCAACATACACTGCTCTACACAGGCAAGCTCAAATTACTCAGATTTTCTAAAATAGCAAAATTTCAGATAACAAGAAAATAGTTCATTTGAAAAAAACAATAATCCAAGTAAGTGTTTTGGTAATCTCCTACCTGATATTAGATATTTCTGCACAATTTAAACGCCTGGGGGATGAATACACAGGTTGCGTAGGAAGATCAGAAACATCCAATGCATTAGTCTGAATAGGAGCAGAGCATAAAGCCGAAGGATGTGGCCGGTAGATGACACTTGGTGAGGTAGTCTGTTCCTGAGCTCCGGATTCATACACACTAAGAAGGTCTGGAGAAGTAGGTGAAGCAAGATTTACTTCATGGAAGCCTTCCAAGGGGTCATTAGCCATAGCAGAAGCCTCATCATAAGATATCCTACATTAAAAGAAAAACCACATCATAATTTTAGATGGTTACGTTTAAAACTAAATTAACATGTATAACTTAGAAAATATTTAATAGTTCATAATAAAGTATAAGCTTACAATTAAAGAGATAACGAAGGAATAAACCTTGCTATCTTTTAACATTTAATAAAAGACCTCAGAGTATAATTGCTACATACAAAAGGTACACAACCTGATTTGGAAGAAATCTGAAAAAAATAGTAAATATTGTTAAAGTAAAATAAATACATAAATACGAGGAATAAAAAAATTGCTTATGTTTAATTTGGCTATCATCTGTGGAAAAAGTGGAAAAGGCAGCAGAGATGTGCATACACTTTTACATGCACACTGAGAATGAGACAAATTTAAGCCCAACTAACTGTTCCGTTCTGCCTAACATGCTAGGTATTGTGCCTTTGGATGAGTTGGTATTTGTTTTGAAATAATTTTTAAATCACATAATAAATGTAGAACTTCTGTATACCAATCACTCACACTGTCAAATTCTCAACAATTTAAATCATTTGAGAATGTTGCAAATGATGGCATTCACCCTAAATATCTCACTATTTATACTATCATATCCGAAGTACAAGAAAACTCTTATTTAATCACAAAATCACCATCAAAATCTCAATGTTAAACCTGGTCAGAATTACCATCTAATGGAAAGGCTCCATCAATTCACTGATTCTCTAAATTATGTTTCCTACAGGCTTAAGATCCAATCCTGGATAAGATACTTCATTTCCCTAGGTCCTTAATGTTCTCCCCTGACGAGAATGGGAATAAAATCATTCCCTGGCTGGTTCAAGGATTAAAGGAGATAATCAATTTAAGTACTTAGTAGATGACTGGCACATATGGAACCTCAGTAAACATTTGTTATCACACCCGTTTAATTCCTCCATTCACAAAAAATTTTATAAAACTTCTCAATGACATTACAATGTACATGAAAATTTACATGAAAATTAAAAAGTGTCCACTCGAGTTTTTTATTTGAAGATCTAAAGCTAAACTGAGCATGGTAGCTCATGCCTAACATCCCAGCACTGAGGCTGAGGCAGGGGGATCGCTCTGAGTTCAAGGCCAGCCTGGCTACACAGTGAGTTCAGAACCAGCCTGGATTACAGAATGAGACCATCTCAAAAAAAAAAAAGATCTAAAGTTAATAATCTTATAAACCCTTTAGTGATTTCCTACTCTCTGTAGAAAAAGTCTGACTTTGCCTGAAAAATAGCTGTCTATAAAGTGAACATAGCCTCTCTTCCTGATTTTTTAATCCTACACCAATAATTTGATAGTCAAGAATTATTCATCTCATAACTCCAAAGTTCCAAAACACAACAGTATATAGCAGGCATTTCTTCCATAAAACACAAACATACTCATTTACTTGCTAACTGAAAACTTTACGTTTCTAATATACCCAATAAAAAATAATGCAATCATGTTCAGAAAGAAGACGGAAGACAACACATGACTGCAGCAGAGAAAAAAGAAAACAATATTTACATATTTTCTCCAAATTACAGATTTTTTACATGATCAGATTTTCTAGTATATGAACAAATGAAACTGTATTAAATCTAAAAATGCAAATTTTCAAATCCAATAAACTATTAATAGCAAATAGCAACTTCAGAGTCCTCTAAGTATAACACTTGTTTTTCCAAGCAAAATATCCATTATTCCAAATAAAAAATCAGACTAGCAAAAAATTTAAAATGTATTAACGTTCTATTATAATTTGTCATCAAAAAGAATAATTTTTCACTCTTTATTCACAATTCAAACAGGCACACCAAGAAAATACCCATATCCAAAGTATATGTCCCATTTTCATTTGAACACAGTTCACTAATCAATTCAAAGTAGAGGGCTGGAGGAATGGCTTAGCGGTTAAAGCACTTGTTGCAAGCGCTAAGTACCGGAGTTTGATTCCCCAGCACCGTATAAACCAGGCATGGTGGCGCATGCCTATAATCTCAGCATTCAGGAGGTAGAGAACCTTAGCAAATAGGTTTTCATGAAACTGGCATTTATCAGTAAATATTTGTAATACTTTCTAGTTCTAGTCCATACATTCCTAATTCACCTCGCTACACTCTGAAGGTTCACTGAATCAAAGGGAATAAAAACATTCTCATTTCTGGAAATATAAAATGGTACAAAGCCTCTATGGAAAATAGTAGCAATAACTAGCAAGATGACATATTCATTGAGCACATGACCTAGCAAGTTATTCTCAGGGCTTCATCCCAAAGATAAGTTGACACAATGAAAAAGAAAAGATGCATGCACCATGCCAGCAGTATTATCTGCAACAGACTAATTTAGTGAACTGGAGTACATGCCCACAACGAAGCACTGTATGGCTACAAAATGAAAAGCACACATACTGCTATGACGGGATCTCTAACGGATATATTGATAAATTTAAAATCAGGATAAACACCTGTACGACTGGAATGTAAGCTACTCTATACCTAAGAATAAAAGTATTAACTTACATGTATATAAAATATGTACGTATACACAACATTTTTGAAAGGGAATGGTAAACCAGAAAAGATGCTATAAAAGTGGATAAGCATGGAATCCAGACCTTCCAGACTACACTTTGCCTTATAGGTTTGCTATATAAATATAGCAACATTATGTTTTAAAAACTAACACCTAAAAACACATAAAAGTAACTGTGTATTGGGACACAGCTCAGCCACATACAAAGTAATTTTCTGAATGGTTTTAGATCACAGTATACAAATCTCTAATGGAATGCGATACATTCAAAAGTACTTCCAGTGATATTAATGAAAACATTATTATTGATATTAGATATATAAGATAAATCAAAATAGTTATGGAAGTTGGAACAAAATCTTTTAGAATATAAGAAAAAGACAAAGCTATAAAATCATGTAAGTTGAAATTGTAGAGTTCTAAATGTAAATCAGAAATACTAGAAAAACTGTATTTTTTTAAAAATCACAACTTCATCTAAGGACAAAGAGAAATACTGAACAACTCAGGAGCAACAAGTACCCACGTACATAGAATAGGATCATTACAAAAGGGGTTGTGGGGGCCGTTTGGGGAAACTGCTGGGAAAAATGGATGATTCTGGGCCCAGCACAGTAATGCAAAAAAGATCAGGAACTTCTTGTTACACCAGGAAACAAAAAAGCTATAAGAAACTCTAGGAATGATATCAAAATAACTCACACTACACAAAGATGGGACAATAAGAACAACAAAATGATAATACATGTAAAGAACTGACAAGACTATTTTAAACCTACAAGTTCATAATGATACTAAAAATAGAAAGAAACCTCATTGGTCCCCTTTGATCAGTGTTATGGAACCAGTTCATTATTTTCGTAACTGAGAAGCAAAAGGAAAGCATGAAGTAGTTTCCTTATTTTTCTGTACATAATGGAGGAAAAACAGTTTAGTAGAGTTTCTTTTAATTCCATTTGGTATTCTTTATAATTCTAATAAAACAATCAAGGCAAAATCTTAATTGCTATTAAAACCACAACAGAAAAAGATGCTTCAGAAACTTCACAGCTAGTGGATCAAAATGATAGTGCTTAAACTAGTCACATCGCAAAAGCAGAAAATTAGATATTATGTGTGCTATGCAGTAAATAAACACCACCATCATTCAGGAAGCATTTCCCTCCTCAGGGGAAAAGGGGGAGGGAGGAGCAAAGCCAATCAAGCCTCTACATCTTCATCAGTTTATAGTAAGCGCAGAAGAGAAAGGGATATATTGACTAATACCACAGAGCTGAAAGCAGAAAAAATTGAGGTTGAAGTAAAAATTCTCATGAACAAGTCACCTGGCTCAGGCAATAAATCAAACTGTTAAAATAGAATTTATAGATTTAAAGAATTATTACTAAATATAATGTGTAGACCTTGCTTGGAATCTTATTTGAATAAACCCACCATATAATAGGGATTATAATGACACTGTCTTTATAGAAAAAAAAACTTATTTTGAAAATATATACTGAACTATTTACAGATGAAATACGATTGTTTGGATTTGCTTTAAAGTAATTCAGAGGATGATGGAAGGAATAGCGAACTAAGTTATCCAACTATCAGTTCCAAATGCACAGAAAGATACAATAGCTTCTTCTATTATAATAACAGCCAATTTTTGTTGAGGATTTACTAAATATTCAGTGCAGCTTCATTACATTTATAGTTATAGATATTGGAGTGTAGGGCAACCAGAATTAAAAGTCTATGCCTGCTGGTCTCCAGAGCCCAAGCTCTTAATACAGCCACCACTAGAACTGTTTTTCCATTCCACTGTTAAAACCATTCTAATGAATGTTTTCCTGTATCTTAAATCACAACCCATCATCATACGTCAACTGTATTTTTCCTGTATAAAAATTCTTGATCACAAGTATTGACTGAAGACCTTACTGCACCAGGCCCTGGGGAAAGAAGATTAAAAATCAACACTGCATTCAAACAGCCATGGTAAGAGAGACTGATAAGCAAAGGCAAGTGTGAGAATGTGGCAAGAGCCACAGAAGTTGCAAAGGACTGTAAGAGACACACAGGAGAGAAAGAGCTGATGTGAGGGATTCTCAGAAAAAAATAAATGGACCCAATAAAAAGTAGGACACACAGAGAAAGATAAAGTCTTTGGAAAGGTTGTCTAAGTATGTCTAAGGTTGTCTAAGTATGTCCACAAATGTATGTTTTGAAACTGGGTGTCATCAAGTCACTAGTGACTCAGTGAGCTCAAACTTGTGACACCCCTGCCTCAGCCTCCTATACTGCTGGGATTGAGAGGATGAACCATCTCTTAGGGCTCATGCACTGGCAATGAAGCTGTTGGGAGGAGGGGGAGGAAAGAAGAGAAGAATATGGAAATGAGGATGGATCAGATGGAGGAAGCGCAAGCATTCAAAAGCTGAGAAAGAGACTAGGGGTGGAAGGGGATGGAGAGAGGCTGGTTAACAGGTAAGAAGTACGGCTGGAGAAAGGGAGTGACTGCCAATGCTCTATAGCACAGGATGGCAACCTTCTTAACAACAATTAAATATATTTCAAAATAACTAGTTTGATTTCCATGCTCTTAACAAAAAGAAATACATGTATGAGACACTGGATATGCCAATTACATTGGCCGGATCACTACACAATATATTTTTATTTTGTTTTGAGACAGAATCTTGTTTCTGTGATCCAGCCTGGTCCACAACTGACTATGTAGCTGAGGCTGGCCTCAAATTCAAAGAATCCTCCTGGGATTACAGGCATGCATATTCTCATTCAATTTTCAGCAATAATTTTGCTGGATACATCCACCTGGGTTGACACTTGCTGTCTTTTATAGTTTGAAAGATTTTTTCTCCAGGCTCTCCTGGCCTCTAAAGTTCACACTCAAAAATCTGTGGTAATTTGGGTGGGTTTGCCTTTGGTAGATTACTACTTGGTTTTCTCTTGCTGCTTTTGATATTCTCTCTTTATGCTGTATTTCTGAGGTTTTGATTATGATATGCCACGGCAAGTCTTGTTGCTGAGGTTTTTTGTTCTGTAAGCTTCTTGTACCTGAAAATTAATTTATTTTCCTAGATTTGGGAAATTTTCTTCCATAATTTCAGTGAATAAATTCTTTATAACTTCAGCACTGTCTTCTGCTCTTTTTCCCACCTGAATGTCTTTGGAATGTACACACATTTACTTTTCAGCACTAAGCTAAGGAATTTTAAATTTAACTTCTTTTTCTTTCTCACATTTTACAACCTTATGAATTCCACTGTTATAGTTCTTTTCTTACATGGACTGGTGGTGAGGCCACGTTAAAGAATTTCAACAAAAACATAGTAAGATACAAAAAAGGAGAAGAGCACTTTTGGCAAATCGTCCCAATAAAGGGTTCTGCTAGACCCAGAGAAGAGGTATCAAGATATGGCCACTGTAGCCCATTCCAGGGGTGGGAAGGTGAGCTAAAGAGTGGTGATTTGAGCGCTGAAGTGAGATTTGAGATGCAGAAGAATAAATATGTTAAATATCACATGGTTTCTCTGATATGGGAGACCCAGAATATAAGCATTCTATAGAACCAAATGGGTGTGATAAAGGGAGTTAGGGGGAATGTCCTGAGTTCAAAGACAGCCTGGGCTTCACAACAAGTTCAGAACAGCCTGGGCTACAGAGCAAGACCTTGTCTTTTAAAAAAAAAAGATAGTGGAAAATAGCAACACATGGAGGGGTTTGCCTTACAAATCAGAAGGTATTATTATCTGACATAAAAGGGAAGACTAGTTTTTCTGAATTATACTGCTGAAGTATGATTATCTTCCCATTTACTGTTTTTCAAACTTACTTTGGTTGTACCTTTACATTTTATGCCAATCTTTCAACAAGATGTCCCAAAACAATATTATTCCTGTTAGCTGGACACATCAAATAACAATTTTTGTATTTACCTGGTTCGGCTAAACTACTACTTGTATATTCACCTTTATGCTTTTACGGTACTCATTTTCTTGAACAGAACTTTTTTATGATACTGACAATTCACATACTTTTCTCATCTGCCTCCAGAATTTCATCACTGTGCACAATCCTTATAATTATAATCCTGTGTTAACTACAAGCAGCAAAGTTCCCGTAAATTTTTCATTTTTTCTCTAATCTTGACTGATAGCTACAGAGATTTGTGTTTTCAATATTCTAAAATAAGTCATGATTACTCTTTCATGTGTTTCCAATATGACTGTACATAACTTAAGCTTATAAGTTTTAGGTATAAGTTGAAAGAGACACAACAAAGAGAGAGACAGTAAGTTCGTGTTGCCTGTTGCCAGTATCTCTCCCTTCCTTAGTCCCCCAAATTCTCAGTCCCCTCATTTCCATGGTTAGATAATTTCAACCGGTCATCCATCACCAGACATAGCATAGTTCCTACCAGGTCTCAAAAACCAATGCAAAAGCTACAAAATGGGTAAGATGACCTAAGTCCTGCCCTCCAAGCATCTGTAGACTGGAAAGGAAGCCATCTTGTCAAACATGTTTCTAGTGCCCTAATAACAAATAAAATAGACTGCAAATATCAAATGAATAAATAACAAAACAGAAGCATGTACTCAATACTGTCAAAGCCCAAAGGGGGAAAAAAGTACTACATGGCATAACCAAGGATAATAGTATAGAAAATGAGAAACATGTATAAAAAAATCTGTCAAAAAACTTGTATCTTATTTTTAGGATATCAATGAACTGATTTATTTTTCTTGATTGAACCACATTTTAACTAGAGTTTTACTGGACCAAAGTTTAGCTTGGAAAAAAATATTCTCAACTTTCTCTCATGCAGGAAAATACAGCCCTCTAGTTTAAGGAAGACATAAAAGAAATGGTGAATCGGGCATGGTGGTGCACACCTATAAAGCCAGCACTTTAGGAAGCTGAGGCAGGAGGATCACACATTTGATCCCAAACAGGTAACTTAAGTGTGACCCTATCTAAAAATGTATCTCTGTGTGAAGGCTCTGAGTTCAATCCTCAATATGGAAAAAAATAAAAAACGTGAATAATTTTACACTCCTATCTCCCAGACTCTATATTTCTTTTAACCCCCACTGACTTACAAAGTAGATATTCAGTAAATATTTGATTTAAAAAAAAAAAAACCTCTGGAAACATAAGAATTAAACAGTACACCATTATTAAGTATCTAATAAAAGCTAAATTAAAAACAATTTTTCAACATTACAACCAACCCATGAAATGGTAGTGATTAAGAGCCAACAGTGCTTCAGCTTTACAATTTATGGAGTGATGTAAGTGTGGTGGTTAAAAGCACTGGTATTGAAGACAGCTGCCTGATTTCTAGTCTTAGGCCTACACTTAATTAACTACGTGACCCTGGGCACGCTCTCCATGTCTCAATTTACTCAATTATAAAGTGGGAGAAAATATGACCTATTTTCTCTCTTGTTGTGAGGGTAAACAAGCTAAGATAGTGAGACCGTGGCACCTGAGAAGCAGCAGAATCAATAACAGGAGTAGCAGTGGCAGTATCACCAGAATCAGAAACCCTCAGCATGTTTTAACTAAAAATGCAAATAACACCACCTTCATCTGTTCAGAGTATAACACATGCATTCTGAGCAACCACACAGTTTTTAATCCCAGGCTTACTATTACACAACTATACACTCAATGCCAAAAAAACTGCAGTCAAGTTATTTCTACTCTGCATCTCAACCTCCTGATTAGCAAAATTTGATAAACCACCCACATCCCAATGAGGTCCTCAGGCCTAAAAAGTCAAGGTTCCTTAAAACCACGCACACACCGCATGACATACTGTCAAGCCAGTGTTTGTTCCCTCTTCTCTCCCCCACATCTTATATGGAATACCTCACTCAATCTGCACCCCTCCGTTATGAAGCCCTAATTAGGGTGAAACACGAAAAAGCAATCAAATACTGGCAATTTCATAGCTTTCTGCCTGATATTATTGCCATTTACATATGGAGAAAAAATAAGATCAGAGAAGTCAAATGATGTACTCTCGAAATCATATACCTAATGACAACACTGAAAATTTTTCATTAGGCCAACTCACTAATTTTTCTGTGAAACCTGCTCAGAAGGAAAAAAAAAAAAACACCAACCACTATAATACATGTAAAACTAACATAACTTACACAAGTTTTTGTTCTATCGTATTAAAAATGAAGAGTAAGCTATTTCTACAAACTTCTCAATTAAAAAAGTATTGATAGAGCATCTATGTATGTCCTGGGGAGACTAAGGGTTTAGAGAAAATTAAAAGTGAAGAATTTTACAAGAAGCTTAAGTATAACTACACTAATTCAAAAGAAGTACCAGGGGATCTAATTAGAAACCTCACTAACTAGAAACCCCACAATGAGGTGAACATCAACTAGACATCAAGACAGCAAGTTAGATGTACTAGATACCACAAATGGACAGTTATATCAAACATTCAGATTCACAAGAGTATGCATTAATACATTACATGACTGTGCTGAATAAAGAAATGACTTTTCTTCTAACAGTAAGAAATATACTGCTGCAGAAAATTTCTCTAACACTTAAGTTTATTTCCATAAATTCCACAAAAGCTCCAGGGTTAAACTATATAAACCAGGCTCAGAATACAATGTTCACCCAAAAATTAAAAGTCCTATCAAAATGCACAGTACTGGTAAATAAATAACAAATGTTAACAGAACAAGGCCCCATAAAACTGGTGAAATATTTAACAGTATCAAATATTTACTATGATGATCTACAAACCTATGCTGCTTTTCTCCTTGATTTGTCATTCACCACTTTCAAAAAAAAACCCTGCATGAACAAACAAATACGGATAATGGACAGAAACTGGGTCTCTCACGGATCTACAATGGCACAGTTTTGTTTTAATCCTCTTATCGGCCTCTCTTCCAATTATGCAATCATTCCACAGCAAAGATTACAGGGCTCCTTCCAGACACCGAAAGGAAGGAGTTCAGGGGGAAACAAGGAGAGTGGAGCAGGCATCACATCCGTGCAACTGCATGGCCTCCCAGGATTCAGGCTTCGCTCCCCGCTCCTTTCCAAGAGCCACGACACATATATATTATTATGCTCGAGTCCCGTCACGACCGGCAACTCTTCACGCGCTAGCATCCTCCCGCCAGCCGCCACGCCGGCTCTTCCGCGGGCGGTGGGAGCCGCCGTCCGCGCCGAGAGGGCAGGGTCCTTATCAGCTCAGCTCACCGCCCCAACCCAGTCAGGCTAACCCAGCCGCCTCTCCGGGCGTCTGCTGCTCTTTCGCACCAGGGTTCGCCGAAACCCCCGCGGGTGAGCTCCACGCCTCGCGAGGCACGGTGCCCCGCAGGTCGTTCACTGATCCCGGGCACGGGAGAACTCCCGAGCCCCGCCACAGCTCGGCTCCCGCCAGTTCGGGAACTCTCGACCCTCTCCGCGGCCCCGGCCCCGACTCCCGGCCGCGCTCGCCCGCGGCGGGTAACCCAACGCCGGGAGCGCCGGAGCCTGCCGCGCGACTCCCACCCGCGGCCGGGCCCGTCGGCGGTGTCCCGACGCCCGCGCGCCGGCCGGGAGGGGCTCGCACGCAGGGCCAGCCGCGCCGCACCTGCCCGGCCGCCCAGCCCGGCCGGCTCCGGGAGGCGGGTGCTGCGCGCCGGGCCTCTCCCTCCCGCGGCCGGCTCACCTGACGAACGCACCGCGGCCGCCGCCCGAGCGCAGGGACGCTGGCAGAGCGGCGGGGAGCGCGCCCGGCGGCGGGGAAAGACTGCGCACAGCCAGCCGGGGCCGCTACACTCAGCGGCGGCGGGCGCACGGCGCTGGAAGTCGCCGAGGGAGTGCGGGACTGCGCCTGCGCCGGAAGCGGGGCCGGGAGCCCGGAGCGGCGGATCTCCGTGGAGGGGGCGGGGCGGAGCCGGAGAGCGGGGCGGGGCCGGGGGCGGAGCCGGAAGGCGGGGCGGGGCCGGGGCGGGCCGGGGCGGGACTTGGGGCCGGAGCGCTTCCGCGCCCCCTGGCGCCGGGCTTGGCTCGTCGCGGTCGCCTCTGTGTGGACCGCAGGTGTCTACGCCTGAGGTTTCCCGGGAACGACGCGGACTGTCCGGAACTTCGTTTCCCAAGCCGGCGAGACAGAGGGCTGTGGGTCAACTTCGGAAGTGTTGGGCTCTCCAGCAGCCAGGAGAGGCTCTTTCACCGTGAGTTGAGAACGGATAGCGCAAACCTAAGATTCGGCACCTCTATATAGCTTATAACCGGTGTGTGTGGAGGGGGGTGGGAGGAAGATCCTGACCGAACTCGGATGCCGTCATTCTCTCACCTTCCAGAGCGTTCGAGAACTTCTTTTCTGTGTTTGTCGTCTCTCATCTTTAGTGTGAACTGTGTTATCAAACTTCCAATCCACTTTCAGCCCTCCGAGAGGGAAAATGAAAGTACAGACAAAATCAAGCTCCAAAAATGTTCACAAAAGAGAAACAATCACCATCTGTGTCCCTATGTTTAGTAAAAGGAAAACATGCAATTTGACACTCATTGAATAAGACCATCATTCTTCGTATTGATCACATCTCTGAGGCAGAAAATAAAGTAGGTTATGTATGTAGCTATGGAATCAGACTTCTTGGGTTTGAATCTATCACGGTCTATCCTCCTCAGGCAAGTTAAACTATAATAACTTCAGTTTGATTATTAGTAAATGCGTAAAATCAAAATAGCTACTCCCCTGAGTTCTTGAGAGCTTACATGGTTTAAATACATGTAAGACAATGCAAGACACAAAGAGCCCAGTGAATGGGCCCTATTATCAATTACTATTGTCATTCACCTGAAACCCAACAGAAACCCAGAAAGCCATTTTAATCCAACCTGGTTTTGTGTTTTTCACTCCATCTCCAATATATTACCAAGTCCTAGCCATTCTAATTCCCAAATAAATCTTAAATCTATCTTGTCTCTTTCACTGCCCACAACATATGACTTTTCTCATTTGTTCATTCGTCAAATATTTGTAGCACCTGTGTGCACTCAGGTAGACATGGGGACAAGAAAAAACATTACAGTCCTTTCCACTGAATAACTACCGTCATAACAAGTGGAGTACAGAAGCTTTGTGGGGTCCCTAACTTGCCATATTCTCTCACATGCCTGACTGTATGCTGTTTCCTTTTCCCAAAGTTATATCCTGGTCCCCCACCTTTTCTTGACCTAGATAAGCTCTGCTCAGTCTTTCCAGGCATTTTCATTATGAACATTTCACTGTTTCTTGCCACCCAGTCCTGTCCTTCCCACCCCATTATGAGCTCTGTGCCTCTATCTGCAATCCTGTAATACTCCTCTCTTGTAATACTCCTCTCTTCTAGTACTTTCTACATGGAATTGTAATTGTATTTTTATTTCTCTATTTTTCCTTTTTTGACTACAAGCTTCTTGAGAACAGGCGAAGTGCACCATATAATAGGACATGCTCAATAAGTGTAGAATGAACAAAGAAGAGTACATGAAGAGTACACTGTTTTAGTACATAAATATTTAGATGAAATTCTCTATAATTTCTTATACATAAGACATCATACACTTAGAGGAAATAGTAATAGCTATGTGCCTGAGTCCTGCACTCTTTCATTTTCAAATCACCCACAAGGTTGTTTGGAATGTATTTAGAGAAATTTTCTCTTAAACATTTATATTGCTAGCTCAGTTTGAGAGTGAGAAAAGTAATTTAGGTGGTTACCTATACTAGCACTTCAGCCTTATAGTACAGAGACTAAGATACATTACATAATGTTGGATGCTCAGGATCTCAGCCTGTGAGGTATGTAACATGTTGTGAAGATCCTCAATTAGATTGCTTATCCATACAATGACTTTAAATACATGATAAATTTTGTCACAGGTTTATGTTTGTCTTCTTGCCCTTTCATTAAAGAGTAGATCGTACATTTAAAGTCAGATACAACATATAAAATAATATTGAGGTTTTTAATTTGAAGGCTTTCCCTTTCACACCTGGGGCCAGAAAATGAAGGAGATAAGTACAAAGAAATTAAATTGGGCAGGTCGTTCTAATATTGTCACCCTGAGGTGTAACTTGGCTTGTTTGCCTCCGTTCTCAAAGTTAAGAAAAAAGTTTTATGTTTGCATGGTAATTTTCAGTTTCAAACAGACTTCACATTGTTTTGAGTCGCTTACCCCTTGACACAGGTGAAAAGTATTTATTTGGCATAATTTCAGATAGGGAGCTTAGACCACCTGCGTTAGAACTCTGTTCTTTAGAATATAGTCTAATATCTCACCAAAAAGAAATGAAGTTCAAAGACTAAAAGAAATGTATTGGATTTTCATATCTAGCAACATGGCAGACTAGAGATTGAATTCCTCCTACCAAAAGCAACTCAAAGTGCTGGATAAAATGTATAAAATATCTTATCAAACATATAAATGAGCTGACAAATCCTGATGGTGAAAATTGAGTAAAACTGAGAACCCAAACAGTAAATAATAACGATGTAAAATTTTTTTAAAAAAGGCTGCAGAGATGAATGAGGCAACTATCATCTATCATTTTGTTGACTAGCAGAGTAGTTACTTGTGGGCCAGTGCTTGCATTCCCATAAGGATTTGCTTTGCAAGTCCTGTACAAGAGCAGAGGTGGAGGCTGAGGGTATAGCTTAGTGGTAGATCATGCCAGAGACCATAGGTTCAATTTCTAGCGCACACACACACACACACACACACACACACACACACACACACACACACAAAGAAAAACAGAGTTCTCTCTACAGGATTTTTAAATAGATCAACGATTGACAGCTCTGCATTTTTGGCCCCTTCTCTGATATTAGAATAAACAAATGGAGAAAATTAGAAGACTAGACTCTTCAAGTGTGGTTCTCTTTTTAAAGATCACCTTAACGAATTCCATACATTTAAGAAAATGTTTTTTCAGTATTTTCAGGTCTAATTTATCACATAGATAAATTGCCATCCATTAAGTAAATAAGTAAATGTGTATTTGTTGCTCCATATTGCAAGTGCCAAATAATCTGTAGTAAGAGGGGAGAGAAGAAGAGATGAGATATGATGAAAGGACTTCTTAGCTTCTCTATAATGTTTTAGTCCCATATTCCAATCTATTATTGAGGTTCCCTCTTACAGGTTCTATAAGAAGTCTTTTGTTATGGCTTCAATAGAATGTCCTCCAGGAATCTCATGTATTTGGATGTTGTAAAATATGGATTCTATGAGCTGTTAAGAGATGAAGCCTAGCTGGAAGGGGTGGATAACTGAGGCTTGACCTACAAGTCTATATAACTAGCTCCACCCTTCCTCTCTGGCCTTCCTGTCCTACAGTGCTACAGAGGTTAGGCCTGTGCCCTGTGTTTCTTCCATTTATGACTGCTCGTAAATGGACTGAGACCTTCTGAAACTGCGAGCTAAAATAAAACTTCCCTCCCTTAAGTTGTGGGTGTTGGATACTTTATCCCAGCAATGAAAAAGTAACTAAGATCTCTATATTCTTAAAATAATTCACCCTTTTTCTTAATATAGTTTTGAGTTATTTCCTATTGCTGGCCACCAGAAAATTATTCTAGGCAATATATTTTTGTGAAGAATTAATCTCTGTAGCAGTTAAAAGCTCAAAGTAATATAGCTTCAGCAAAATAAAATTTATTCCTCTTGTGTAAGTATAGGCAGTCCAAGGTTGGTAAACTCTTATCATATGGCCTTACTATCTTGAACATACAACTTCCACTTTATGATCTGTTCTAGCTGCTCAAACTCTTGCCATCAAATCCCTTTTCTAGCCAGGAAAAAAAAAAAGATTATGAAGAAGTAAGGTCAGAAAAAAACACACCCTTCAACTTAAGGACATTTGCAGAATTTGCACATATCACTATGCATTTAAATTCTACTAGTTAAGTCAGGTCTCTACTCTGTTCCTCTGAAATCAATGGTTTCAATGCTAAAAAAAAAGATAGAATTGTTATTGAAAATAACAATCAGTCACTGGCTCATTTTCAGAGATGAGACCTAGGATGAGAATAATGGTAACAAGATAGGATGTACAAATAGATCAAAGGCAATGTGAGACAAACTTGGGGGAACAGTTTAGATAAATTGGCACATGAAACAAGTACAGGTGGATAGATAAGCCTGGAAAGATATGTGTGAGTCATATTATGAAAAGATCATGAGTGCCAGAATAAAGAATGTGAATTTTGATAGAAGATCTTAAGTGAAAGATTTTCAACTGGAGAGTGAAATGATCAAAACAACACTTTAGGGAGATTAATGTAGCGGCAATGCCTAGAATGCATTTGAGAGGGGAATGACTAAAAGGAAGAAAACTAGATTGCTACCATGAGATAGTGAATGCCTGTACTGCAGAAAAAAACAAGAAAAAAGGAAACACTTCCATGAACTTACTAAGTGTGACCATTGGAGAGATTATGTCAATTTGAGGCAATTAGGAATCATGCCTATATTAGGCAATTAGGAAACAACCTGGATTACATTGCGAGTGATTTGTGGGCCAGAAAAATGAGGAAAGAACACCCACACAGATGTGGGAGGCCCAACGGAGAGCTCAAACTGTATAAAAGGAAGGAAGAAGAAAGATCATTACAACTTTTTCCTGTGGGGAGAGACTGGACTTGATGAGACTTGGCTTACTGTTTGTGATGTCATGAGGAGCTGCCTCCACCTCTGCCTCTGACATGTACTCCATTGCTACTGGCCAACCCTGAGTGGACTGTGACCTTCTGAAACTGTTAGCAAAAATAAACCTTCCTCCCCTAAATTTGGGGATGTTGAGTATTGAGTCACAGCAACGGAAAAGAAACTGAGACACTACAACAGCAAGTAATCATATTCCCCTCTCCTCGGCCTTTGTCTTTAATTATCATATCTTTTTGGCTCTTGGCACAATGATTTTACTGGGAGGAACATGTTTCCACCATGTTCAACCCATATGATTTAAGTGGAATTAAATTCTCCTGACTCTCAGAATGAGCATGTGACTCAGCCAATCAGAGCACCCTCCTGCTCTTTGTGATTGGCTTAGTGATAAGTAGATAACTAAAAAATGGACAGTAAAAATCATTTTTGAGGTTTTTGAGACACTGGGGAGAAGTGAGTTTGATATTCTATGAGAATTGCTGAGAGCAAATGTAAGCCATAACTTGTTGACAGTGATCTTAACATCTGGTGGACAGCATGCCTAAGAATGAAACTATTATAGAGAAAGCAAACTGAGAGATAAGATAATCAAGTGTGAATTCTGATGACCTTATTTGTCTTTCTGGATCAATCTGTGCCTGAAGCTAAAAACTCTGGGCTTTTTCATGATATGAACCAATAGTTTAGTTTTCTCTTTATCTAAATCAGTTGTATTAATTTTTTTCCCTTTAAAACTAAATATACATAAGTAAAGATGAGAACTAGTCAATTATAATTCCAACCTTTAAAGACACTATTGTCTGCTTTTGCTCTATATGATATTAATCAGACTTGACTCTGGTAAACTTTTATTTGTTCCCAAAAATCAAATCTACATTTGAAGAGATGTTTGGTAGGATGGGAAATGTTGAAGATAATGGCATGAAATCTCTGAGATAGGAAAGACCTTTAATTCATCTTACCTCACCACCAATTTTCATGAATAAGGAAACTTAGGCACACAAATAGGAAATAATTTATCAATCACAGAACTACTCATTTCCCAAAGCACATCAAGGATCCTGAACCTTGATCTTTGTAATACCAATCTGTGTATTTCCATTGTATCATTGAAAAATGTTATGAATACTCCTGTCAGTGTGTTACAAATGTGTGTGTGATAAAGTAAACATAAACTGATTTTTAAGAGGTGAAAATAATGAAAGGGCAAGATTTTTCCCCAAAATTAAAGGAAAAACATCAAGTAAAACAAAGCTAGGCCTATTAAAATGGCAAAATGTGTAATGCAAAATTAAAATTTCACGTTTACAAACATCAATATAGCTAGTAACATAGAATTTAAATTCATAAAGTGAAACCACAGTGTGACTATTAACCATGATTTTAACTTAGCAGAATAGACACTTCTTGGTATCTATGGGGTGTTTTCAGAGATGATTGGTATATTGGTCAGAAAACTGAGGAGGAGAACTCAACCTAATTATAGATGGCACCATCTGATAGCCTTACAGCACAAGTGGAATGAAGGGAAGAAGGAGGGAGGCAATCTGCATTTGAAAAGCTCTATTGTGCTTGAGCAGATTCACCTATTGTTGCTGCCATTTGGCCTGTGGACATCAGACTCCTAGTTCTTCAGCCTTTGAAGGCAAACTTACCACCAGAAACCATGCAAGGAGCTTCCAGGCCTTCAGACTCCAAATGATAACTGAAAAATCCTTGATCTTTCTTGCTCGGTGGCTTATGGCCTTTGGCTCTCCAGCATGAAGATGGCCGTTATGGATTATCTCATCTGTAATCCTATAAACCTATTATTGGTTCTGTTCCTCTCGGTAACCCTAACCAATACCCAGAGCAAATTCCAAAGGTATTCAGCAGAAAACATAGCTGGTTAATCTATATCTCACTTAAAACAAATTAAGTGGTCAAAAATAAGCATAGAGAAGACCTAAGTAACACAGTAAGGTAGATTGATGGAATATATGAGGAAGTCTTTTTTCATACATGCATGGGCCAGTCACAAAAGTTGACTATGCAATAAAATGTGACTATGCAACAAGACCTGAGGATCTTGTCTGTCACACACAAGAGGGATTCTCTTTTATTCTTGACTCCTATTAATAGTTAACTTCTCTTTAATTT
This sequence comes from Ctenodactylus gundi, assembly GCA_004027205.1. Lineage (NCBI taxonomy): Eukaryota > Metazoa > Chordata > Mammalia > Rodentia > Ctenodactylidae > Ctenodactylus > Ctenodactylus gundi. Next base: position 543,465 of record PVKB01000582.1, read on the forward strand.
CCTTTACATAGATAAATTCCAGTTAGAAAAAAAGTTTTAAAATCATTTTGACACAAACATGCTTGTACAACTTGTAAAACCTGTTTTTATTTAAGATTTGTATTCCATCTACTGAACACACGAAAGAGAATGTCAGAAAGCAGTAGTATCCAACTAGATGATCTACCTGATCTCAATTAGCTAGAGTACATAAACCCTGCAAGGGCTCTCTCTGCTAGTAATTAATTTATGAAGCTCAGTATAAATGTGGATGTTTTGTTCAGATGTGATACCTGCAGTGAAAGAAGGAAGAAAAGCTTCAATACTAGTTCAAAACTACAGAGTGGTCTGGTGTTCTTGCATCATTCATCAGGTGTGTGCATGATTTGAGCACTGTAGGAAAGCTCCTTTTTCCTAGAGTACCAATGGTATTTATCATGGCTGTCAATATTCTTAATGTCTAAGCTCTTAACCATCTTGCCAGTTTGGACAAAGACAAAGCATTGTATGCCATTTGGGTTTAATGCACTCAGAAGGTTAGGTTATCAGAACTTCTTAATGAGATGTTTTGAGGTCAAAGACTTTGGGGGAATTAACGGGCTCTCAAAGTCCCAACTATTCAGCATGGAAGGGCCCAAGAGATTGTGCATTCTTGCTGTTCTGATGAAACATTGTAATACACTGAATGAAACTGCAAGAGAAGGGCTTTTGTTTCTAGAAGTGAGAATCTCAGACTTAAGCCAGAGATGTTGCCCTGAGCTTAATGGAATTACAGATTTTGTGGAACTGCTGTACTATTTTACTAGAAATAAAATCCAAAGTGGGGAAGACACATATTTTGATGAACACTTTGACTTTCTGCAGCTGCTGTTGGTATGTGTATCTCAAAATACGTATGAATTGTCAAGTTTCTCTCCTATATGTGCACCTTGGTTGCAAAGGGAATTTAATTTTGTAGATCTGAAAGGAAACTATGCCACCAAAAGAGACAGAATGTAATTAGAATTTGAAAAATAGCAGATGAATCACAAATTGTCCAAAATTTCAGCCTACAAAACTTTTCTTTGGTGAAACCACTGTAATCCTCACTGGTAGCAGCCATACCATCAGTAACAAAAATATGAAGCAAAAATTCAACTATCTAGTGTCTGAATATAGTCCAGACATCCCAGGAATTGTTTAGTCACACATAACACTGTAGTATTATGATTGACACAATCAAAAATAATGAACAAGTTTGTGTTTAGGTTGATCTTTTTTCCAGGATCAGAAATACCTTGCCATCATCCTTGTGTGAAATAGTTCTCTTTTTCCCACTGTTTTTATTAATATATATATATATGCAATACATAATGTTTACAATGAACTTGATTATTTTGTGCGCATATATAACAAATCAATATTTCTAACTCTTCCCCTCCCCACTTTTGGCCCTACCATTTCTCCCCATCCCTCCATAATTCCCACTATCACACTCATTTTACTCTATACAGTACCTATGTTCTGGGTTTCCCAAATCAGAGAAACCATGCAATATTTAACACATTTAATCTTCTGCATCTGACTCACTTTACCACTCAAATCACCACTTATGACCTTGTTTTCCCATCCCTAGAATGGCCATATCTTGATGCCTCTTCTCTGGGACCAGCAGAGCCCTTAATTGGGGTGATTTGCCAAAAGTTATTTTTTTCCTGTATCTTACTACATCTTTGTTGAGATTCTTTAATGTGGATTCACCCATCAGTCCACATAAGAGAACTATAACAATGAAATTCGTAAAGCTAGGAAACATGAGAGAGAAGTGAAATTTCAAATTCCTTAGCTGAGTACTGAAAGGTAAATGGTTCTACATTCAAAAGACATTCAGGATGTCATTGCATTAAACCGTTTTCTTAGGATAAACTTACATCCAAGACCAAATGAGAAAAATGTTACATTAAACAAACCTAAGTCTGTATTGAATTGCTACATTAAATGAATGTAAATGTGTACCATGCAAGTAGGCTACACTTAAAGTAATAGAGTGGCATGCTTAGTTATTTCAGACTTTTTTAACTTTCATAAATTATTTCCCCTCATTTCACTGATTTTTCCCCATTTTAATGATATGAATAAATGTAATACATAAAGTTTACATGGAACTTGAGTATTTTGTGCATATACATATAGTGGTAAAATTATAAATTTTTCCCCTCTCCCTTTCCAACCTTTCTACTCCCTCACCCTCCTTCCAGTTTCCATTATTCCCCACAAGTTCTGTGAAGTAGTTGTGATCTGGGTTTCTCATATTAGAGAAAACATATGATATTTTATCTTTTGCTTCTGGCTCACTTCACTGAGCATGATGGTCTCAAGTTGCCTCCATTTACTTATAAAGGCCTCCAACCTATCTGACTTTATAGACTAGTAGTATTCCATTGTGTATAAATACCACAATTTATGTCTCCATTGGTCTGCTGATGGGTATTTTGGTGTCTTACACATTTTAGCTATTGTTAGTTGTGCTGCCATGAACTTGGGTATATATGTATCTCTGTTACATGTTACTTTTAACTCTTTGGGGAATATTCCCAGAGGAGGTATCACTGGATCAAAGGAGATATTTATATTCAGTCTTTTAAAAAAACTTCCATATTGCTTTCCATAGTGGTTTTACCAGTTTACATTCCAACCAGCAGTGCAGGACGGTTCCTTTTTCCCCACAGCCTCACCAGCACTGATTGCTGTTTGTATTCTTGACATACGCCATTCTGTCTGAAGTTAGATGGCATCTTTGTGATGTTTTGATTTGCATTTCTCTAATGGCTAAGGATGTTGAACATCTTTTCATATATTTATTGGCCATTTGGACTTCTTTATCTGTGAACTGCCTATTCATTTCTTTTGCCCATTTTTCAATCGGATCTTTGATTTAGAAAGGCTTACTTTTCTTTAGTTCCCTGCATATTGTGGTTATGAGCCTCCCAGCTGATGTATTGGTGGTGAATATTCTTTCCCAATCTGTTGGTTCTCTTTTTACACTGTTGATAATTACCTTTATTGTACAGAAACTTTTTTAATTTGACATAATCCCATTTGTTAATTCTGGCGGCTATTTCTTTTGCTTTTAGTTTCTTATTAAGAAAGTCTTTGCCAACAGCTATGTCTTCTAGATATTTGCCTAATTTCTCTACCAAGAGGTTTAGTGTTTCTGTTTTAATATCTAGGTCTTTGATCCACTTTGATTTAATTTTGGTGCATCGTGTGTGTCTGTATTCATTCTTCTAATGTGAATGTCCAATTTTCCCAGCACCATTTGTTGAAGAGGCTGTCCTTTTACCAGTGTATGCTTTTGGCTCCTTTATCAAAGATTAGGTAGCTGAGGGTTTTTGAGTTTGTTTCTGCTTCCTCAGTTCTGTTCCACTGGTCTATCTGTCTGTTTTTGTTCCAGTACCATATTGTTTTTACAACTATTGCTTTATAATATACCTTGATATATGGTATTGTAATGTCACTTGCCTTAGTCTTATCACTCAAGATTGCTTTGGCTATTTTAGGTCTCCTTTGGTTCCATATTAAGGATTATTTAAGGACTCTTTTTTCAAATTCTGTGAAAAAAAATTGTTAGTATTTTGGTGGGAATTGCATTTAATCTGTGTATCAGTTTTGGCAGTATATTCATTTTGACTATATTGATTCTGCCTATCCAAGAACAAAGGATGTCTTTCCATTTTCTGATGTTATCTATGACTTCTTGCTTCAGTGTAATGTAGTTTTCTTTATATAGGTCCTTCATTTCTTTGGTTAGGTATACTCCTAGGTATTTAATTTTTTGCTGGACTATTGAGAGTGGGATTATTCTTCTGAGCACATTCTCAATGAGTTCATTGTTGGTGTAGAGAAAAGCTATTGGTTTTTTAGTATTAATTTTGTAGCCTGCGATTTGGCTGAATTTGTTTATTATCTCCAAGAGTTTTAAAGTGGAGTTTTCAGGGTCTTCTATGTAGATAATCATATTATCTGCAAATAAGGATAATTTGACTTCCTCCTTTCCAATGCATACTCCCTTTATTTCACTTTCATGCCTGATTGCTATGGCAAGTGTTTCAAGGACTATGTTGAATAAGAATGGTGAGAATGGACAGCCTTGTCATGTTTCTGATTTAAGAGGAAATGTTTTCAAATTTTCTCCATTTACTATAATGTTTGTGGTAGGTTTGGCATATATGGCTTCAATGAGTTTGAGATAAGACTCTTCTATACCTATTTTTCTCAGTTGTTATGATGAAAGGGTATTGAATTTTATCAAAGGCTTTTTCTCCATCAATTGAGATGGTCATGTGGGTTTTGTTTTTGCTTTTCTTGATGTGAAGTATTACGTTGATTGATTTATGTATGTTGAACCAGCCTAGCATCCCAGGAATGAAGCCCACTTAATCATGGTGTATGGTCTTTCTGATTGCTTGCTAGATTCTATTTGCCAGAATCTTATTAAGAGTTTTTACATCTATCTTCATTAAGGATATTGGTCTATAATTTTCCTTCCTGGTTAGGACGGTCCTGTTTTGGGATTAAGGTGATGCTAGTCTCCAGAAATGAGTTTGGTGGTATTCCTTCTCTTTGAACTTCATAGAACAGTTTGAGAAGAATTGGAGTTAGTTTTTCCCTGAAGTACTGAAGAAAAATCTGCTGTGAATCCATCTGGTCCTGGGCTTTTATTTTTATGTAGAGCTCTTATCACTGCTTCAACTTCTGTGTGTGTAATGGGATTGTTCAAGATTTTTATGTTTTCCTCAATTTTGGTATTTTGTATGTGTCTAAGAAGTCATCCATTTCTTCCCAATTCTCTAACTTGTTAGAATATAAGTGTTCAAAATAATTTTTCATAATAGCTGAATTTCTTCAGAGTCTGTTGTAATTTCACCCTTTTCATTTCTAAGTGCATTAATCTGTGCTTTTTCTTTCCTTCTTTTGGTGAGTTTAGCTAGAGGTTTGTCAATCTTGTTTATTGTTTCAAATAACCAGCCAGCTCTTTGACTCATTAATCTTTTTTATTGTCTTTTTAATTTCAATTTTACTAATTTCAGATCTGATCTTTATAATTTCTTTTTTTATATTGCTTTTTGGCTTATATTGTTCTTGTTTCCCTAGGTCCTTAAGGTACATCATTAACATGTTTGTGACTGTTCTGTTCTTTTGATGTGTGCATTTATGGCTATGAATTTCCCTCAAAGTACTGCTTGCGTCATGACTGTAAATTCTGATATGATGTACTTCCTTCATTTATCTCTATGAAATTTTTAATTTCTTCTCTGATTTCCTCTCTGCTCCATTGTTTGCTCACTAGTAAGTTGTTTAGTCTTCATGTATTTGTGTATTTTTTTCTGTTTCTTTTACTATTAAGTTCCAGTTTTATTTCACTATGATCTGAAAGTATACAAAGAATTATTTCTATTCCTTTGTATTTATTTAAGCATGACTTATGACCTAAAATGTGGTCGATGACCTAAAAATGTTCCATGTGCTGCTGAGAAGAACGTGTATTCTGTTGCTGTTCGGTAGAAAACTCTGTAAACATCTGTTAGGTTCAAGTTTTCTATGATGTCATTTTATATCTTTATGATTTTCTGTCTGATTAATCTACCTATCTCTGATAATAGAGTATTAAAGTCCCCTGTTATAATTGTATTGGGGCCTATATGTCCTTTCAGATCTAATAATTTTGGACTTACATAATTGGATGCTCCAGAGTTAGAAATGTATATATTGATAATTGTGAATTCTTCCTGTTCTGTTGTTCCCTTAACTAGTATGTAATGACCATCTTTGTCTCTCCTAATTGGTCTTTTTTTTTAATCTGATGAGTCTGATACTAATATAGCTACCCCTGCTTGTTTCCTGGGCCCTGTTGCATGAAATATTGAATTCCATCCTTTTATTTTCAGTCTGTGAGTTTCCTTGTGGGTGAAGTGTGTCTCTTGTAACCAGCAAATTGTAATTTTCTCTTTTTTGATCCAGTCAACCAGTCTATGTCTTTTATTGGGTGAGTTGAGACCATTCATTTTCAGAGAATTATTGAGGTATGTTTGGTATGTCCAGCCATGGTTAGAGTTTTTCAGCATTACCTCCTAGACTTACTTTCTTCTCAGCTCATTCTCCTGTATGTGTTGTCTCTTTCTCTGGGGTCTTTGGTGTCATTAGCCTCCTTTTGCTTTCTAAGTTTCCTATTAGTATTCTCTGCAATGCTGGTTTCTGCAAATTTAAGTTTTCTATATCATGGAAATTTTTAATTTCTCCCTCTAATTTAGAAATAGTTTCACTAGATATAGCAGTCTGGCTTGACATTTATGTTCTCTTCTTGCTTAGATGATATTGCTCCATGATCTCCTGGCTTTTAGGGTCTGGGTTGAGAAGTCTGCAGTTATCCTGATGGGCTTATCTTTGTAAGGCACCCTCATTTTCTCTTACAGCTTTTAATATTCTCTCTTTGTGTTGGGTCTCTATTATTTTAATTATATGTGTCTTGTTGAGGTTCTCTTCTCATCATAGTTGGTTGGTGTTCTATATGCCTGCAGTAGTTCCATGTTCATTTTTTTTCCTTAGATGTCTTCCGTAATTTCATTGAACGTGGCCTTTAAGCCTTATATTTTGTCCTCAGTTTTCTCTGCACTCCCATAATTCTGAGGTTGTTTCTCTTTATGTCATCCATCAGCTATTGTAACCATTCTCTTTCTTCCTTTTTTGTTTTGCACTCTTTACTGCCTGTAAGTCCCAGCTCAAACACGCTATTGTCTTGGTCTGATATTCTATTCTTAAAAAGTTCAAACTGGTTACTTATTTTTTCCTGTGCACTTTTCACATCCTGACGGTCAGCTTTGAATATTTTTATAGCTCTGCTGTATTCTTCTCTAATTTTTTGTATTGCCTTCATTATCTTCTGGTTTGTATCTTCTTTGTTTTTCTCTAATTTCTTGTCAGTGTTTACTGAAGCATAGTTATGTCCTGGCATAGCTCTTGCATTTCATGTTTCATTTCCTGTTTTGTTTCCTGTTTCAATTCTAAGAATTACTGAGCCCAGAAACTATCATCTTTTTTATCTTTTTCACCTTTGGGTTGTGCTATTTCAGGATCCCAGGTATCATCTTGTGGGGTGTCAGGTCTTTCTGTAGGTGATTTATTACCATGTTTCCTAATGGTTCTATTACAGTGAGTTGAGACTCCAGTATTGGTAATGGGCTCTGTTTCTTTTTCTGAGGTTCTTTAATTAGACTCTTTCTGTTTTAAGTGTTACTTTGACAAAGTATATGTTAATGTAGCTTAAATATGAAGATCATTAATGATGTTAGCATCTATAATTTGAGTAAAGGTTTACCGTTACAATACTATCTAATATTAACAACTAATTAGCAGAGTCTAGTAGCATTGTATAAATTTTCCTAACAACAGTAATGGATGCAGTATACAGTCACTATACATTTAATTGAACTTAGAGTTGACTTATTGAATTGTATTATTGATACTGAAAGTATGACACAGACCTTAGAATAATAATGTTCTATATTGTTTTAGATCCACCTACTATACTACTTTAATTTAGTTATGTACTAACCCAGTATTAATATATACATCCAGTCCCCACTTAATGTACTAATTACTATGCAAACTACTCAAGGTGATTTCTATGTACAATTGTAATGACCTATAAAAGGAATTTGTTTCTGGCACCATTATCTTATTTGTAAATACCTACACAGAATTGTGTTACTAATCTGTTACTAGCCAAATAGTGTACAGATAATGTGTCTATTGGTCTTTCTATATGGATGAGAATTATTGATACTTATCAGTTCAAATAGTAGAGGAGATGGAGTGGGGAGGGTACAGATTAGGTTTATGAGTTAATTTTATGTGGGACTTGAGAAGCAGATGTTTGTATGACAGATAAAAGCCTGGAGGTAATCCTACCTCAGCCCAGAGTTGACAAAGAGAGAAAAACCCTATGAGTAATGGTACTGAGACTTAGAGGAGTGACAGTGTTGGGGAGAAGAAGGGACAGAAGAAAAACAAGATATCCCTTCACACTTTCAACTTGTGACTGATTCTCAGTGCTGTAGTTTCCTGTTCTCTTAGAGACTGCAGTGGTCACTCCATGGAAAGACGACCCAGCCTCACTCCTGTTTTCACAAGTTCAGTACTGCTTTTGCTCTAGGTCTCCACCCCTCTTTTCACTCACATCTGATCACATCCGGGTCTCCCTGGACCTCTGGCCTTGGGTAATGAGGCAGCCAATCGCTTGGTTTCAGGTTCTGTGTTCCCCCTTATGCCGCTTCCTCTTGGCACAGGTTGACTTCTATTCTTACAGTTCTCTTTATTAAAAAAAATTGACTTTGACTCAGTCTCAAACAGGAGGTCACCCAGACTTGTCCGACCTGTTCATTTCAAAATGCCCCTACTTTTCCTCGGGACACTAGCCATAGAAGACTGACTTCTAATCAGCTGGGGCAGATGGGTTCTCCTCATCACCCCCATTTGGGCAGCTGTCTTTTGTCCCCGTAACAGTGGATACATATTGTTTTACATGGGCGTCACCCCTGTCCAGAGAAAAGCTCCCATGTTGTCACTTATCTTCTCTCTCATTTTGTCATTCTGGGGTCTCACCATAAATCAAACAGATAATGTCCCTGCCTGCCTGTGTTAGTACCTTTTTTGTTAGTATCGTTTTTTTTAAGATTGGCATATTACTCACATCACTGAAACCCCTCACAGTCCACAAGACCAGGCTATTGTGAAGAAATAAAAAACTTAAAACTTGCCTCCCTATCAAAGGGATTCCCTTTCTTCTGCACCTTCTCACATTGCCCTTTCTTTTGCCCTTTTTTCCATTAATTTTAAAATTCAAGATGACATGTATCTTTCTGTAGCTGATATGTCTGACACCTGGCCACCTGGCCACTTCTTCAACTCCCCCCACCCCAGCCCATTTGGTAAAATAAACAAATAAATAAATAAATAAATAATAAAATTACAAAAATAAGGTATGACAGAAAAAAAGGGCATGTTAAAGGCCTGGGGATGGGGACTACCCTTATGTTTCTACACATACACAGGACATCATCTGGGTGCTGGCATAAACACTCAAGCCTAGGACCTGAAGTGCACAGCAGCCCCGCCATGACTATTAAAGCGCATTTCTGCTCTTCTTCTTGGTGCCTCCGTGCTTCCAGTTTTAAGTTCTGCCTGCCTGGCCCTGGTTTCTCAGCCATCTGCCTTTTTCAACCAGCCTATCATACTGACCTGCTCCTTCGATTGTTCTCTTACTATCATTGAACCCATTAAAGAGTGAAAAGCTGATTCTAAGCTAAAACAGGTTAAGATCTTCAACCAGATCAACAGCAAAGGTCCTTGGAAAAATATCACTGACCAATCCAAATGGGACAATAAAAAAAATTGGCATTTATAAACCTAATGCTGCTATTCAGATGAAGGACTTCATACTTACATTAAATGGGATAAGCAATTAGATCATAATGTTAATTACTCTTGGGACATGTCAATGTACACCTTACCAATACCTCTAGTCCTCTGATGTTCCATCCTTCTCTTTTGGCACTCTCTTCTGCTCTTTTTCCCACACTCATAATTCTGAGGTTGGTTCTCTTTGAATCATCCATCATCTGTTGTATCCAGCTACTTTGCTCATTTCTAATTTTGGAGTCATGCATAATTATAGCATTTGTTTCCTCAGCCTTATCTTCAAGGTCTGAAATTCTGTCCTCATAATGTTTGAGTTGACTTCCTCTGCTTTTGGGTGTATTTTTTATATCCTGAATTTCAGCTAGATTTCTTTTCAAAATTTCTACTTCTCTATCAAAATATTCCTTCATATCTTGCATTTTCTTATTTGCCTCAGCCAACTTTTTATTTGTGGCTTCTGTATGCTCAGTAGGCCTTGTATCCCTTAGGATCACCATTTGTTTTGTAAGTTCCTCTTTAAGCCCACATTTCTTTGAGAATGTCTTGTTTGATCCGGCCATTTGGCTCGTTTATTTGTTTTTTGAGTTCCTTCCCTATGAGTTCCACTTTTTCAGGGCCCATGACATTAGTTTCTGGGGTCTCAGACATTTCTATGGGTGTCTTATTGCCTTATCTTCTCCCCATGTTTCTGTCGTTGAGGGACAAAGGCCTAGTTGAGAGGTTTCTTTGAGCAGGTATGAGAATGAGGGAGCGGGGACTGAAATTTCTGTGAGTTCTGTGCTGAGGGTAGGCAATGAGGGAGGACCTAATGGTTTCATAGCCTCTGAGGTCTCTTGAGCACACCTACCCCCCTTCATCAAAGCTCTCCTGCCTGTCCTGCCTTCCCTCCCCTGAGGGCAGGGCTCTGCACCCTCAGAGGTGCTCCCACTACCACCGGAGCTGTTCATGAAGTTGGAGTCCTTTCTTTTCTCTCCTCTTCTCAGCTGTCTCTTGTGCCAGTTTCTTCATAGGCACTGTTTAAGAGTGCCCCCCAAAACCCCGATGTGCTCTTTTGAGCCCATTTTTACTCTAAGCAGTTCAGCCTTGGGCTCTTACTTTAAAATGGCTCCTGTTTATATCACGGCCTATTATGGCTGCCAAGTGCTGCTTCCAGTCTAGGCTCCAGAAGTCTTTCCTAAGGGAAGCTTGCATTGCATTTGCAATTTGCACTACCTGCAGCCTTCTTTTCCCACTTCTCCTGGATCTGCGCTTACCTTGGGCAGAGGTTCTGTACTCAGAGCTTTCCTCTATCTGTGATGCCAGTAGCTAGGGGCTGCTCTCAATTGGCCTGGGGCTGCTTCCTGGGCTGCTGTTTTCCTCCACTTCTGATGTGTGTTCAGGATTTCTGATCTTCCCGTGGGCTCCTTTCAATTGTTGGAGTGCTCCTTCCTCTCCTAATTAAGTCAAACAGGCAGTTTTTAATCATAAGCTCAACTTAAGTGAGTCCCTAAGGAGACATTTCGGCTGCCATCTTGAACCAGAAGTTCCTCTTAACCTTCTTGAGTCCAGGTCCTTGCTTAATTCAGGGATGCAGACTGAGAGGGAGAGTTTTGGCTTATTCTTATCTGCTTCCCTTAATGACATCATGGGGGGAGGGGAAGCAGGAAGTGCTTGACCTTTATTTTGGAACCTTCCTTTTATCTCACTGGTTCTTCCTTCCTTCTTATCTTAGCCTGCCTATATATTTTTCTCTGACTCCTACAAAAGCAATTAAAAAATGAAAAAAAGAGGGGACAGGAAATACAGAGAAAAGAAATGAGAAAAACAAAAAAAATGAAAAATAGGGTAAAAAATATTAGAAACAATATGTACAGAAAACAGGCAACAATAATACATACAGAAAACAGCCAAGTATCAAGACTATATAGTTCTTTTTAAACTTATGATTGATGTTCTCAAGGAAATGAGTCAAAATTATAGAAAAAAATATTAAGAGACACAATTGAAGTTTCCTCTATTTAAAAAGAAGTGTATACTTTTACTTGAAAGGAGGTATTATATGTGAGAGACTATTTACTTAGTATAGCTACTGACTAACAAGAAAAAAATCTTTTGAATAGATTGGAAATAATCGTGTCTATTAATAGATTTGTCAAATTGGCCTTACATTTCTACACAGCAATGATCAAGATGACACTAAAGCAGTATATGTAGGATATTCAAGTACAAAAAAAAGACACAAAGCCTTTATGCATATCCAAACTGTATTCCAAGTAGAGAGACTACAAAGAGTTTTACATATAAAAAAGTAAAACATAACAATATGTTCCTATTAGCCCTTAAGTAAACTACTAAAAGATAAACCCTAGGCAACGAGAATAATTATTGAAACTATAATAAAAGGACTACTGGAGAATATTTTATCATTAATTAATTAAAATTTCCTTTGACTTTTGGAATTCACCCATCAGCCAAATTTTCTATATTCTCAAATTCTTTTTCTAAACATTTCACTCATCTTCTCACTGTCGCAAACTCTCTGTCCCTAAGGATACAACTGCCTCTGCATCCATCTTAAGTGGTAGCTACTTTTCTCCCACAATTACTGTATACTGATGTCTGTATACCTGCCCTTACTTATTTTTAGACTTTTATCACTCATCTGTCTATAATTCTTGAGCTTTAAATCTCATGTCAGAAGATTAAGTCTTCTCGTTCTCTATTGACACCTGGCCAGTGTTTCTGATTTTTCAATATGAGCTCTAGGCTATTTGTAGTCTTAATTCCTTGTGATTTTAATAAATATTGCAAATGGACCTTCCAAGACTCTAGTCTCTCAGTTTTTTTTTATTATCTCAACTCCAATCACCTGTTTTTTTCTCATTTTATTGATATGTATATGTGCAAAATTTAAGGTTTACAATGGAGTTGAGCATTTTGTGCACATACATATCCTCCCAAGGTCACAAGGGCTTTCCCACTTTATTTCTGTCCCTCCCACCACACTCCCCTCCCTCCCTTATCAATCATCCTCAATCCCATTCCCATATGACCAGACTGTAGATTTTGTCGTTGTCATTACTTCACAATCTTAGCTTCATCATTGTTTTTCTGAAAATTTAATTCCTATATTTCCAACATAGTTCATTTAGTATACCTTAATTCTCTGCTCCCTAATCGAAGGGCAAAATGGCATATATACAAAGTTACTCATTATAGGATTGTTCTTGATAGAAGAATATTGTAAACAACCAACTATAATCTATAAAGATCTATTGTAAGAAGTTACTTATGGAAGGGAGCAGTTACTTGAACTATGAAATAGAGAGATGAATGGAGAGGGCTGCCTGACAGGAGTTGTCACCTTTAGACAGAGGATGCAGCCAATGTGTGGTAGCTTGGCAAGAGAGGAACAACAGAAGTAAATATCCAGCCTATCCACTAGTGCTTTCTCCTGTTTTCAGCCAGTGACTGAGAAACTGAGTAATCATTATATCATTGCCTTTTTAAGCCATTTTGAGAAGACATGGGAATTAAACAGCCACTGTGATTAAGCAGGGTACAATATTACAACATTAGTGCCATCTGAGAATTTGTATCAACCATCCATAAGGAAATAGCTCCTAACTTGGGGTCTCTGGATCATTGAGGGTTCTCAAAGATAGTGATGGGGTTAATGAACAATTTTCAACATGTCATAAAATATATTGGACAGAAATTGTGTATCTATATTCAATAAGAATGATATATAGGCAAACTGAAATATCACATTTTCTAGCTTTGCGTTAGTATAGTATAAACTCATGCTGAACAGAGATGGGATTTGGTCTTATATAACTTTTATTAATGAAGGAGCAGCATTTGAAACATACCAGTGACCCCCAAGTGTATTTTCCAAGACTCTAAGAATAGGAAAGTCCTAGGCTTTTTGTAATTTTTTTGAGACTAGAAAGCAACTTTATTAGAATAATTATTAAAAAAAGAAAAAATAAAAATGAACAGTACAAACTCTCCTGCAGGCAGAGGAGAGGTTAGAGTACCGCTTTTCACAGTTTTATACAGTCCCTGAATCTAATATACAGTTTATAATTTATTAAATTGCTTTACCCTAAAAATCACAAAATATATTCCAATATTGGGAAATCGTATCTAAAACATAAATGTTGTGATTTGTCTACCTGGAATTATGACTGATGGTCAGTGGTCAGGTTTGATTTTTTTTTTCAAAGATTCTGGAAGCTTTCTTTGGTTCAGTCAGCATTAGCAGACACTCTTTAAGTATCATTAAAGGGTAGGTTACATTGTTAATTTTGTTTTTTGTACTTATTCTCATCAATTTGTAAATGATTTCTTGCAGAATTTGGTTGTTTTATAGCAGGTCTATGTTATTAAGCTCCTCCGAGAAAGGAATCAGAGGGGCATTAGGATAAAGAATTTTTGTATTTGTAATACAATTATCGTCTGTGGTTAGTTGACTTTTAAAATAAAATAAAAGGGTTTATTATAGTCAGGAAAATTTGCAGATTTCCAAACTGTCATATATAAGTACTTTAGGAAAAGCAGGGGGAGGAAACCAGAGTGAGCTTCAGTGGCGTGACTGAGTTTTGAGACTAAGAAGGAAGAACTGTCTAGAAACCAGGAAAAGAAAATGGAGTTGCTATTGCTCCCTATAAACAGTAAATTCAGAACTTAACCTTCAACTTATCATTACATTCAAAATTCTCAAAGTGTCTAGACCTTAAGAAGAAAACACAAGGTAAAAATATTTTGCTCCAAAATGTGCCTAAGCCTAAAATGTTTCCAATATGGAAAACATGTAAAATTTCCTATGAAGATGTATTTTTCTTACCAGGGAACACCTGTCAGTCTCCCACCTTTAGCCATTACCTGACTCATTTCATCTGCTTAGGTAGAGCTTCCAAAACCCAGACTAAGCAAAATCAGAATTCATACAAGTCTCGTTGTTTACTTAAGTTAGTTAATCACTAACAAAATATCTCAAATGAAAAGACCTTAGGCATATGCAAAAAAAATGAAAGAAAATCTCCTCTCAGGATTGGAAGCCTCCTGGAAGAGTAGAATACCTTAACAAGGTCACAGACCACCTCTTGAAAAGCCAGCAGATCCCAGCCTGGGACATAAACTCAGAAGTGTCAGAGTACAGGTAAAATATGAAGAGGCATAATTAATGCAGTCACAGGGTCAAATCAGTAAAGCTCTAGAAAGGTGTGGTGGCTGATATTAAATATTTTTAGCACTTCAGTTTTGTCCTCCTGAAAGCCTTGTACTACAATGGGAATTATGAGGACAACCTGGATGTTTGCTAATAAGGGGATGATAAGATAACTTATGGTGGACCCATTCCCTAGATTTTTAGGCATTTGTTAAGAAGAATGAGTGATCTCAAAATACTAATGTGGGAAAGCTACTAGGATCCTTTTTTTTTAAAGGATGTATGTAATATTCTATTTTTGCAAAGTTCCCGTTTTCCAAAACAAATGTATGGGATATGATCTTTGTGCACCTTCTCAGATTTCCTCTGCTGCCTGCTTTCTGAAGGTAACCTTGACACCTCTGCCGCACACTTCCACATTCAGCGCTGCCTTTGCTGAGCTCTGAGCTGGCCGTAGTGTGGGCCTGTGGGGCCTAACTGCTCATCCCCTGAGCCCTGGCAGCATTAAGCTGCTACTGTGATTTCTAGAGTTAGAGGGAGTGCCACTGTGGAGCAGGAAAATTGGCTTCCTGGGTTGCTGCCAGAAGTAGAAAGTTTGATTCCTCTGGAGTGAAATTTAGCCAATCAAAATGAGAGGCAAGAATGATCTGAGGAGAAGCATCTCCCCCCCCACACACACACCCTCTTCCCTGGGATGGACTCCTCTGAGGTGGGCTGCTTCTCACTTTTCTAGGGGGGCCTGCATGCTGAGTGGACACACCTGCTGAGCATCTGCTGCCTACGGAGGCCAGGCTTGCTGTGAAATGGTGGCACATCTCAGTGCTTTGCGTCTTTCATGCCTCACTTCCGTTTTTTAATTTATCTTCATCAGCCTGACTTGCCTTTCCTAAGTAAATAGCACACAGTTCCTCGCCTCTGGCTCACCAGGCTACAGGACCCAGGCTGAGGCTAAGCAAATTGGATATTCACTGAGGCTTTAGGTAAACTGTTGGTGAATATCTGCATGTATCTACAACTAAGCCCGTGCTTGTAAATTAATGCAAATTTGAGGATGCTCAGACCTCAATGATGGCCCACCTCTGCTGCTTGCGTTTTTAATGAACATGCTTTACTTTTGCATATGTAACTAAACAATGCTACTATAAAACCATGCTATAGAATACACCAACTATATGCTTCCCTACTTTATATTTTCAGGCTTTCATCTATCATTAAATTATTCCATTTCTCAGGTAAAATCAGTTTATAATATTCCTGAGCTTTTTTTATCCAGGTGTCACAGCTGATTACACCTCCCACTTACGCACTCATGCATAGCCACACGTATATACTACACTTCTTTCTTATTGACTGATCCAGGTTTTGCTTGTATTCTCTCTTATAATTATTCCCCTTGTCCTCTTGGGAATGAGAAGGAAAAGCCAATAGAAGTGCAGAGAACAAACCTTGACCAACACTACCATCAAGTCTGTGATTAGGCAACCCAGGAACTCCTGCCTCCAGAATTTTTATTTGTAAGATACTAAATAGCTTATCCTTTAAATTAGGTGCTCTATTAATTACTTTCAAAAGCATCTTGGCAACATATACTCAAACTCCTTAATATATACAGACTTGCATATGTATGTACTTCTGGTGTCGTGTACCTCACCAGAGACTAACAGGCAGTATTTGTCCTATTATCTTCATATACGCAACTCTTCACATCTGCATATAGTCAGAGCTCATCAGTTATTCTTGAGTTGAGCTGATTAGGTCCTTCATCTGGTAGGTGGTT
This sequence comes from Ctenodactylus gundi, assembly GCA_004027205.1. Classification (NCBI taxonomy): domain Eukaryota; kingdom Metazoa; phylum Chordata; class Mammalia; order Rodentia; family Ctenodactylidae; genus Ctenodactylus; species Ctenodactylus gundi. The sequence continues at coordinate 559,829 of PVKB01000582.1, forward strand.
AAGAAACAAATAGAAGGGAGAGTATGTAAAATATATTCCAAATAATTTCGCATCCAAACAGCTCAAGCCTATCAGCAAACAAAATGAATCACCAAACTACATTGTTTAAATCACCATCATATTGTACTGCTTGCTCAAAGGATAGAAACAGATTGCTGTGGGAATTGAAAGACTACATGCTACTATCTTATTTCTTGGTATAAATACTTACCATAACTTTAAACATAATTCTGTTCTTAGCAGGGTAATTCTAGTGCTTGAAGAATACCAACAAGCGTTAGAACTTGCCAACAGAACCTGACAGGTCATCAGGAAAGAATTAATGGTGCTGGAGCGAGTTGCAGTTGCCTCATGTTCAGACCGTGGTTCTGAGACCTACGTCAAGCCCTTATGCTCAGCTAGGGCTAACGCTCCCCTTAAGCACTGCAACAACTGCCATAATAACACTTAACCAATTTTGCATTACAGACACAAATAGTGGGCATCTAGGTAGTATTTATCCTGGTGCCAAGAAATGTTTTAAGTGGCAGAAATTCAGCTGTGAAGTAAAGGGACAAAAATCTTCACCCACATGAAGCGTATTTTTTAGAGTTGAAGAAGAATGGATGGGGAACAAAAAAAAAAAAGAGTTACCAAAACTACCAGAATTCATTTTAGCCCTTAATTTCCAAGCGTAGCCAGTTCTGGGTTTGGGGGGTGGGGAAGTGGGGAACTGACCAAAGCAAGAGAGTTTGCTCAGTTACTTCCCCATCACGCTCCAGCCCACCTGTCCTATTTGCATCATGTCTGGCTAACTCTGTGTTGTGTATAATTAACTGAATGTCAGGCTCTCGAGATTGTGCCTGTGTGTGTGTGTGTGTGTGTGTGTGTGTGTGTGTGTGTGTGTGTGTGTGCGCGCACGCGCGCGTGTGTGTGTGCGTGTGCGCGCGCTACAAAGCTTTCCAGGTGGTTGCAATGACATGGTGGTAGTGTTACTAGCTCCTCAAGCTCATGTGTGACTTCATTTTAATAACTTCATTGTAATACTGATAGTATAATACTTGGAGAGTGCTTTTTGTTTACTGAGCATCTTCACAAATTGTATCCATTTTCTTCACACTGCAAGCCCATGAGACAGGCGGAACAGGTTTTTTGTGTTTCTCTTTTTTGCTACTGAAGAAACTGAACCTTCAGCAGGTTCCCTACCTAGCATGGCCTGCCATGGAAGGGCAGAGTCGTCATGAGAACCTTCTGATACTTGGAGTGCTGTTTTCCCTGTGCTTTTGTGCTGTCTTCTCTAGACAGAATTTGAGTTGTTGTAAGAACATTCAGTTGTAGCAACTCCAATGCAGACTGATGGAAAAGATACCGTGAGGCAGGCGTGTATTAGGTATCTTAAGTCAACTAGACACATTTTCTTTTCCACCTTCAGGTAGAGAATGCTGCCAGAATCACTATCAAGTAATAGATAGATGACTGATTAGACCAATTAATGCAGCTCGCAGGCCTTTGTTCATTGGCAATGAACTATCCTCTGTCCCTTCCAGCACAGCTGCCAGTTCCTCTGCCTGTGTGCCAACTTGTGGGAGCCAAGCACCCCGCTTTGCCCCTCTTCCAGTCACACCTCCACTCCTGAGTCTGATCCTGACCCTGCCACTCAGTCCATCCTCCTCCACTACCATCTCTGATGGCGCTGGGGTGACATATATCTTATTGTCTCACCCCAAACAAGTCTGTGAAGAGAAGGAGGGCACTTCTATTAAGTAGATCAGGACAACAGAAGGGAATGCAGACAGCTCTGAATAAATTAGTTTTCTACTTGTTAACACCAAAATGAGAAGAGTTTTCTTTAAAAAAATAAAAGATAAAAACATAAAAAAATAAAAAAATAAAATAAAAGAATTATAGTTTGTTTTTCTTTCTGAGTGTGCTGCTGATAAAGGTGCCAAAATATAAATGTATTTTGCTTTCAACGATACGAACAAAAGAAGCTCTGAAAAGTTGCATGTTACATAATTTTAAATGCATAGGAAAACGAGCTGGCTAGAAACTGCATAATGTAAGTTAAGGAAAGGTTTGAAAACATCCTTTTGCAAAGGTTTTTTTTTTTTTTTTGCAAAATTGATGTAATATAAAGGTTGCAAAGTTGGAATTCCTTGTAACAGTTCCTTAATATATGGCAAAATATATTGCCCACTCTCCCACATAATAAAACATTTAGTTCATTTAATTTTCAAAGAAGTCCTGTGAAATGGTACAATTTGGCTCATCCCAAATGGGCACTGCCTTGTTAAAGTGTCATACTAAAACAGATACACATGCCCACATTGGCAACAAAGATTTTTTTTTCAAATCAAGTTTGCTTTTTAAAAATATTATAAAAATCATATGCTTATTGTGAGAAAAATTTGAAAAGCATAGAAAAGTAGAAAGCAAAAAAAAAAATTACTTCCGATTATTCCTCAACAAAAGCCACTATACCCTCATTCTAGTATATTTTTTCCAAATTGTTATACAACTGTTTTGTACTTAGCTGTGATCCTACTTTATATAAAATGCATCCTGCTTTTCACTTACATTATGTACAATTCCCCGTGCCACTATAAATTATTCACAGGCATAACTTTAAATAACTGCACAGTAATCTATTATGTGGGAAACATCTTGTTTAATGTTCCCAGTATGTAGAATATTGTGGCTACTTCCCACTTATTATTATTGTAAGTAAATGTCACATTGAACACTTTATAGTAAGAGCTTTTTCTGTGGTTCATGTTGTTTCTTGAAGCTAGGTTTTAGAAACTGAAATTCTTTTAAAACATATGAACATTTTAAGATACTTGTTACATATTAAAAATATTGGCTTTTCCAGTGGGTTTTCAGTCCAGTTGACATATCAACAATGAATATGATCCTCACCAGAATGAAATATTTTCATATGAGAAACATGATATATGCTTTTTTGTTTTGTATTTCTGAAAAGCTCAGCTGTTTCCCATATACTGCTAATCATACTGCCCATTCCATAAATTGTTCCTATTATTTGTACATAAGAATTCTTACTGAAAGTACAAATTATGAACGTCTATAACATACTTCAGAGTTCTTTATGTTCAGAATGGATATTAAAAAGGAAGCATTAAGAAATACCACATAAGTTATGGATTAAGAACAGCATACAATTTCCTACAGCAAGAAATTCAAGCATAAATATATGAGAAATAAAATAGAAATATTTGATGAAATTTCCATCCTCATGAGACTGTCAAGATTCTAAGCCTCAGTAGCAACTAAGGTAGGTTTTTTAGTCTTGGTCAGTGTATCTTACTGGGTGCATAGTACACAATGCCATGTGTGTATCCTATTGTGTATCCATGGTCTGTGTTTTAATGTGCAATCATTTCATGCCTTCTGGTGATCATGAATTGCCATCATGTTTACAGACAAAAGGACGAAGGGTCACAGAGACATTTGACTCACTCAAAGTCACGTAGGTAATAAAGAACCGAACATTTCTGATTCACAACTTCCTAATCTTCCACTAATGTGCTTCATGCACTTCTGTTAATGTGCCTGCCCTTCATAATCCTCCACTGATGTGCTCTGCCTGAAGTCAGGTTTCTAAAGGCATTTAGTAAAAGGAGGGAGTAGGAGACCTGACCAGTCTATCAAAACAGCAGCTGTTAGGTATTGGAGATGGCTTAGCCAAATCATGCTGAGCTCCACTAATGTAAAAACACTCATTCCATATGCCCTCAATGTTACTTTTCAATGCTTATAAAAATTCTTACTTATCCACAACTGGGTCCTTGCAGATGTTGTTTTACTTGAGAGCCAGTACAGCACAGTGGACAAGCGTGTGAACTCAGCAGTCTGTCTGGCTCATTTCTAATCGCAGCTTTGCTACTTGCTTCATGGAATCGAGGAACAAGACTCAAATGCCCTGTGCCCTGGGTTTCCTTATCTACAAAAAGAAGGGGATGATAATCAGTATTTGGCAAATGGAGTTGGAAGAAAGATTAAATGATTTAATAATATATGCAAAACATTTGAAGTGGTAACTGGCATAAAGCAACTATTCAAGTAATGTTGCTTGTTGCTGCTCTTATATGTACTAATTTATCTAGCTTTATGACAACCCTGTAACTCTAAGACAGCCCTACAGGTATCCCTCTTACACTAATAATATACCATTTGGACTTTAAAAAAAAAAATCTCTGGTCATAGGTTTGAAACATTTGAAACACACAATACATCAATGAAGTATAAAAAGTTAAGAGATGTAATGTTTTACATAAAAAATTAAGCAAAACTAGACACTAGCAAAAGTATTCAACAGTGCATATTCCTCATATATATCTGTATATGTATACATATACAGATATATATGAGATTTTTCAATAATATTATTTGTATCCTGAAATCTTAAATCTTAGAAACTGTAAACTACAGGAATAAGAGGGATGCTGATGGATGTTTTAGTAGTCATCTTATTTGTACTATTTAAATACCATCCAGCCTTGAGCCTTGAATGCCTGGTTTCGTTGCCTGTGACTCATATTTGTAAATAATTAATACACATATTGAACACATTTTGCAGTGACATATACTTTCATTTTGAATGAAAAGTGCACACACTTCAACATTTTTCTTTTAAAAATCAATTTTGAGGATGGCCATGAATCAAAATCCTAGAGGAAGTCAGTTTAACCAAAATATTTTATAAGTATATTTATCCTCAAGAAAAAGATTTTAGAGGAAACAGTTATGCACATCCACCACCCATTTCATATGCAGGGGAAGACCTTAACTGTGGAATCATCTGCTAAGTTCTAAGAATGCCAGACCCTGAGTCAGGGAAACAGACAGGCAGAGGCCAAAGATTATTATAAATATGGGGACCTAAAAATTTTCACCAGTGAATGGAAATTCAAATGTGAGAAGCTTAGAGAAAGAAGAGATGATGGGCAGAGAGGAAAGAAGAAAATTACAGACATGGGGAAATGAAAGGAACGAATATGAGTAGAGGACCAAAATAACATAAAAGTTACAACAGATTGGATCATCTACTTCAAAAAAAAAAATCAAAGTACTGAAGAGATCCCTGGGCTGAGGTACAAACATATAAAATGCCTCACTTCTAAGGGTGTTAGACTATTGAGTAAGGCTGAGCCAAAAGGTATAAGTATGGGACACAAACACAAACCTACCAGGGACACAAAAATAAGCTTAAGCGTCTTAGTCTATTGCTTTGTGCTTATCGTAATTGTACTTAGTTCTGTACAGCAAGCAATCGACTTCTGTATGTAAACTTCACCTGTGGCTTGCCTGCTTTTTATCTTCTGGAGTGATTTCATCACGAAGGCATCTATATTTGCAGAAATTGATGTTATCATCAAATAGCATCACTTTAATGGCTTTGTGTGTTCTGAGTATTTTGTGTACTCTTTAGCCTCTTAGATTCCCTTTAGTGATCTTAGAAATTGCTAAGTTTCAAATTACTATTGAGTCTCTCTAAAAAGTAAAATAAACATTGCATAGAGAGCAGAAAAGATTCAGATGGACAAGGATAAAAAGGAGCCTCGCGAAGGGAGATTTGCTAATACTCCCCACACAAGATGCCTCTTTCCTGTCAACCTTGCTTCAGGCTCCCTAAGCACAGTGTTGTTTCACATTTTTGCATTAATGCTGCTCACTGTCACAGACCGTAATCCCTTCCTGCCTAACAATGATTTGTGTATATGTTTTTTTCATGTAGACAGTTTCTTTAAGGCAGAGAAGGATTCCCATCTACCTTGTGTATCCCCAGGTGTTAGTGCCAGGCCGCCATAGCAAATACTAGCCTTTTTTTCTCCTCATCTAATGAAAATTGTACTAAGGAGGACTTTCTGACTTATAAAACCTTGTTAAATCTGTAAACAACATAGACTACGTGTTTGTGTGTGTGTGTGCCCAAAACTCCTTAAGCTCCTAGGTAATAAAAATTGATGCAAACTGCTTATTAATCACCAGATGCTAACAATTATTGTTGAGTGGTAGAATGTGGGGTGCTTTTGTTCTTCCTTTTTATACTTTCTAACTTGTTTGAATTTTTAAAGTAAGCATGTTGCCATCTTAACAAAACAACATTGTCAAAAACAAAACCTGGAGGTGTTGTTTGGGGAAGTGTACAGAAGGCAAAACCATAATTGGCAACTAATAGTAACTTGAACAGTCTTAACCTTAAGGATGGTATTATGAAGATCCCCAGGCCTTCCAAGTAAACGAGAGTGGGAGGATCATAAATAATGCCAAGCCAGTGCTGCAGTTCGTATGTCCTGGTTTCAACATGTTCAAAGGGAAATAACAACTGGCCTTGAAGGCCCCTCACAATATAGCTCATTTGAACTGTTTTTTTCCTGTGAAGACACAGAGCTGTGAACAAGAATAATAATTGCATAATATCGCTCAAGGTTGTGCCCATCTAACTGGTATGTGGCTCAACCAGTTCCTGGAGAGTTCAAGTGCTGCTAGCTCAGATTAGAATCCTCTTTCCTTCCAAGTGGACAAAGATCTCCCCTTTCAACCTTAAGTTTAAAATGTGAAATGCACTCGAGCCCCTGAGTTCAGTTCCCAGCACCACATAAGCCAAGCATGTTAGCACATGCCTGTAATCCCAGCACTCAGAGGCTGAAGTAGGAGGATTGCCATGAGTCCAAGACTAGCCTGGGCTACATATTGAGTTCAGAGGCAGCCTGAGCTACAAAGCGAGACCCTGCCTCAAAGTAAAAAGTGAAACACTCATTCATGAGATTCTTCCTCCTTCTCAGAAAGATTGTGTGCAAGTGCACACTGGCACCTTTCAGTATTTCTTAGTGGAAGCTCACTTCTGTCAAAGGATGAGGCCTCAAAACTATGCACTTCTGAAATGTTCCTTGGTTTTGGTGCCCCACAAGTTTCATGCCCTACATTGTATAATATGGATAAGAGCCATGATTTTCTTTTGTTAAGTAGGAGGACAATTATGAGTGGCAAAAGCAGATTAATTCTAGGAGAAAATAGACATAGGAAGTTGTGGATCTATTCACTTACAATTATTCGTGTCCATAAATCTCCAAGAAACTTGTATGTATACCCAGAGGTATGTATGTGCTCATCTGAAGATTATTTCCCTCTACCCAACCCACCCTCTACCCTTCTTTCATAGCTGTTGAAACCAAAGTTTTATCCTTTAAAATAATTTTTGAAAGAAGTAGTTAGTGACATCAGTAGAAATATATTTCAAAATCTTGGCCCAGTTAAATATCAGAGCAAGTAAAATAAACCAAAACAAAAACGTATACTAAGAGTTTTCTGGAGGGGAGTTTAATGAAGCTGTGTATGGGAAAGGAAAATTAAAGACAGCTGCAAATCCCTTAGTAAGCACAAAGCCCTAGGTGGATCACACCTGTGATCCCAGCACTCGGGAGGACTTCCCCTGAGTTCATGGCCAGCCTGAGGTACATAGTGAGTTCAGGAACAGCCTGGGCTACAGCATGAGACCCTGTCTAAGAAAAAAAAAATACACACACACACACACACACACACACACACACACACACACACACATATATAATAGTAAACAGGAAGTAAAAGAGGTCAATATATTTCTGCTACTATGCATTTGCAAATATTACACTGCAACTTCATGCACAGCAGCCCCCTGGTATAAATCTCCTTCAGGATAGTTAGAGGAGAGAAAGAGAAGGAAAAGGAAAGAAAAGGAAGGGAAGGGCGAGAAAAGGAAAAAGGACATGAGGCAGTGTTGCCCCTGATTTGACTAGCAAGGAATATAGAATCTCCCACGTGAGGTCTACACAGAATGCCAATGACGCGTTCTACAGTACAGTGGGAATGTGAAATCTCAGAGATCTTTCTTTAGATATTTGGATTGCTGTAAAACCCACGCATCCACAGAAATAGGTTATTATTTTGTTAAAATGATTCTCAAAGCCACTTACATAAAAAGATAGGATAAATGTCTGAATAAAAATATATGTTCACTTAATCATTTCACACATATTTTTCGCTGCTTACTAGATGTTAAATACTTTGTTAGGAATTGGATATAAAACAAGTAACAATGACATAATCACAATTCTCATATATTCATGATATTTACATTTGTAAAAAAAATACTGGAAGCCTCTCTAGGCTCATTTTAAATTTGTACATTCAATAAGTGTTTATTGAACAAAACAGTATTTGAAGTATGTTTTTTTCATCAGGAAACAAAACTGATGGTACCCTGCCCCCAGGAAGCTCCCACTCTTCTGGGGGGAGACAGACAGTAAGCTCAGTGTATATGTTCACCACCTGGTACAGTCAGGCCAAGAGACAAAGGCAGGAGCAGAGCAGAGGAACCGAGGGTGCTGGGGGTGGAGGCATAGGGAGCAGGGTGCAATCTCCAGTATGGCGATTCGTTCATTGAGAAGATATTTGAGCAAACTTGGAAGCAATGAGGGGAACAGCCTCCAAGAGTTCTGGAGTAAGAAAAATCCAGGCATGGAAACTCACCGTCACTAAGTCTTTAAGCTGAGAACATGCTAATGAGTTTGCAAAAAGAAAAGTGGCAGGCACAGAGTAGATGAGTCTGCGAGTGCGTTAATGGGAAATGACACCAGGAGGGGAAGCTGAGACTCACGTGAGGTCTTGAGGGCCACTGAAGTACTTGAACTTCTCCTTTACTCCAAGAGAAACGGGACCACTGGGGAATGTTGAGCAGAAGAGGGGCATGGTTTGCCTGATTTGCCCTTTAGTAAGACCTCTCTGCTTCCATGTTAGAACCGGCTGAAGGGAGCAAGCAGGTGTAGACAGAAGCTGGGAGAGCTGCTGTGAAGCCGCACAGCAATAGTGGTGGCTCTGAAGGGTGGAGACAGGGAGGTGGGACACTGACAAGGCTGATTCTGAGTGTGATTTGAAGGTGGTGTTGACAAGAGTTACTGAAAGATGAGATTGTGGTGTGAGAGAGAGGCTCTGAGGGTAAGCCCAGGGCTTGGGGGCTTTGGAAGGAAGGGATTTTCTTCTGTGGAGATGGGATGAGTTGTAGGTAGAATGTATTTGGGGGAAAGATTAGGAGTTCTTTTGGGGTTCGAGATGTTTGTGGGAATATCAAATATAAGTCTGGAGTTGAGTAAAAGGTCAGATGCATGAATGTGGAAGTAGGGTTAAAGTAGATTTTTATTTCATATGATTAAATATGAATGTTATTTTTAAAACACAAAAGTAGGGGCAACCCACTCAGTACTTCCTCCCAGCTTTATCCCCTCACTTCTTTGTTTCTAAATAAAGACCTGTTCTTCCTATTCAAAAACAAAACCAAAAAACTATATGAAGCAAAAACTGAAGTTCCCTTTTCACCCTCTTACCCAAAACCTACTACTCTCACCAGCAGTACTACTGTTCAGGAGCTATTTGATACTATAAAACTAAAAAAGATGTCTGAGGAATGCCCAACACACCAGAATCAAGAAGTGTTTTTTATTTCCATGTACATTTCACCACATAAGAAAAGGTGCAGAATCATCCACATTTGTGTGCATAAAATTTCCTATTTACTGTATTTCCTGTTTCCTATTTACAATAATGTTATATCTGTCATCTTCTAACATTGGTAATAAAGTAACAGAATTTTACAACTACTTGGAGTGAGCAATATATTTGGATTTGTAGGCTTTTGTGAAATTGAATGGAGTGTAATTGTTCTATATTGTAGTCCTTTTTTCTTTAGCAATCTGGAATGTGTTTAAGCTGAGTGGAACTATCCATTTAAGAAATGTCATTGATTATAGAGTACAGGATACACTTTATGCATCATAATAATAATTCTTAAAACTCTAAGCTTCTATTGCTAAAATAAAACACAGTTTCCAAAGCTTCCATTAGAAAAAGATAACCTTCGGAATTTGAACCAATGCATTTCTGTTCTGTTGAGTTGGCAATTTACTCTATGCAAGGAAAGTAATGACTCCTCAAATATTCAGATTCTGAGCTGCAGCTGTTCTAAAACTCAACAGTCTTTCTAGTCTTAGGGCCTTGCTACTTCTTCCCTAAAATTAAAAAAGAAATTTCCCAGACTCATTGGTTTGATTTTTGGCAGAATTTTGTGTCCAGCAACATTTTGTATCTGAAACTTCTGAAGCTAGTGGACAAGTTCCACCTAGTACAGACCCAGTGGACAAGTTCCACCTAGTACAGCTTGGGCAACATAGGAAGATCCCATTTCAAGGAGGGAGGATGGGAGGGAGAGAGAGAGAGAGAGAGAGAGAGAGAGAGAGAGAGAGAGAGAGAGAGAGAGAGAGAGAGCGCAAGAAGGGAGGAAGGAAAAGAGGGAAGAAGGGAGGAAGGAAGTGAAGGAGGGTGGAAAGAAGAGAGGAAGGAAGGAGGGAAGGTCAATACACGTGACTTTTCCCAACCAGCTGATGCTTATGCAGCTACTGCATTTTTAAAGGTGATCAATAACTAGGAAAATCTCCGCAAAACAGGGCTTGCATTCTCAAGCCATCCAACTAGGCCAGGAAAAATTTTACTGGTAGGAAAATAGATCAATATGAGTAGTTCTCAAATAAAGGAAACCAAGATATTCTATTGTGAAAATGAAATGATAGAGAACTCTCTGACTCTTTGTCAACCTTTGACACTGAGTACTCTCTTCTAGAGATCCAGCACATTGCAAAATGAATATTGTCAAGAACAAGTGTTAGCAGAAAAACCAAGCATCAGCTAACCATATTTAATTCAACGACTTGTTTTTTATGGGTTCACATCCATTTTTGCGGGAAAAATCTTTCTGTTTGCAGGATCAAATAAAATAACAAATTTTCATGGCTTGCCACCAAGAGTTATGTTACCTGTGCTGGTAAATCTAGACTCTGAATTTGACTGGATCAAGAGACTCTTGGACAGTTGATTGTATTGTGAAGGCATAGTAGGCAAACTTATCAGAGGAATGGGGTATTAGGAGGTAGGGCCTAGTTAGAGGACGTGGATTATGGGGGCATGACCTTGAGAACTACTTTCATTCTCTAGCCACTTTTCCTCTGGCTCTTCCCCTGTTCTCTGCTTCCCGGATGCTGTGGAGTTTACCAGCTTTCCTCTGCCATGCTCTTTCAGCATGATGTTTCTGCTATCGAGCCAGCTAATCATGGACTAGAACCTCGGAAACTGTGAGTGAAAATAAATCTGTCTTCTTCTTTTAGGTTGCAAGTATCCAGTATTTTGTCCGAGCGAAATAGGGTGACAAACTTGAGATTCATATTCTGAAGTGTTTATTTTGTGAGCAAACAAGCTACTCAAAGGACGAGTGTAATATCAGTCTTCTCTTTTTTTCCCCTCCCACCTCCAGATGCTTCTCCCTCCAGTGGAAGTCTTCCTCTGGGCCATCCTTACTCTGCATTTCACTCACCACCATTCCAGATCTTACCAGAACAACCAGATGGATTCCCCTGCTATGACTCCTACCCATTCTGATCTATCACATGCTCCTTGCATAGAGTTACCCTTTTTTCTGCAGCACTAATTTTTTCCAAAGACTATTTCCATTCAGAAGTATTTACTCATTTGTTATTCCCCTTTTAATAATGTCTAAAAGCCAGGTTGAGAATGAATTCCTCCAAATTACTGCCATCGCTTGCCTTTGATGAATATTTCAATGCGAAGTTTTACCTATAGAGAACTACTTATTAGTCAGTTTTTCCATTGCTGGGATACAGAAACTGGCACCCACACCTTAAAGGAGAGGTTTAACTTATCTTTTGGTTTCAGCAGATTCCATGTATTGTTGGATGGCTCCAAAGCACAAACATCGTGGTGGGAGGACATGACTGAGTAAAGCTGCTCGACTCATGGTGGCTGCCAAGCACAACAAAGGAACAGCAGCGGAGAAGAAGGGCAAGGGACCGGGTATGGACCGTAGGGGCACTTCTCCACTTCTCCATGTTCTCCAGACACACCCAGACATGTACCTGACTAATCCCCTCAGTGTCTTCCAAGCCAATCAAGTTGATACAATTAAGCTTAACCACCACAACAGTGTTTAATTGAGCATTCAAAAGAAATTTAACAAGACATTTTTCACATCAGTAACGTCAGTCAGTGTAATTCAATGTGGGGCTTTTAAAATAGCTGCCTTAGGAGGGAGCAGTGACCATCTAAACTTGTATCATGGTCCCTTAAGAACCCAAGAGTAACTTGTTTTGACACCTATGGGTGAATTTCAATATTCTCCTCACTTAAAAATAATCACTTCCTCTTTTTTATGAATTGCCTTATCCCTTATATCAAAGATAATTATACTTACATGGACTGTAAAAATCTATGTGGTCTGAACCATATATCCCTTTTTGCTTGCTGTCAAGAGAAAATCCGACTAATATAGTTCCTTTTTTAGGCACTGAGGTTTCCCATGAGTCTATCACATTATTTACAATTAACTAAAGGAGTCAAAATACTTCCACAATAATCAAGAAAATTTAACTTTATGCCAAATGATAATACTTCTTTAGTATGGCATGATTAGCTTCCTTTATAATCATCCGTTACCTTTAGAATCTTGAAAACTATATCTGTTTTAAACAAGAAATTTTAAATTTTTCTTCAAAAATTCCTATATGGCAAACTTTGAAAGTTTGTGTTTTATTAAATATCTTGTAATAAGCTATAATTGTTTGTGTCATCTATGGTGGTAATTTCTAAATGGCATCTTTCAGTGCCTATTAAAAGTAACCACCAGAGTCAGAGCTCAATAATAGGAGGTTTTTTCATAGAATCTAATCATTATTAACTAATTTGCATTTAGATGCTCTGTCCAACCATTAAATAGACATTCTTCCAATCAACTCATTGTTTAAAAATGAAACCAACCAGTGATTCTTAAGGTGTCCCAGAGAGAAGGCAGATCTCCTAGTTTTACAGTCATGACTGTTGGAAATTGCTCCAAATTCAGAGCCTCCACACATTCTATAAAAGATACAGGAGTAGGGATTTTAGAAAACATCTTCAACGTTACCACTTTCATAAGTATTTAGTTGCAACTTTGCTCAAATTCCCCAATACTGTTTAGTCTTTAAAACCTTGTTAAATGTAACATCAGATCTGGCCAATCACTTTTCATGGCAACCCAAATATAGGATGTGAAGCACTGTGTACATAATTTTTAAATGTTCACAAATTCCTCCAAATGTTCTAACAGAAATACAATAGTGAAGGTAAGGTGATAATCAAACAGCAAATATACATTGAATATTATATAGAATACATATTGAATATTATATTTATAGGGGTTCATACTAAATCTACCCATAGGAAAGACAAGAAATTAAAACCAGCTGCAACTCCATTATTGCTGTGAGGTATTTACAGTATGACACAGAAACCAGCCAATATAAGAATGTTTTAGAAAATAATTAATTATTTGTATATTCTATTTTACAATTAGCATTTTATTCTATATATTTCCCCACGCAAAAAAATGCACGTGGATTATTTCTTCTAAGTTGTTTTCTTTAAGGTTACAGTACAATGACGGGTACACAGAGTTACTCCAGAGAATTAGAAGTCCACAGAATTAGCCATGAATTACTTATTCTACTTTTCTTTAATGTTGAAATAAGGAAGACGTCTAGGCATAATCAGTCAAAGAGAGAACATTTTGAATGTTTTAAAATTTCCTAGCAAACTAAGGAAAGATAGCGTAATGAAACAGAGTGTCACTGTTCCCCACTTCACTGAGCCATCATGTCGTAATTCTCTATGCTCTTCTAAAACGCGTGCGTACGCGCGCACACACACACACACACACACACACACACACAAAATCTCAAACAACTTGTTGCTTTTAATTGTGGAAAATTCTCGATACCTCTCAAATGAATGGAAATTCTGTTTGTACTCTTGCCTGGCCTGCTTCATAAAGACACAGTCTTCATTTCAAGCACAAAAAGAGTATCCTAGTTTTGTTTTTGGTTTTTTTTGTCTTGTTTTGTTTTGTTTCTTTTTTTCGATTTTGCTGGTAGAATCTTTTCAGAATTCCCTAAGGGAAAATGGGCCTTTGTTCCTCCATCATTAGAACAGAGTTGAAATGAACCTAAAAAACAGCCCGACATCCTTCAGGCCACTGCCAGCTCCTCATTCAAAGGGGTACTTTGAGCAGCAGGTGGAGTTATAATTATAGATTAGAAAAAAGCAACATCAGCAGCTGTCACTTGTGTTTGTTCCCGGCTATAACTGTCATCAGTGGGCAAACTGGCATAAACAGGCCTCCGCCAGTGGAAAAACATTTATCCCCTGTGCTTGTTACGCTGTGGGTCCGCACAGCAGCCAGAGGACAGAAAGAAAATCTGACCATCAATGAGCGAAGCTTGAAACCAAGCGCACAGCAGCGGCCTGCGGGCACCTATTCAGGGGGAGCCTGAAATTTGAAGATTTCCATTCCTGTCGGAGACTCCAATTAAATAGGTTAGTGCACAGAGTAAACCTATGCACTTTAACTCTTACCTCTAGTCTATGTGATCTTTGCTTTTCTACAGAGCCTTAAACATAAGAGTAGACTATCAAAGGAAAAATAGTTACTTGAGGACTGTTATTTAAAATGACCAAAGCTATGAGAACAAATTGTGAATGGGTTTAATTTATTATGCTCCCATCCTAATGTTGCCTGGGTTCACACGAGACAAATAAGTGAGGGAAATATGGGAAAGCAAAGCTGGCTTTGTGGCATGAGTCCCATCCTTTCGTCATGCCCCTTACTTATGCCAAAAAAACCTTTATTAAAATCACTAATGTATTTATTTAATTAATTATTAAAATCACTAATGTTGGGGGCTAAGTTTGTGATTTTTACAAAGCCCCATGAATGTAAGCTCCAGGGTCTCACCTCCTTAGAGAAAATGAGCAAATTGGAGTTAGATTGTTTTCCTGAGTCTGAATATAGACAAAATTTTCTTATTTGTAATAAAATGTATGAAATAGGTTACTTTATATGAGAAATTCATTACAGGGTTTATTTTTACATTAACATTTCTATCTGACAGTTCTATGATCTCCAAATAGCTCTGTAAGACTTCCCTTGCAGATCTATCAGAGAAAACCAAGATTTCAGAGCAATCTTATTTTATTCGCACATGATCCACATTTGCCAGGAGCTAAGTAGGATTTTCAAAGATTAGCTTTGGTCCACCTACTCTAAAGCTGAATGTTTAAAACAGCAAGATTCCAAAGAAACCATTGAAAACTAGGCTTTGGGGCCTCCATTCTCATCCTATCCATATCCACAAAACAGATCCAAGTGAAAAAATATATATGTATGCATATGATATATGTATGTATGTATGTATGTATGTATGTATGTGTTAGATAAGGACCTCATTTTGCTCAGCTCCAAGCAAAAATCAACCATCCCACCATCCCTAAGCATTGTAGTAAGATTTCATTGGGAAAGCGCACTTTGTAAAATACCACTGCTGCCAACATTTAGGATGCTTTTGAAAGAGCACAGAGTGGGAACTCTGCACCAAGAGAGCTGTTGGAGCAATACCCAGATGCAGTTAAACCCACCCGCAGCCACCCAGTAGTTAAATTCTCTTGAGGGCCTGCCTTCTTTCCAGTAATTTTTCCAGATTCCTAGGAAGAGAGCCACCACTTGCTCTTAGAAATTTCAAGGGTGAAATCAATATTTTCGCAAACTTATTTAACAATAAGTTTGGACACTGCTTTATAAAAATGTCCATCAATTTAGCATGCCAATACTCTAAATCCTCCTATGGATTAAGAATCTGAATATGAAAGTGACATTACAACATATCTCATGTGTCTTATTTATTCAAATACTTATTGAGCCATGGCTATAGAGTTGGAAAGTGATATGTTGCAGTTAAAGCAATTTAAGATTTCCGCTATCATCATCCCAGAGATTCTATTCCCTTTCTCTCCTAAAATACCTGCCACTGAGATGGTTGTTTCTAAGTTCCAAATTGAACAAACAGAGAAACAAGATGGCTGAATGGTTACTGGCTTGGGCTTCTTTTGGTGTGCAGATGTATTTCTGCCCTGTCTTAACCACGACTTTATTTGTGTTTTGTCTTCTTGCTCTTCTAGAAAAAATTATTCAAGATGACTGTTACTTACTCCAGTAAAGTGGCAAATGCGACTTTTTTTGGATTTCATAGGTTACTTCTCAAGTGGAGAGGCAGTATCTACAAGCTTCTGTACAGGGAATTTATTGTTTTTGCTATTCTCTACACAGCAATAAGCTTGGTGTACAGGTACTTCGCTTTGCATGTCTCCTTAAACGGCCACCAAATATGATGTAAGAGTACAGCCTCGGAAGTCTGAACCCTTTGGTCACTGCTGACTGTTGTGTCACGTTACCTCTTCTCTGCATGCACCTCTCTGTCGTCTTCTCTGTAGGACAGGGTGTTTTAATCCACATCTAACCATTTACAGGATATGAGGCAGACTACAACTTCCAGGTTCAAGGGGTTCTCATTTTAGCCTCTCCTTAATTGATCACAGGGAGTCATTAGTTGTGCTTCAAGAATATTCTTTAGGCATAAATTGGATGGTTTGTACTTAGACCCTTACTATGTCTGATTTTGAGCAGGCAAAGTTTACAGAAAGTAATTTTGCATACTTCTTTCAATTCTCACCTGTGGTTTGAATTTGTGATTTGGCATCTGGTTGCAACTACACACATAATTATGTCCAGGAGAGGTGTGTGTGTCAGGCAGCTTTCTGTCCTTGTGCCTTGAAGGATGAGAACTTATCCAGGACGGTGCAGTCCAATCTTCCCAGTGCCTCAACTAGAAAATTAAGGCCTCATAACTAATTAATAAGCCTTTATATTTTCTTATTTCAGAGTGTGCTGTATTCACAAAAGGGGTATTTTTTCTTCCATAACAATGTGTGCTTTTCAGATTAATGGAATATTTGAGAAATATCATATTCAAGAAATAATTTAATAACAAAACACTAGTGTTCCTAACACTTTATCAGCATGATAAAAGTGAAGCTTTATGAATTTTTTCCTGTAAAAATTGAATTCATACTTTTTTCTAGAGAAAGCTAAAATTTGAAACAATGAAGCTAGAGGTCTTTGGGGCTATATTTATACTTTTTCCAGATACATCAGTTTATTTTCTTCTGCTTACAAATGAAAAATGATACCTTGTTGTTCTTGCCTACCTTCTTCTGTGCAGCAGGAGAACTCCAGGGAAGAGAGATACTAGTTTAGCTGACGGATAATCATCAAAGATAAAAAAGGAAGAACCATTTTTCCACACATTAAAACTGCCATCCCAAACAACTATATATATATACATACATTTTGGCAAAATACCTTTGGAGGGAAATTTTTATTAAATCCTTTAATAATTTTTCAGATATGTCATACATTTTGACAGTTTGTCATACATCTTGACAGTTCACATCACCTAACCCTTCATAATACGAAATAGTAGAAGACAGAATGATCTTCCAAGATAATTATCTCATTAGTTTATTTTTACTAATGTAAGTTTCTTGCTGCTACTACTGCTTAGAATAGACTGGCCCTTAGAACAGTTGCAGTGTAGCCAGAAATACTCCTTGGGCGGCTCAATTTTTGCTCCAATGTTGACTTATACGTCTACCAAACTGTATGCTTATATTTTTCCGAAGACTAAATAGGGCTTACATTTATAACAATAATCATTAGCTCAAATTATCAAATTAATTTTTTAAAGTTTCATCTTAAAAGCTTGTTAAAGTAGGTCCTCTTACCTTAATCAAAAAATATAGAATGAATTTGTTAAGAAAATCAAACATACTGTGGAAAATATAAAGAGTTTCCTTCCTTTGCCTATTAATGACTTTTAATTTTGTAATTAATCTTATCATAAGCAATAGTTATATTTAACAAAAATCATAAGGAAGAACAAAATTTTATTAAGTTGATTATACCTCTTCCTATTTGGAAAAAAACTTGACAAAACAATCTCATATTTTCTAGCTATTAATACTTCTATGTATATATTATCTAAATATATTTCTTTAGCCAATGCACAATAATACCAATCATCTTATTACTAAATATGAGGCCATATGTCAAAAAGTTACATTATATATATAGGATTTTTAATCCTTTAATTCTTATAACAACCTTGATATTGCCAACATTAATGAATGAGAAGACTGAGTCTCAGAAAGATTTGAAAATTATGCTTAAAATATAAACCAGTAACTGGCAGACCTAGGATTGAAGTCTGGTTTGGACTGAACCTAAGATCTTTGTGTTTCACCTTAAATCCTCTTTGGCCATTTTGGCTTACATATTAGAAAACCATCTTGGTTGTGACTTGATTGGCCTTTGCAGCCAACTGGCTCCTGCCGTGCCAGCTCTCTCTGACTTCAATAACTGATACCCTCTCCAAAGTTGAGGCAGAAACTTCAGGCCTACTCTGTGTCCCACAAGTACTGTAATGTGATTGGCTGTTTGCTCTTACCCTTTGTCCCTTGTCTTCCTTTACAAAAGTTTTGCTCACCAAAAGGGCCTTTGATACCTGCTAAAATGGATATTTTCTTGGGTTGTTCCATATTTGAAACAGCTGTACTTATTGATTTATGCAATTTTGTGTGTATGGCTTTCCTTTTCATATTTTGATAATTATCAATTTGCCTTTAGACATTGCTTCTGACTCCAAATCTGTCCCTACAACACAAATATCAACAGTGGCCTCACTAAATTCAGTTATGCTTAGCAATACCAGAAAATGGGTTTGGGTGTGTTGGTCAGATCTATAACAAAAAATTTGAGACAGTGACTAAATGTAATAATAAAAATATTCACCTATAATTGTTAAATCTTATTTATTTTTCAAGTAATCCTGGGCTTTAAAATAATTATAATATTCCTTGAAGTATAACATGTATAATCAGAATGTGTTATTCAGGAGAAAGTAAAGTCAAGATATCAAGTTAATGATGACATAATGCTAACCACTTAATACTCGCTTTTTTAGTATTCCTGATGATTAACGAAAAATGAACTATTTTATAATGTATCTTGTTCCCAATCCAATGAACCAATTATATAAAATTTTTTAAATTTCAAGATTTAAGAATAAAATGGCTAACATATTCCACTATTTGTCAGTGCCATCAGATATACTAAAAACTTTAGTACTTGAAATATTAAGCAACTGAAAGCTTTGAAACACCTCAGCATAAGGAAAAAAGAAAAAGTTATTGCTCCTTAAAAAATAAATCCCTGTTTGTGCTTCATTGTTTGCACTTGTGTCACTTGCAAAGCAGGGCAGAAGTATAATATCATAAAGGGCTGTGCATTTTATTTTTGCTCCAGATTGTTACTTACAGGAGCCCAAAAACGTTACTTTGAAAAATTATCAATTTACTGTGACAGATATGCTGAACAAATTCCAGTAACCTTTGTGCTTGGTAAGTATAGGTCACACACAGAATGCAGCCACACAGCTGTCTCCATCAAGACGGCACCAGTGACCCTGCATGGGAGTGATTCCAAGCTGAAAGGCATGCCTGAAAAACCATCGCTTGCAATAAAACACAATCACCCATAAATCTTGCCTTCAAGGTTGCTTTTGCTACATTAACACCAAACAAGTTTGAGGTAATCTGCTCTCAGACAATTAAGCTTTCTCTTCACTAACTCTCCATTTTTGTAGTCAACACTTGAGTTCTAATACCCACTTCCTGGGTGCCCTGTCATTGCCAGACACATACTTTTTTCTGGAGGGCAAAGTCTTAAGGTATGGATAATATGATTATATCCCCAACCCCTAAAAAGGCTAAAATTGTGCTAAAAGCATCAGTGTCACCAGTGTGTCTACTGTATGAAATCAGTTTATAATGTCCTATTATTCTTCAGGGTTTTATGTGACTCTGGTAGTGAACCGATGGTGGAACCAGTTTGTGAATCTGCCCTGGCCGGACAGGTTGATGTTCCTCATCTCCAGCAGTGTTCATGGCAGCGACCAGCACGGACGCCTGCTCAGAAGGACGCTGATGCGCTATGTAAATCTCACGTCCCTGCTCATCTTCCGCTCAGTGAGCACAGCTGTGTACAAAAGGTTTCCAACTATGGACCACGTGGTTGAAGCAGGTACAGAAAATGCCTTTTCCTTCTGTCAGTTCTTTTCAGTTGAGATAGGGACCTCTAAAATTCTTTCAGAAATCTTTTGTACTTACTCACTCAAGAAACATTTATTGGTCTCCTACTGTGTGCCAGGCGCAGTTGTAAGAGGCAAAGATGAACAAGTCATAATGCCTTCAAGAAGCTTATTCATACTTGAGAGACAGAGAAGAGATAGCAGAGTCACGTTACCTTAAGAGAAATATAGTAATACTGACCCTATTTCTTTAAAAAAAAAAAAACTATAATGTCACCTTACTGTTTTTCAACACTTTATAGTTTGTCTCCTTTTATGGATCTAAAAAAAAAAAAAGTAAAAGAAAAAAAACTGTCCTGAATCACATAGTGATTAGCCAAAAAGCCAAAAGAAAAATTCAGGCTCAGAACTCCTACATTCATATTTTTGTCAAGGCATAGGTAGATTCTGGTAAAAATTGGCAATGTTGGTTTTTGTATAGGCACACCGTGAGAGGTTCAGTTAAAAGGATCCGTTGTGGATCTATTGTGGATCTGTTTCAGTGTGGATCTGTTGTCTGTCCTGGGCCTCAGAGCAGATGCAATTACCTGAGTTCCTGCACACAGGATGATCAGAATAAAGTGTAAGAAATAGATGATGCTCTGTAGTGTGTAAATATTTAGCAAAGAAGCTATTAAACCAGCCTTCAGTTGAGAGAGGAGCAAATAATTCTTGGCACATATAAATAATAAAATGATATAAGAACCATGAGATGAGTTTGTCTTTATATGAGTACAGTCTCAAATTATCTAGCAATGTCTGGTTTCCTTTCTCAAATGTCCTTAAAAATAGATTTTTGTTAAGAAAATTTGTTTATTACTTTGGTTTTGGAGTTTTGAGGCTTTTTTGGTTTCTGTTTTGTTTTCTAGTATGGCTAATACTCACAGTGCCTAAGAACACTAAGAGCTTGAATCCTTACTCCATTATTTACTGAGCTACATGACCTTGTACGAATTATTTATGTGTCTGTGTCTCAGTTTCTTCATCCATAAAATAGGGTTGTGGTAACTTATAATGGCACCTATCTTATACACTCATAGGTTTATTATGAAAATTAAATAAGTTAATATTTGCAAAGTATTCAGAGCATTACCTGGACTTGGTAAGTGGTACATGATTCTTCCTATTATAATGAGATCATCTAAAGCAGCAGCATAATAGCACTTTAGTCACTGTAGAAGGCTCATCATGAATATGACATTCTAAATCCTTTCAATCTATTTTGACCATAAGGTTGTGAAAATCAAGGTGGAAATAAGAAATTAAAGGTGTAGACAATGTTGTCAGAGGTAAGGAGAAGAGGCAGTGAAGGTCACGGAGAATAAGGAGCTGGTTATGGATTCAGGAGGAGGGTATGAATGGCCTGGCAAGTGCACAGGTACATCATGATGGAAAAACACAGAAACTAAACAAAAATTAACAGCCACTTGTTCTCTAAATTTAACAGAATACTGCTTCCGAATAACCAAATTACAAATAGGACTCAACAACTTAATTTTCTTACCCTAATACCTAAAGAGTCAAATATGTAAGAATTATCCCTTTTGCAATGGTTGGAATTGAACACAAAGCCTTTTACTCTAAGCTGTGTCTCCAGCCTTCAGCCCATTCAATCTACTGTTTACTTGAGATGGTCTTTCTAAATTGCTCAGTTGGCCAGGCTGGACTTGAACTTGTGATTCTCCTACATCAGCCTCCAAAAGTGTCGGGAGTTACAGTCCATAGCCACCAGGCTCAGCAGGAATTATAACTTCTGAAGACCTGTAAACCATCAAGAAAAATTTGACCCATTCAAATTGAAGAGTGAAAGCTAAAGCTTCCTTGGATGAGTCGAGCTGATATTTTCCTAGTTCTGACATATCCTTGGAATGCAGAGAGGGCGTCCTGACAAGAGTCATGTGCCAGGCCTCGTCCTCAAAGAAAATCATTTTGTCCTAGTGTCAGCTCCATATTAAAAGCACATCAGGGGAACCTCAGGATGGATGGCAATGGAAATGACTTTGGGGCCTTTGGTCATATGTGAGCTCATAGGGATGACCTTGCCCCAGGCCTGAGGGGCAAGTGGAAAGGGACATAAATGGAAGAATGACATGATTTCATTTCCCTTGAGTGAGATCAAGGCCTACCCCTCATCGAACTTGTACAAATGTCTGTCGCGCACTTGCAGCCAAGGATTTTTCCGCCTTTGGAAGGCATCTAGAATATTGGAAGGCCTCGCTCTTAGCAACCAGCCATGACCCCCACTCCAAGAAAATCTGGAAAGTAGTTGTTCACTCCCTGACACACATTGAAACTCGTGTGTCTCTCAGATGTACAGACCTCTACATCTTGGCTAATATGAATTATTTACTCAAAATGGATATTCCTGAAACTTCCTTCAGAGCTGTTAGATCACAGTGTGCAGGCGTAGAGGCAGGGCACCTGCGATAAAACGTGCTTCCGGGTCATCTTGCATGCAGTGAGGTTTGAAAATCTTCCGAGGTGCTTTCTCCCCGGCTCTCAGGATTGAACACAGGTCCTCGCACTGGACTGCATACATCCCCAGTCGTTTTTATTTTTTTATTTTGAGACAGAATCTCAGCTTTAAGGTTACCATCTTCCTGCCTCAGGAAGAATACTGAAATTTCAGGCACGTGACCATTCATTTGATGGCTATTTTTTACAGCTCTTTTTTTTTTTTTTTTTTGCCCTTGGAACAAAGGCTTTGGCAACCACTGATTCGTTACTAATAACAAAGTCTCAATCATTTCAAAGAGTAAATTCAAGATTTTAGCTTTGCAAGTGGCTCCAGAATTATTAAAAAAGGGGCTCTGGACAGCAGTCTGGTCAAAAGATTTGAGTTAGAGCTGCCAGGTCCTTCCGCACTGTCGGGGACAGCACAGGCAGTGCTGACTCGCCCGACTTCCTGCCCCTTCCCTGCCGAGGGAGCTGACTCAGTCTGCACCTGGAGTCTCCTTCCAAGGCCTCCCGGCTGGGCACTTGCCTTTGACGGCCCTCTGCTGATGCCAAGGTTTTGGGAAGGCTAGGAAGTTCAAGGATAGTGGAAACTGTTTGGCAGATGCCCTAAATCCAGAGCCGAGCACCTGCTCCTGGCCAAAGGCAGAGAGAACTGGCAAACACACTACCAGAAACCATCTGAGATGGGGCAGACTAAGAGCCCAAAAAATACCTTTTCGGTTGACATAAAATCACCTATGAAAGTACATGTCCACGAACTTCAGTGTGCATTAGATATTGTTAATCAACAAAACTAAAATATGCAGATCCCAGAAGCTAATCTTAGAGATCCTGACTTAGTAGGTCCAGAATCACTGTTTAACAAGCGCCTGTAGACCAGGCGAGTGGTTCCTGGATCACACTCTAGGGAACAATGGAAATAAAGCAATCTGTTTCCCTCCAGCTCACCTCCCTCTTGTTCCAGGGAGGGTTCTTGCCTGTATAAATAAAGCGAGTGAGAAGAGCCAGAAGTAAGTGAGAGGGCTGGAGAATGGGGACCAGCAGCTCTTTCAGAAACAGCCAGCAATTTCTTGATTGGAGCTGTACTCGCCAAGCTACTTAACTGCTAGTCCCCAAACCTGCCTATCCTTAAAGCTAGCAGCCAAGTTATGTTGTGATGGAAAGCAAAAGAAGCACAACAGATGCTGCTAGAAAAAAAAAATATATATATATATATACAATTTGATGTTTATAGGTTGAATTTCTCAAATTAAAAATAAGCAGCATTTTTACTTCTGCTTATATGAAAATAGAAATACAACAAGTGAATTAAAAATAATGCCTGTTATGCTGAAAAGTTCCTGAACTGGTCTCATCAATTATTTATCAGAGAGACTGCAATATAGTCCCTGTTAGCTTGCCTACGGGTTATAAACCTGTTCTAGAAAATTCTAGTCATCCCACTCACCTGACCTGGAAAATGTCCCTCATTCCAAGCCAGGTGCACAATTCCAGCTCTGTGCTAATTCAATTCAAGAGATGATCTTAGTTAAGTGTTTATATTATAGTATCAGAATGAATCAAATAATTTTATCTAGTGTTTCACAGGCATTAAGAGAAAAAATCATTCTCTTCAAAATTATTCACCAGAAGCACAAAGGTGGATAATAGGAAATTATGTACATTAGCAAAGCTAGTGCCAACTCTCTCAAGCATTTGCTCATTCAACGAAACTTTTATGGAATGTTCGCTATATGCCTCTGCTGGACACTGGGAATATAACTGTAAGTCAGAATGAGTCTCCAGCTTCAGGATCAGTGAGAATTACTATAAATCTTGTCTTATATTAGCCATGATCAGAGACAAACACAAATGAATTTACAGCTAACCTTCACATATGCACATTGGATTTCTCTCTCTCTCTCTCTCTCTCTCTCTCTCTCTCTCTCTCTCTCTCTAAAAGAGAATTTCATCAGTCCTTGATCGCTTATAAGACAGCAAACTTCTCTTAAAACCCAAGAACCTTAACGGGAATTTTCATCAAGTCTTTTTACAATTAGAAGGAGTACTGAGGCTCCACTGGACTTTTCAGTGACCCGTAAGTTACTGACATTGATGCAATAAGGGTATCTTCCAGTTGTCAAGTGGCTGTTGAATTCAAAGTTTTGCCTTTAGATTTGCTGACTGGTAAGTTAGCCTCATCTAAATTTCTGACACAGGTACAGCATCTCATCTGTGATTTTCTCATCTCTCCCTAAGTAAAATCAATTGAGTTATGTATCACATTTCTGCCCTGCAGTCGGCCATTGTTTTTTCTGGTTTCTTCTGTGGCTCTAGGGCCCTTTAGTTTCAAATCCCCAACTGCTCTGTGTTATAGGAGAGGTGACCAAGAGAATGGTGGTATTCACAGCTGTGCCAGTTTTTTCTGCTGGCTGAACTTCTTGAGGCTGAGTCAGTTACTCCCATAGTCTCACATGATTAGCCCAGGACAGGCAGAATGTCATCTTGGGAGTGAAACTTGACTCACCTATGTGCAGTTGCTCCCCACGGGAGAGAGTGGGAGGCAAAACTATTCCTCCTTGACCTAATGCCTCAGAGGGCAGTCTCCCTCAGTCAGTGCTTAAAATTCCCTTGCAGTTCTGTTTTACAGTTAAATCTCCATGGTTCTTTAAGTATGATTGTAAACCATAATCATTGAATTATCAAAGAATCTTGTTAAATTGCAGATTCCCAGGAAGCCTAGGGAATCCAAGCCTCTGGGGCTTAGGAACCAAGGAACACACATTTTAAACAAGCTCCCTAGACACGCTACAAGATGTGTGACTCAGACTATGAATTTTGAAATGCCCAGAACTAGGGTAGTTGCTCCCAGACTCTACTGGAATTACACACGGGGCATATGTTTTTAAATACTGGTACCTGCCTCCCACCCTCAGACATTAGGATTCAGTACAGCTCCAATATCTAGCAAAGTTGAAGAACAACTGTAGTGTGAAGCATCAATTAACTTTTTAAATTTTATCCACAAACTGTATCAGATCTCTACACATATGGCAAATGAAAGGACAACCTACACAGAGAAGGCATTAAGAGCACTACTAATTCATGAATGCTATTTAATACGCATCCTTGTTTAGAAAACAGTGAACTGAAAAGTGGTATACTAATTTATGTGCAGGGATATGACAATGAGATGTGGGGTTTTTGTATCAGAAAAATAAAAAATGTCTCTGCCTCAATTCAGCATTGCTACCCCAGAAACTGGCTGTCTACACTGTAGGGTGCAATTCATTATTGTGTTCTTAAATCATTTTAATAGCTTGCAAACACCGTTTTCAATAGGATGGAGTGGAGAACATAGTAGAATAGAGTGAAATATGACAGTATAGAATGAATAATCAGGTAATGTAGAAGAACTGTTAGTTGTTTCATGAGCCACGTGTGTCTTGCTGTGGCTAACGGCAAAAGATATTTGATGTATTTCCGTTCTTAGTGTTATCACAATGTGATTCTCTCTCTCTCTCTCTCTCTCCTCTCTCTCTTTCTCTATCTATCTATCTCTATCTCATTTTTCCTCTCCTAGATTTTCCCAGTGGCAGAGATGTCTAAACCTCTCCCATTATATTTAAAAGACAACTATAATTGAAGTGGTAGCATTGTTGCATGCATATGGGAAAAAAAGAGATAAAAATGAGATACATTTGCAGTTCTCTTGAAAACGTCATTCCTGGGATAAGGCCTAGATGCTGAACGCACAACTTTGTTTTTCAGAACGAACTGGCAGTGAACCCATTCTGCTTTCAGATTTTGAGATGCAGAGCTTTTAGGTTTTCTGCTAATAAAGTCTCATTTGATTCTTTGCTTTAAAAGCAAAAACATCTGCATTAACTTTGACCAAAATAAAATAGGCCAGCTAAACAGCAGACATAATCTATGATGACCGGGATGTTATTTGTCAGTAGATTTAATTTGTCTTATGACTTAAGGGCAATAAAAGTCTTGCAGAAAAGATGCAGATCCAGCTTCATCAAACCACAACTCAGGTTGCAAGTCGATGCAAACATACATCTGTATTGATAGATATAGACAGTTTACTCTGGTTAGGAATATTAAAGAAGATATTTTGGGGATAAGCAATAAGCAAATTGCTGAGCAGAGCTGAGCCAGTTAGAAGGAAGAGAGATAGGGAGAAAATTTCTGGGCATGTGAAATAGCAGGATAAAACAGCCTAACCAAATGAGTGCGTAGGTGGGCCTGCAGGAGTGCGGCAAGGAGAGAGACGTGTGAGGAAGGCAGGCTGGTGGGAGACCCCCTAAGCGAGAGGGCTGTTAGCCCGCAGCATCACATTAACTAACAAAGGAGATGAGGCTAATGACCTTGTTCTGAAAAAGAAAAAAAAATACAGTCTCTGGTTAAAATGACCTGAAGTACTAATGGGATAACACGACGTGTCGTGGTGCATGCTCCTTGAGAGGTTCTGGCTGACATTCTAGATATTTTCTTTCAAATAACCAATGATCTAATGTCCCCAGATGGGGCTACTTTGGATAAGAAGTGTGACCCTCCAGGGAATGGCAAGAGTTATTCTGCCTGCATACTTTTGGAGGACATATTAACTCAGATTCAGCATTCATTTTCAAACATTTCAGCTGAAAACCTAAATTCACCAGCTTCCTTCCCTCTACACATTCATTTCAATCACCAGCTTTCCTGGTGAGGTGTGGCGACTAATCAGAAGACAGAGAAAAGACACAAATTTAAGGCTAGCCCAAACAATTTAGGAATACTCTGTCTCAAAATCAGATTTACATGAAGTTTGGATGCAGCTCAGTGCTAGGGCACTTACTTAGCATGTGTGAGACCCTGAGTTCAATCCCAGTATCACACAAGAAAATAAAGTCCTATCCATGAAGGAAAGGACCAGACTCTCGCGTTAGTGTTTGCACTATTTAAGTCTTCACTCTGTATTTGCTTTGTAGTGAGAAGCCAAGAACAAAGTTGCCAGCACAATGTGATCTGTGATCCTGAATAAAACTGAACACTAGACACAGAATCATTCTTTGATCAAATTTGTGAGCTTGCAACCAGGATATACATGCAGTGTTTGGAAGGGTCATAGTTAGCATGGTCGTTTTTGCCATGTATACTAAGAAGCTAAAATTTTGCATGGTTTCTCTGATACAAGAAACCCAAAATATAAATCATTTTAACCATATAATAAAAGATAGATGATAGGAAAGGAGCCTTTGGGGAGAGGGAAAAGGAAGCTGCAGAGGGGACACCATGGGGGGAGAAAAAAATGCTTAAGGTGTGATATGTACACATACACTAGTGCCTCGAGATGAATGTTACTATTATGTATCACAAATGTATGCTGTAAAAAGTGAGGTCATTTTTTAAATCACAGTATAGATCCAAAAAACATATCTGTTAAACAATAGATATGAAATATCTGCGAAGAGGCTTCCAGTGAAATGAGGAACAGCTGCAAGTCATTAAGCACAAAGCCGAGTTAGGTCAAGTGTATTTGTTAACTTATTGCAAGAACATTTAATCAAGCTCTGCAAGTCATTTAAAAAGCAAAAAAAAAAAAAAAAAGCAGATTATCTGGATTACACAAGAACAGATTTGCACTGAGAAGTAAGAAAACACCAAACTTTTTTTAACCTTTCAGAGAGGGCACTATTCTCCAGGCACAGGCAGAACCCTTCTAGGCTAATACAAGTAACTTAGTTATATTCTTAAACTAGTCTCCTGTTGGTAATGACTTTGAAATTGTTTCTCTGTTTATTTCAAAACCTAAATAAACAGAATCTGCATTAGTTAAGAGGGTGATTTCCAAATATTGCTGTATGTCAGAATTTTCTGCCAAGCTCAGGAAACACATAACAGCCAGGATCCATTTCCATGTACCTGACTTCACTCTTGACTAACTGAATGAGAATCTCTGGGGGTAAGACCCATGCGTGGTATTTTCCAAAAGTGTCCACATGATATTTTAACATAAAGACCTGGGTTGAGAACTCCTGTCCCATGGAATCTGACAAAACAGGCCACTGTAGGACCCATTCCTTTCCAAATTTAACACGTGTTACAGAGATTCAGAGAATCGCGCTCATTATCAGAGGATCTTCTTAAAAACATTGGCTAAGTTCAGATCAAAGATCTAGCTGACTCCACAGCTCTATGATTTGGTAACTCTTGAAGTAGACACATTTCACTTCTTCCTTGTATCCTTTCTATTATAACAACATCTCTTAAATAAAACTATCTACATAGAAAAAGAGGGACGATTCCTTTAGGATAAACAGCCATCTGAAGATGACAGATAAAGATAAAAGATGTGTTGCCTTGGGACAAAGTTCATTTTTATCTGAATGTATTAGAATTTCATCAGCAAATGATTTCATTTCTGAGAAAAATAACTCAAAATTAATATTTAATGAAAATCAGTTTAGAAATAAGATGTAATTCAGAAAACAATCTATATTTAATCATAACATTTAAAAACTACTGAAGAGTCAAAGATATAGATACAAGGAGAATTATTAAAACAGTATTTTCAGTAGGTTTTTTTCTTCAGTACTGAGGATTGAACCCAGGACTTCCTCACACTGATCTACATCACAGCCTTTTTCATTTATTTTTTTAGTTTGAAACAGGGTCTAACTCACCCAGGCTGGACTCAAACTTGCAATTCTCCCGCCTAAAACTACCAGAGTGCTGGGACTATAGGCATGTGCGCCACATCTTGCCATTAGTAGTAAAATATTTAAACCAGCTTAAATGTCTATCTGAGAGGGAACTAGTAAAGTAAAACATTGTAGATGATTAACTATTAATATTAATAGACAGTAGCCATCACAAACAACATAGCTGCTCTCTATCAATTTTTTTTTAAATCTCCAAGATTTAACTTCAACATGGGGGCAAAAGGATGGAGGAGTAGCACACTGGTTAAAAGCACTTGCCTAGCAAGCACAAGGCCCTGGGTACAATTCTCCAATACCAAATAAGCTGGGCCTGGTGGTGCACACCTGTAATCTCAGCACTGAAGAGGCTGAGACAGGAGGATTGCCGTGTGTTCAACTCCAGCCTGGGCTACATAGTGAGTTTGGGACCAGCCAAGACTACAGAGCAAGACCCTGTCCCAAAAAAAGGGAGTTGGCAAATGGCAGATATATATGTAATATTTTTGTTTGTTTGCTTGCTTGCTTGTGAGACAGGGTCTCTTTCTACATAGTCTTGATTGATCCTGAACTCAATATGTAGCCCAGGCTAGCCTCAAACTTACAACAACCATCCCGTCTCAGCCTCCCAAGTACGGGGATTATAGGCATTTACCACCACACCCAGCTTATGTGGTGCTGGAGAACCAAACTCAAGGCCTTGCATTTGCTAGGCAAGCGCTTTATCCATTTAGCTAAATCCCCAGATCCTGCAAGATCTTTTTAAAAATAGACCTGTATGAAAATCTGTGGAACGTGTCTGAAGCAATACACAATAAACTGATCATTAGTGATTTCTTCCCAGGAAAGAAACAGTATGGCTGGAAAAATGAGATTTACTTTCTCCATAAATATTCCTTTGACCCTTTCGGATTATTTGTGAGACTTGAATTACTTGACCAAAAATTAAAAATATATATGTCAAGTATAAACTTTCAGCTTTTAAGGTGCAACTCTGTTGAACAAACTCTGATATACAGGAGACATTAAATAAATGTTTGCTCATGAAATAAGCCTGCTTCCTCCTCCTATATTATTTATACGTCTGCTTCCCTTGTGTGGAAAGGGAGGAGGAGAAGGATGAGCTCAATGAAGGTTTCCCATGGTGTGTTCTGCCTCACCACCTCCTGAGCGCTGAGTCCGTGCTAACCACTTTGCTCACATCCTGACGGGTGCTCCTCTAGTCAGGGAATTCTATAGTATTGCTGTGGAGGAGATATTATCATCCTTCTTTTACAGATGAGAAAACTAAGGTTCCAAGAGACTGCTTCAAGATCAAGTAAATTACGTTTCTCTCCACATACCCACAATCATAGAAGCACTTCTAAAATACGCACAAAACGTCGTGCTCTTCGTCGTTCAAAATGATCTTGGCAGGGGAAAGGCTTATGTGTGTCATTACTAGAGTACAATCCGAGGGAAAACACCAGGGACAGCATTGAAGGGAAGAAAATCCAGGAGACAGGGCAGGAAGGAATGAAGGCAGGCCTCACAGAAGAGGGCGTAAGAAAGCAGGCCCTGAGGGAAGAGGGTGGAGTCAATACTCATGGGAATCATGTATTCAATGCTATGCTTATTGCTTTGTAATACTTAATCATATTTCTAATATTTCATATTTCTTAATCTTAATTCTAAGATTATGTTCCAAATATTAGATGAATAAATCCAAACCTAAGTTCCCCAAAGATTCTAGTCCACATTTACTGTCTCCTTACCTTCTCTATCACAGATCACCGGTGTGTACTTGGGCATATAAATATGTATCATCTCATGTGTTGATATATAACTTGGTGCACACTTATGTGTGCGCATTCATACTGTCACGCCCATATTTCTTATATAAATATAAACTATGTGAGATGGAAACTTTCATTTTATATTTGTTTGATATTCCTTTATATGCTTACATAGTAGACTGACATAGTAGTAATATTGTAGTGCTAAACTAAGCTTGTATAATCTAGCTGTTTTGATTTTGTGTAAAGGTTTTATGACAACAGATGAAAGAAAATTATTTGACCACCTCAAATCTCCTCATCTGAAATACTGGGTTCCATTTATCTGGTTTGGAAATCTTGCAGCCAAAGCCCGCAATGAAGGCAGAATCAGAGACAGTGTTGATCTACAATCACTGATGACTGTAAGTACATTATGGGCGTCAGCACACAGTGCTATGTACCACCAGGAGGAAGGTACTGAGTGTGGGCTAAAAGAGTCTTCCATTTTCATCCTGCTTCCAAAGGAACTGAAAGATTGAGCTAGTATCAGAATCCATTAATACAAGATGCAGGACAGAGCTAGTGAACAGGTTGAACTCGAGTTGCTTGGTAGTGGTTCTTAAAAGCTTTGTTTTACACAGAATGCTTTGTAATGGGCTTGCAAAAGGTATTTTTGACTGATTAACCAAGCACTGCCATGATCCCCATCAGATATGGAGCCCACAAGGCATATTTGCTGTCCCTGGCTTCAGGATTCTAAATGAAAATCTGGAGGGAAAATAAACCTCCTCAGCCATTCCCCTAAAATTGGAATATCTAGGATTTAAGTCAACATTTCAAGTTCTCCAATGAACAAATAACATTTTTCACTAAACAAAGACCCTTGAATTGAGGCTGAGGATAGAATATTTGCCTGACATATGTGAAGCCCTGGGCTTGATACCTGGAACTAAAAAATGAAAAATTATCTGAGAAACAAATTTACATAAAGGCTGGATATATTTGTGCCATCACTGTCTCCTGCGTAGGTTAGGCCAAAAGGGCTAAATGGCTTAAAAATACTACCCAAATTAAGTGGAATTCTTCATCTCAGTTTTAGATAAAACTTACATTCAATAGAGAAAAGGAATTAATGAATACAAATCCTTCTGCTTCAAACACAGATTTTTCTATCAATATAAATATTTTGAAGTCCCTAATTCTGGAAAGAAAAGGTTAGGATGCATTTATACCTCTTTTGTAAGATAGATAGTAAACATGTTTTTAAAAGAAAAAATATAAAGTTTTTTACTAAAATGGCTAGAAATTGATTATTTAAAATAATAAACATTGCCTTCCCATCAACACTTATTTCTAATGTATGTCTTTAAGACTATACTTTCAAGGATCATTTCTATAATTTGTTTCTAATGTATGTCTTTGAAATTAAGGATTCTATGAAATAGGGCATATTTCTCTTTTTCTATTCAAAATATTTAATACTAAATGACAAGATACAATCATCCAGAGATGCAACTAGACCATATATTTCAGTGTTTTACTGTTGTCCAAATGAATGTGGGTAGTTCTAATACTTGTTATTTTCATCAGTATACGATTGTAATACATAATAACTATATTCATCTTGGGGAATTAATATGTGTATATACTGCATTTTAATCATTTTGACTTTCTAGAATGGGACTTTCTATAAAGTGCTATCTTACTTTAGTATTTTTAAAAGATGTACATCCAATTATTCTCATTTTTTGCATGTTGCCCAGCATTCATTGTCATTTTCAGAACTGTCCTTTCGTAGCCGTGCAGAGTCAGTCCCATCATGTTAGACATATTCATAAAAGATATGCCACAGTCCATATTACCACACCCACCGTCTCAGTAAACCGTGTGTTATCTGTTTCTGGCATAGGAAATGAACCGGTATCGCTCTTGGTGCAGCCTCTTATTTGGTTATGACTGGGTTGGAATTCCGCTGGTTTACACCCAGGTATCAAACGTTTTGCATGTGATATTTTATTTCTTCTTGCCCACCTTGGTATGCTAGATCCTTGTGAGCCATCAAGGCTGTCCGCTCACTGCAGTTTCTCTGTTCCAGGTTGTCACTCTTGCTGTCTACACCTTCTTCTTCGCGTGCCTGATAGGACGGCAATTTTTGGATCCCACCAAAGGCTACGCAGGGCATGACTTAGATCTCTATGTCCCGGTCTTTACTCTCCTACAGTTCTTCTTCTATGCGGGATGGCTCAAGGTAGACAACACACTCGGTAGCTGAGACCCATGCTATAATCTATCATGCTCCAAATTCTTCACACTAATTCTTTACTGAGTCTTTTGCAAATCCTTCATGAGTGAGTCACTCATAGATTTAATAGGTAAGAGGTAAAAGATGTGATTGCTTTTCACCAAAGACTAAAATGACAGAGATATAGTCAGACTGCATTGCAGCAGTCGGAAGCAGTTCCTAATGCAAGTAGATTAGAAGAACACTTTTTTATAGCTGCTGATTTCTGTAAAGTCTCTGTGTGCCCCATAGGATTACAGTAATGTAATTAAAGCAATAATGTCCCTACATTGATATTTTATGCTACAGTAAGCAAGTAGGCAGAGTAAAGAAGCAGTCTTAGGTATCAAACTTAAACATCGGCCTTATACTGGAATCTTAGCCATGCTCAGCTCCGTAAGTGGTTGCTGGCAAGTTCCTGAAATCTTACTATTCCCGCATTCCACTTTCTCTTATTTTTTTTTTACTCTTTTCCCTCTTTTCTTTTCTTTTCTTTTCTTTTGGAGAGAGTGAAGATCAAGCCTTTGCACTCTGCATTGAGCTACGTCCTCAGCTCATTATTATTGTTTATTTCAAGATAGGGGCATTACATTTTCAAAACAAGAACATAGACTCAATAAAGAAATCACCAGAATCAAAACGCACACCACCAGGATTAATTATGATGTTTGGTGTGCCTGGAATTTAAAAATAGATAAAGGAGTGAGAATACCTTGTAGTTGTCAGTATAGAATGTTTCTTGTTTCCCTATGACTGTCCCCACTCCTCTCAACCCCCCAGCTGTATCTGTGCAGATATCAAAGGCCTGTCTCTCTCAGCATTCCTTTTGTAACTTCTAGAAGGAACATGTATGATGGAGATGTGGGGAGAATCAGAGGCAATGGCTTCATTAAATTACCTGGAATCTAACAACAGTTTCAAGAGACTGGCAAAATAGAATACCCACCTGTTGGGCCTTCCAAGCAGATATGCGTTGTTTTCCCTTCAGGTGGTGGCAGAACTTTCTTTACAGAAGCCTTTTCTTTCATTGGTTTGAATCTTCACCAGGAAAAATAAATACGTTGACATTTTAGGTTATACTCTAAAGACCAAAGGCATGTTCTTTATAAATGGCAAAACATTTTTAACCAGATAACAGTGATTCTTAATTATTTTTATCCACTTAAGAGCAAGAAAGAGTAGGAAAAGTTAATGACTGTATTTCCCACTGGAGGAAAAAGTAGGTTTTACCTTCGTAAGTAAGGTGTCACTACATTCAGCCCAATCTTAGGGTTTGGGTTAGCTTTTTTGACAGGGCTGGGTTTTTCCTTTTTCTTTTCTTTTTCTCTGAGTTGTGCTAAGGTTTTTATCCTTTGCTTTGTGTCCATGTGAGGTTCTCAGTCAAAAATAAATAAATAGTGGTCAGCCAAGCTATAAGGAAGTTAGTTGTTCCTTTCTTCCATCGTGCTTTCTAGAATATTACTATCCTTTCTCTTGCTAAGATATGTTTAAAAGACAAAATATGCAAAGACACAGTCACAGCTGTCAGGCAATAGGTAAGCCTGATAAAAGTGAGTTTTCCTGTACCAACAAGCTGAGTTTCAGTTCTTAAAGAATGGCCGTATCCTGACAATTCAGATATTTATACATCTTTCCAAACTACAGAACCATCTTGACTTCTTTTTGAACAGTATATTACTAGTAACTTGCTCCACAGTGTAAGATTATCAATTTACAAATGTGTCATTTTGACAACTGAGTATAGACTATGATAATGTATAAAGGATTCACACCATAAAAATGAAAATTTAGAAATAACAAAGACATTCTCAGTTTCCAGCCAGTGGCCCATTTAATTTAAGCAAAGCCCCAAACAAGGACAGGTAGATAGATTGCCCCTCGCAGCTCACAATGATAGACTGTGCTATGGCTGTCACTCAAGGCTCACTGCTGCAGGCACAGCCCTACAGGATGTTGGTGGGGTAGCTGTCCCTTACCACAAGCACAGATGCATCTCTGTGTTCAGTGGATTTCCATCCTAGGCAGACTTTACAATCTCATGGGAGTTATGCGCAGTAACTGAGGTGGTGCTTTTTCTACCATATAGTTTCAGAATCTATAACCTGAACCATAATGACTGTAAAGCCCATTAAAATGACTTTATTTTATACACATAAGCCTTTTCCCAACTAGACCAATTGTAAAGTATCTCGGTTTCTCTCATGTGCATGCACACACACACACACACACACACACACACACGCACGCACGTACACACACAAAAAAAAATCAAAATTATTCAAAAAGTGAATATGTTTACATATAAAGCTCGCAAGAAGCTATTTAATTCAGAATATGATAGGAATATTTAATATTGACCAAACATTAAAAAATACGTTTTTAAACAGAAAATGTATGATAAGAAGCTAACTAAAATATTTCCAACAGGAAAAACTAGTAATATAAAGGTAAATCCTTTAGGGCAAAATTAAGCAAGCCTCAAATTCCAGCTTGATGGCATGCTAGCTCTCTGGCTCAGTCACTTAGCTGTCATATTTAATAATTATAAATTCGCCTTATACTTTCTTTGTGATTTAAGTCTTTGTTGTTATTTAGCCTCATCTTACCATCTGGGCATCATTTGTGGTTAAAAATCATGGCTCGTTTGCTACTAAATACCTGCCTGCAGCACAGCACGCTTGGCTCCAGCCTTCGGAGCCTGATGGACCCAAAAAGGAAGGAGCAGAACGGGCCTCTGCCTCAGTTTCTGCCGAGTCTTCATAAGCAGGGTGACAATTCATTCTGTTTCTACTTGCAGGTCGCTGAGCAACTTATCAACCCCTTTGGAGAAGACGATGATGATTTTGAAACTAACTGGTGCATTGATAGAAATCTGCAGGTAGATGAAATGTTCTTTCCTTTGCAGACTTTAATGATAAACCATTGTGAGGCTTCCAGTCTGACCAGGTTTTGGACGCAGGCCCCAGGCCTCAGAGCATGAGCCACAATGAGAGGGCTGGCTCTGCTACGTGTCGTCCTTTTGCAACCCCATAGATCCCAGATCTCATGCAGTAAAACTTAAGTAGAATTTCGGGTCAGTTTTCTCTGTTTCTCAGTTACAATAGCTTTACCTGGTCTCATGATTCTAGGACAGAGCAATATTTAATATATTCTTTTATGTTTTCTGTTGCCACCCAAAGAGGTTGACAGTGACACACAATGGCATCCAGACACAATGTGATATGAATTCCCAAAGTCATGGCACAGAACCTAGCGGGCAGATGCCCAACAGCTGACTGTAGATCATATTGTTAATGCCCACATCACTCACTCTGTCAAACTTGAGTCTGAGAAAATTAAGAATTTGGCTATGTGTCACTTTGTCGAAGCGAAGAGGAGCGGT
The DNA here is from genome assembly GCA_004027205.1 of Ctenodactylus gundi. Classification (NCBI taxonomy): domain Eukaryota; kingdom Metazoa; phylum Chordata; class Mammalia; order Rodentia; family Ctenodactylidae; genus Ctenodactylus; species Ctenodactylus gundi. The sequence goes on from PVKB01000582.1 coordinate 596,527, forward strand.
CACTCCTTGGGTCCTGGGCCACATAGGACGGTTCTTCACATCTGCCTGAAATGGACCACTGGGCCTTCTTAGCCTGAAGCACTCTTGCAGTCAGCTTTTCATGAAAAACCAGCATGAAGAAATTTCTCTTCGAGGCAAGACTTGCCTGAGCCCATTCCCACCCTGAGAACCATGTTCTGGGGAGGGTCTTCACCTTGTTCATTTGGTTCAAGGCCTGACTCAGCTCTTAGATGAGTTCAAACATTTCCCCGCAGATCACGCTGTCAGTCTGTTAGGGAAGAAGAGCAATGCCACTCCCTCACTGGTCACTTACCTACTGACTCTTTGTCAAAACTGGAGTCTGAGACAATTAATAATTTATTCATGTGTCACTTGATCAAAGCCAAGAGGAAAGACCAAGACAGTTTCAAACAGTATAGACTTGTTGATGAGTTTTTCCAAATAAACTAAAAACTAAGGCATACAAGAAGTGATTTTTAAGTAAAAATGAACTATAGGATTAACATAATGAGATACTGAGAAACTTCCCCTTCCTGTCCTGTTCGGAATGAAACGGTGCTGCTAGGGCAGCCACTAAGACAGTACTGTAACGGTGAGCACAAAAGAAAGGGTGCTTCACCTTCTTCCAGGTGGGCACAGCACCACACTGGGCCATGTGGCTTGATGAGTGGCGTGCGGGCTGTTGATCGTCCCACGCACACCACTGCCAAGCGCTCTCAGCGATAAACAACAGGTACAACTCTCTATGGCAGCCCCGGTTGTGGGAAATCTGTTCTCCAGGCATTTGTATAATGGCTCACTTAGATTGTGTCCTGCAGCCCTCCAACCCCTATCCGCTTACCAGAAATTCTTGTTTTTATATAATCACATATGCGTTGTTCTAACAATGCAACGATGATTTTAGGTCTCCCTTTTAGCTGTGGATGAAATGCATATGAGTTTACCCAAGATGAAGAAAGACATTTACTGGGATGATTCTGCTGCCCGGCCCCCATACACGCTGGCAGCTGCTGACTACTGCATACCCTCCTTTCTGGGGTCGACAGTCCAAATGGGGTAAGTGCAGGGTTTGTTTGGTTTTTGGTTTTAGTTTTGGTTTTCATGTCCAGAAAATAACCCAATCATTGTTCTGGCCTTTTGACCCGTTTCTGGCTTTTTTTTTTTCCAACTGTGACTGGTATATTAGTCCCTATTTAGTGGTTGTAACACAAAGATCTATCCCTGAATATGCCAAGCCTTAAGTACACGGGCTGAATCCTGAAATATTTTATGTACAGCTCCAAGATAACTTTATTAAATCTGATAATTTATCTGACTTTGAAAAATAGATGGATAGAGAAAGTGTGTGGAAGGCATATGCCATAATTTCTAAGTAACTTAAAGAAGAGGGCACAGAGGAAATTAGAAAATACTAAACCTCTCCTGCCCCCCCCCCAAAAAAAAAACTCTAGAAAAAAGAGAAAAACTTGGTGGCAAAATGGTGCTTGCTCCTGAGCCCAGCTCTAAGAGGACTGTGAAGAGGGCCCAGGCCCCCGCTGCCACGATGACCATCTTTCTCTGCCTCCTGCAGTGTTCTGCTTCCTGACTCCCTACTGTCTAGTATCTAGATTCATCCTATTCCTGCAAAGTGTCACTCTACCTAGTATCTCCTAATGGTCACAAATCATGGTTCATGGGGCTCCTCTTCCCAGGAGCCTCTGAGGCTGAACCCCCTTCAAGAGCCAACGTCAGAGGTGAATGTGGTGCAAAGTAGCATTTCAGGAGTTGTAACAAATGATGAGAAAGACTTAGGAGCCAGTAGATTCACCTTGGTACCCTCCAGGTGCACCTTAGAGAAGGCTGCTTCTGCTGCTGGACAGCCTTCCACAGCAGGAAGCTGCCACCTGGGCTCTTCCCACAAAGGTGGCTCATGCTATGTATCATCTAATTAAGTCTTTTATTAGAGGCACAGAAAGATTAAATAAATCTAAGCTTTATTTCATATTAAGCTAACCCTGGGAGTTTGGGAAAGAAATTTTTTAAAAAACAATAGATATGATTCATAAAACTGCAGCAAAAATTGTCAGTTGTCGGAGAGAGATTTGTTAATCAAAATTGGCCACCTGCCAGCATGGCAGGAAAGGCCCAGGCAAAGTCCAAAGTCTATGGAGGAGGTTTCTGTAAGATGCCTAACTGGATTCTGCTAGAATCATTTGATCAAAGAAACAGAAAATGTTGCTTGCTCTTGATAGTATGCATGATTGAGAACTGCCTCACAGTCCAGGGAAAGTTACTTGCAGGAGCACAGGCTACAGGAAACTGAGGGGTTTTGTTTGTTTGGTTGTTTCTTTGGTTTTTTTAATCATGAGTGTCAATTCTTCCTCATATTGTGTATCCCATAAAATGTCTTCGGTCACCTGTGACAGAAAATCAAACTCAAACTAACGTAAGCAAAAAGGGGACAAGCCTAGCTTTGGGTATGTCTTAATACAGAGGCTCAACGAATGTAACCCACTTCACTATTGGCCCATCTTTCTGTATTCTAGCTCAGTTTGCAGGCAGGCCCTCCCCTCCTGAAGGCAAAACATCAAGATGACAGCCAACAGCTCCAGGCTTAGGATCCAAGTCTCAGCAAACCCTGTGGGAAGGGCACATCTTTTTCCAACTCTTAAAACTGAAATTCTGTGTTTGCTGTGATCGGCAGGGCTTGGCTAACATATCCATTCCTGAGCTAATCACTACTGACAAGGACACTTGATATTTTGATTACCCAAGGCTGTCTCATGTGTCCAGGCTTGATGAGCATAAAATCCCTTCTTGGAGGAGTAAATTTTGTTATTTTCTTACTCTATTTATTCTTGTTCTGTGTATATTCCCAACATATTCAATTCAGAAATTAAATTTGCTTTATCTTTTCATATCAAGATTTTAGGTTTGTAATCACAATTCCCAAAGCCTTGAAATTCTGACAGCAAGACAATGAATGCCTTTCAAAGAAATTACTCTGCCTGTATTCAGCACAGTGAGAAGTGATTTTCACATGCAACACACTATTCACAAGCACATAAAAATTCCTTGGTTCTCAGTATTAAGGAACTTTCTTCAGAACATGACCCTATTTTCTGTGTATTTACCAGTATATGCAACCAAAACAGTTAGGGTTCCTCCATTTTTCAAAATCTTAAGTACAAATAAGAAATTTTTTTGCTTTGACCTTTACATATGGGATGCACTTTCTCATTAATTCAGGCAGAAAAGGTTTCCCCAGAGTTCTGCTATACAGCAAGTTTTATGTGAAAGTCATGGAAAAAAATTTTAGCTTAAAAAAAAAAAACACTTAAGCTCACAGACATACCGAGAAGACAGGTTAGATTACAATATGATCTGCGCAGCAATAGAGAAATCCTTAGTCCTGTTCAGAGGAACAACCAATAGGCAAAGCACAAGTCGGAAGAAATGAATGTGGGGCAGAGGTGAGGGCAGATGCAGGAGGGTTTAGGAGACTGGGCCAAGGCCTCAGCCATCATCCTAGGCTATTAAGTGACGTAATCACTTTTTGTTTAGGTTGATTAGCCTGGGAGCCAGGTGAAAGATGGACTGCTAAGGACAAAGTTAAACCAGAGACCATTCAGCAAGCTGTTGTCACTTAAACAGGAGAGGATAAAGGCCTGACTAGGTGTATCACAAGGGACGACACGGGGGTAGGGGTAAGGGACTGGGACTGGGGATAGCCCCTAGGAGGGGGGCCTGAGCACCTGAGCCAGTGGGAAGGAACTCAGGTTGGTGTGGCTGGTGAAGCAAGAAGCCCTGTTCCCACCTGTCTAGTGATGATCCCATTGAAATCCAGGGGGAGTTCTAACAACACCCACCCTCCTCTGCCCAATCTGAAACCAAAAAAGTTACTGTTTAAAATCTGTATTTTATATATTCTAACACCAAAAAAGTGCTGTATTTTCATATCCCAATCTTTGGGGCATATTAAAAATCAGTTTCAGGAAAAAAATCTCAGGATGAAAAAGACCACTTAAAAATCAGAATCATGGAGGCCTTTACAGGCAAATGGAAGAAACTTGAAAATATCATGCTTAGTGAAGTGAGTCAGAAGCAGAAGGTGAAACATCGAATGTTCTCTCTGATATGGGAGACCCAGATCACAACTCTTATGGAACTTAAAACGAGAAACAAAGTGAAACGGGGTAGGGTTGGAGAGGAGGGAGAGTGGGGTGGGTAGGGGGAGGGACAAAAGGAGAGTGGGAAAGCCCTTGTCACCTTGACAAGACATGAATGTGCACAAAATGCCCAACCTCATTGTAAACCTTGAATATTGCATGTATACATATCAAAAAATGTGGGGAAAATAAATAAAAATAAATAGACAAGAGTACAAGATTTAGTAGGTGAAACAAATCAAGATTAAGAATAAAGTAATCCAAATATAAGGAGGACATATTTCTATATAAAAAATCAGAACTGAGTATCCAAATTTGAAATTATTCATAAATATACCAACTTTGTGCATTTAATAAATAGTGATAATTACTATATTGCCAGTAATCTCCATCCAGTAATAAGCCATCTGATGAATTAATTAAGCAATGGAAGAAACATTTCTTCTTTTAACTCTTTGCCCATTATCTTGCCTGAGATTGGTATGATTGAATCTGATTAGTTTATTCTTTTGCCTTAAAATGGAACCACTTTCTGCTTTTTAAATTAAAGTCTATTTTATTAGCTTAACTGTGAAGACATTGTTAACCAAGATTAAGAAAACAGGGCTGGAGGAATGGCTCAGCGATTAAAGCACTTGCCTAGCAAGTACTTAGTCAAGCACTAAGTACCCAAGTTCGATTCCCCAGCACCATATAATCCAGGCATGGTGGCACACACCTGTAATCCCAGCAGTCGTGAGGTTGACGCAGGAGGACTGCCATGATTCCAAGGCTAGCCTGGGCTCCATAGTGAGTGCAGGAGCAGCCTGGACTGGGCTGCAGAGTAAGACTCTGTCTCAAAAAGAAAAAAAAAATTAAGAAAACACATGAAACTAACCCAAAGAAGCACAGAAAATACATTCAGGCCCCTAAAATAAAAATGACTCTTGGTGGGCAACAATTCTACAAAAATAAACCTTGAATGCTTACCCTTAAGCCTGCATTACTAAAAATGAATTTAAAAAAAAAAAAAGCTCCACCTGTAACCTCAGCAGCCTGGAAGGCTGTGGAAAGATGACTGTGAATCTGAACACAGCCTGAACAATTTAGTGATTTAGCAAGCTCTGTCCCAAAATTTTTTTTTAGATTTTAAAAAGGGCTGAAGTTGTATAGATCGGTGGTAGAGCGCCTGGGCTCATCCTCAGGACTGAAAAGAAAAAAAAAAAAAATAGTGCTATTCTGCCACAGCTGGCTTGAGGAAAAGGTGGAATGTTGTGATCACGTCAGTTACACAATCGTGAGTCACTGCAAAATTCTTACCATTTTTTTATTTACTTGAGATTATCCATTAACATAGATGTTTAAGGTTCTGACAAATAGAACACATAAAAATCCAAGTCCTGAAGTCTCATCATTCTCTTTAATCCTGTCTTTAAAAATTAAAACAACCAACAGTAAAGAAGGAATAATCTCTTAAGAGGCTCTGGAAGAATTCCAGCTAACTATCCCTCCATAAGAGCCAGAGGAGTCCCAGGTCTGGAGAGGTGTGGCCATCTGTGGACAAAGTTGGCCCCTCAGGTGTGCCTTGAGCACTTGCTGTAGTGACCCTGCTAATCTGAAAGTATGCTCCAACTGTAAACTGCTGACCATAATCCTGTCTAAAAGGCATAGTTTTATTAAGTTTTTATGTCCTTATTCAAATAGTATGCTGAAAGTCCCTCGTATTTATAGTAATCTTACCAAAGGGGTTCATGAGGTCATTTAAGAATCCACTTAGTAAAGAAGAGAATTTCAAATTTTTCAAGAATTCCTTCTAAACTAGGGGTCAGGGAATTTATTTAAGACTTATTTAGTACTGTGAAACTACACTTTGTTGGAAATGATGGATTTCAGTTATCTATATTAATTCCAAAACTTCTAATCAAAAATGACAAAACATAATTACTTTTTGTAATATACTTAATGTGCACAAAGAAGTTAAGATTGTACAGTTAACGTTGTATAATTAAGCAGTTCAATATATGAGAGTACATATATCATAGCAAGTGACCTTAAAGTTTGACTCCAGACCTTCAACAGTTTCAGACAATCATTTGTTCAGTGATCCTTTATTAGCCAACTATATTTAAGTATTCTAGCTTTATAAGAAAATACAGAGGCTGGAAGAATGGTACAGCAGATAAAGAGCTTGCCTAGCAAGCACAAGGCCTTCCTTGGTTCACCTCCCCAGCACCATATAAAGCTGGGTGTGGTAGTGCATGCCTGTAATTCCAACTCTTGGAAGGCTGAGGCAGGAGAATTGCCAAGTTCAAGGCTAGCCTAGGGTCCATAATGAGTTCAGGACCTGCCTGGTCTACAGCAAGACCCTGTCTCAAAAAAAAAAAAAAAAAAGAATATATAATACATATAGTCCAATATATAGTATTGCATGCTCAGGTTATAAACTACTAAAAATATCTCAAGTTCTGTATCACTAACTTCAACAAAAATTTATTCTTGGAACATTGATTTTTTTTTCTTAATGTTCCATTAAGGAAGAAGGAACAGAAATCCCAAAAAGAAGACTGTGCATTGAGTTCATAATTTTAGAACATAGGAATTCTTTCTTATACCAATATGAGATCACCATTGGTGCTCACCATTCACCTTTTACTTACAAGTCTTAATTTCCTTTTCTAAGAAAACTGATATAGAATACAACAATAGTAAAAAGAGAGGCGATATGTGAACTTCCACTTTCAGCCACAATTTCTTCTTGTGCCAGCCAGCGAGGGCCAGGACAGCGAAGCCAGGGAGAGCAGGAAGACAGGGTTGTCGAAGGCTCAGCAGTCACCTCTTAGACCAGACCACCATGACCCTTGCTTGGCCTGAACTGTCAAATAGAAGACAGAGAAGTGGTGGAAAGCTGTCAGCTCTAAGCAAAGCTCTGGGCTAAGAGTGCTTCCCAGGATATTCCACCAGCTTGAAACTGTCCACCAGAAAGGGAAGGAGGGGAGGTGGGTAGATGCAATGCTTGGAAGCCTCCCAGATTTGTCTATTTTATAAATCTTTGGCTACAGCTTTCAAGGTGATTCTGCAGGGCAGAAAGTTAAAAATAACAGCATCCACCTCTAATGGACTTGCAGAGTACATTTGCCTTGCCTGCATATAAATTCTTCTCTGGATGCCTGCTCTAATACATTCTTAGGCAAATTATTGGTTCCCTTCAATGTAGTCACCCAATATTGAGTACATTAACCATTTTAAAACAAATCTGTAATGAGAAGTAGGATTCACCATATTTAATATTATTTTCCTAAATTCCTCATTTCAATTCTGTTAAAATGACCTCTATTTTATTTTAAACCATCAAAATACCACTTCAAAAGTGGAACAAAGAAAGAAAGGTAAGCTTATCCAATTTTACCCTTCAAACTTTTTAAAGCTCTAAATTTACCTAATCATAGTAACGGAGGGGAAAAAATGGTTACTTTGCAAAGAGCTTTATTGAAAAAGAAAAGTGCTTTAAACCTTTCAAGTCATCAGGGCTATTTTGGTCTTCCCATATCAGACACACATCAAGGAGTGTGGACACAATCCCAGCATAATTCAGCAGCCCATCTCCTCCCTCTTCTTTGACATGGCAACAGGGAGTGGGAATGTTCTGCACCCTGAGAAGCTCATGCTTCCTAAACAGTCCTTTCCTAAATCATTGCTGTGCATGTCTGCAGGTGCCTGTCACTGGCCCAAGAGACCATGGGCTGATGGTTTTGTAGGCACTCCATGGATGTTGTGTAATGTTGGATTTGGGGGGTTTTGAACATTAGAGGCAAAAAGTAATTTCCACCCAGACATCTGCCTGTCCTAGGGGAATAATGGATATTCTCCTTTCTTTTAGACTCAACTATAAACAACACACTTGGCTGACTCAGCATAACTTCTTCTTTCTTCTTCTCCTTTCACACATAGTAAACACGAGGCACAACCTTTCACATTCCCATATATTCTGTGCTTCTGTATTGATGATATATATTATCCAATAAATGGATACAACAGGGTTGGCAATTTCTCAGTGAATGGCACACAGATGCAAGTAAAACTGTATTTAAAGGCAATGTCAGGGCTACCCTATCTCCTCTCTCTCTCTCTCTCTCTCTCTCTCTCTCTCTCTCTCTCTCCCCCTCTCTCTCTTAGTCAGCCCTATCTTCCCTCCCAGCTCCCACCAGAACTAGCATCTTTCTGTTCACCCAGTGCCCTGGTCTTACCATTAAGTAGCCCTCAACTTAATGAGGTTTTTACTATTTGATGGCAGCTCGAAGGGGAAGTGATAATTTTTAAAGGACACTGTAGAAGGAGAAAAAGAAGTTATCTTTAGAAACAGACTATAATTTGACTCCAACCCTGTAAGAAGTCAATGATGGTTAGAAACCACATCTGAAACTTTGCCAGTCATTGACAGAGACCTTGTTACATCTCCCACTTGTTGAAGCTTTTCAGCACAACTCCACTTTAGCACTCCCAAACCTGGAAGGCAGATAAAATATTATTGTTTACCAGGTTTACCAGGTGGGATGCTAAGTCATAGGGAGGTTTTGTGAGTCTCCTAAGGTCTTACACCTAGTTATTGTCAGCCCGGACAGCAGTAATCCTGGCACACTGTAAGCTTTCAAAATCTGTCTCACCTCAGAAACAATTCTTCAGTTCCACCTCTGGAAACCGATGGCTGGGTTGCACTTTTCATGAATGACCTATCTCTAATTACCTGCCTAGCGTAGTCCAAAGGAAGTTCAAAACATAAAACTTCACTTTTTCAGCTGACCATCCCTAATACAGTAATATAATGAGGGCACTTAGGTTCTACCATATAATATTTCTGCTATCATTGTTCAAGTGACATTATATCTGGACCTCATGACTATACTAAGAACACACTTCAAAAATCAAAACAGGAGCAGAAAGCATCAAAGAACCTAAAAGGCACACGCACGCCTCCCAATTAAAAATGAAGACTCCTTTGATGTATTCTGTTTCGTATGCCTAAACTCTAAGCTGTTTTGTTGTTAAGCCACGGTTTCTCTAAAAGAGAATACAATCATATCGAATATCATGACTTTTAGAAAAGGAGACATTATGTATTAGCAAGGAAATCTTCCATGGAAGCATCTAAAAGAAACGTCATTGAGTCCCTCACGCTGGGGACTTCCACGATTGCTTTTTCTTGACATAAAGACCTAGAAGACACCACTCATTATTTATCATGAAATACTTAAAACACCAGGAGTTTTTCCAACAGCCCAGTGTCAGGCTAACTGTGGGGAAAGCTTTTAAGCCTTGTTTCCTGCCCAAGCACTCATCAGTGTTGTTTTCCACGCAGCCTTTGCGACTTGGACACCGCTCCCAAGATCGTTATTCTCTAAGACAATTGTAGCTTCCTACCCGTCTAGAGTGAAGTCCAAAGCCCTCAAGCTAATGTAGGACTCTTAACATACTCCAAGACATCTTACCAGTCTGTGCCTGGCACTGTCCTGAGTAAAACTTAAGCTCAAATTTATGTATTTCTCCTCCTTCGCAAACACCCTAATTCCTGCTACCTTTTTACTCAAGTCATTTCTTCTACCTGCAGTGCTCTGTCTTTTCCCCATCTAACTCTGAGCTGTGTCAAAGATCAACTCAAAAACTTATTTTTCCTAAAATGTCAATTTTTATTTGCATGGATTCTCCCTCCTTTTAAATTATAAGTAAAGTACCTAATACAATAAATCATTCGTGGTAGATATCTCATAAATCTAGCTGGGTGAATAAGCAGATGAATTTCATGAGCCCACCCTGGTCTTTCAGGACAGAAGATGCACTTGGGTTTCCGTGACACATCCACCCAATGTCAGTCAGCAAAACGTTAGCCGAGAGCACTAGTCTTTGTGCAGGTTGCTCGCTGAATTGCTCCACGTTTTTTCCAGACTATGATTCAATGGCTTATTCCTGTCATTTTAGATGAATGTACGTATTTAATATACTTGCATGTAGTGTCAAAATTTTACCTAAGTAAAAACATTTTGTAGTAATAATATTTTTTTTTCTAATATTGTACCATTCTTACAAAGTTGTGTGCTTTAGAAGTCAGGAAATACAAATCACAAATAAATAGTCAGGATCTCAAATGGAGAACAAATGACTGTCCCGTAAGACTGCTGGGGGGTGGAGGAATGGCTCAGTGGTTAAAGCACTTGCCTAGCAAGTGCATAGGCAAATATTAAGTACTTGAGTTTGATTTCCCAGTACTACATGAGCTGGGCATGTTGATGCACACCTATAATCCCAGCACTCGGAAGGCTGAGACAGGTGGATTGCTGTGAGTCCAAGGCTAGCCTGGGCTCCACAGTGAGTTCAGGACCTGCCTGAACTATAGAATGAGACCCTATCTCAAAAAAAAAAAAGAAGAAGAAGAAGAAGAGGAAAAGAAAAGAAAAAAGAAAGAAAGATGAAAAGAAAAGAAAGGACTGCCAACTCAACCTCAAGTTCCAGCTCGGCAATCTGAGCGACCAACTACACTTGTCGCTCTTCTGGTGTTCACCCTAGTTAAGTGGATTCCTGTGAGGTGTGGCTGGAGATCTGACCTAATGAAATTCAACAAGTAGGGTCGCCAGGGCCACTGAAGCATGAGTCTGCATTTCCCAAGCCGATGTAAGAGAATCTGCACCTTGAATAGAGAAGGGCAGGTCAGGAAGCTATCTGGTAGCTAAGGGCACTGCTGGAGCTTGAGAATCACACCACGAGGCTGTAATGGGACACCGTCCCAGTACATTTGGCCCAGTAATCATCTCAGTCATCCATCTTTTACTCATAGACATGAAGAACATATTTTCTTGGGCTGTTCTCTTTACCCTTGCAGGTGATACTTACATTTTACTGTAATAATGCTTCTCTTTATGCCACACAAAGTGCACCTGGCATGCAGCATCCTGTCACCATGAATGTCAGTACCAATGCTAGACTGGGACACCATGATTACCCTGCTCCCAGAGCAGCCTGAGCCTGTTACCCAAGGACAAAGCTTTAAGGAGTTCTTCAAACCATTAAGACTGTAAGTCCCCAGAAACGTGAAGCAGCCATGTAATCTGAGGCAAAAACAGACCCTGCTAACGACCAGGCTACGGTTACTTCAGTTCTTCATTTCAGCCTATTTTTGACAATGGCGAGATTATTTAGGGGTTTTTTTTAAGTGTTTGAGCTTCAATAGGAAATTGTTTACCATAGCAAATATTACAATTAGCCATCAGATTTATTCACATGACTACTAACCACAGTGCAAGGCCACCTCATTTCAATGACTGTCTTCTTTCCACTGGGCTCTGGGTTCTCCTTCCTTAATCTTCACTGAGTAGAAAAAAAAAGCAAAGCACTCACTAGAAGTACTTACACATCACCTCTGGGAAAGCACTTCAGGCTTACTTATTATTCTGCCCTAGCCTCTCCCTTGGTCCCTTGACACTTCTGTCTAGGCTTTTATCAGAGCAATAAAGAACAAACCCTCTGGGGTCAGACTTTGGTTTAGGCCTAATGAATCTCTCTGGGCCTCTGTTTCCTCCTCTGTGAAGTTTGAATAACAGGCTGGAGGAATGGCTCAGCAGTTAAAAGCGCTAAGTACCCGAGTTCAATTCCACAGCACCACATAAGCTGGGCGTGGTGGCGCATGCCTGTAATCCCAGCACTCGGGAGGCTGAGACAGGAGGATTGCCTTGAGTCCACAGCCAGCCTGGGCTCTGAAGTGAATTCAGGACCAGCCTGGACCACACAGCGAGACCCTGTCTCAAAAAAAAACAAATAAACAAAAAAAAAAAAAGCTAAAAAAAATGTTTGCATAACAATACCAACTCACACGATCATTGTGATAATTAAATGAATGTTAGCTGGTTTTTGTACTTTCTTGAATTTATCTAGGATCCATTTTTTTAGAGGATTATGGATTGTGGGGAAACAAGACCTTACTTCAATTCTTAATAAGGGAGACAATAAAAATAGTCTATACCATATGTATTTTTTAATGTCCAAGTCTCCAGGTCATTGATTTTCGAGGTGTGGTCTGGGAATGCCTTGGTATCTCCACGACCCTTTGGAGGGGTCTTTAAGGTCAAAACTATTTGCATAATAACATTAAGATATTTTGCCCTTTTTCACTCTCATTCTTTCATAAGTGTTAGGAAAGCTACCTTAACCTCTTTTTCACTTAGTGAGATTTCAGTTATCCATAGTCAACACAATTGAAAAGTATTACATGGAAAATTCCAGAAATAAACAATGCATAGGTTTTAAATTGCATTTCATTCCAAATAATGAGGCGCTCTCATGCCATCATGCTCCATCTGGACTACTGCCTGTCATTCCTCAGTAGCCAACGTGGCTCTCCGATTGACTGTCACAGTATCACTGCACTGTGTTCAGCTAACCCTTATTCTACTTAGTCATTGCTCCAGAGCACAAGAGTAGAAATGCTGCCAATTCAGATATGCTAAAGGAAAACCAGAAAGTGATTCTTTTAAGCTAAAGGTGAAAATTTTTGACTTAAGAAAAAAATCATGTGCTAAGGTTCCTAAGATATACCATAAGAAAGAATCGTCTGCTCATAAAATTATGGAGAAGGAAAAATAAATTCTTGCTAGTTTTACTATCACAACTCAGGTTACAAAGGTTATAGCCCTTTCAGTTAAGGTGAAAAATTACTGTATATGGTTCAATGCCATCCATGGCTTCGGGCACCCGCTGGGGGTCTTTTAACGTATCTCTTACAAATGAGAGAGGACAACTGTACAGTAGAACTTTCCTGAAGCCACAACGTATCAGTGGGTGGCAATATCATCATTTAGCCATTAATGGAACATACATGCTTACATTCCTATGTCTGAAATTCTACAGCAATAGATATGACCCAAACGTCTTTGAGGCATACAATAATTTTCAGTAGTTTAAAAGTGACCAAAAAGCTTGAGAATCTCTGCTAGACTGTCTAAAGTAAAAGTCCCTTTTTCCCCATTTCAAAATCTTTAGTACAAGAGTACTGAATTCATCTCTTAAATGAGAGACTCTGCCCCAGGTCAGTCCCTAAGGCTACTCTGCCTGTGTTGTGTGTTTCAGGCTCTCTGGGTCTGATTTCCCTGGTGAGGAGTGGATGTGGGACTATGAGAAGCATGGCCACCGGCACTCCATGATAAGAAGAGTCAAGCGATTCCTGAGTACCCACGAACACCCTACCAGCCCCAGGAGGAGCTTCAGGAGACAGGCCAGCGACAGCTCCACGCTCTTCTCCTTCAGCCCAACTCAGGATCTGCTGAAGGTGCCCCTGAGAAGCCACCACAGAGCCTCATCCACTCGGAAGCAATCCCACTCCCTGGAGGGTAGTCCCAAGCTGCATGCTAGCATGGGAGAGTTGTCCACGGTCAGGGAGACCAGCAGGACGAGCACCTTACAGAGCCTGACCCCACAGTCCAGTGTGAGGGGCTCTCCTACCAGAATGCCCCAGGTCCCCGAGGTGTTGATCACAGCAGCTGAAGCACCAGGGCCCTCATCGGCTGACCATCATCATGACTCCACAACCTCCATCATGAGCTTAGAGTTTACTGGGGTTCAGCCAAACAGGACTGGGCAGCAGGAAGACCTCGTAGGATCATTCCTGTCTCCCTCAGGAAAGGGGACACCTCCTATGAGCTCTTCTCCCAAGACTGTTTCACCCATCATTAGGACAAACATCTTCAAAATTGAGGAAGACTCAGATGATGACACATTTCTAAAAAGGTGGAGCCTCCCAGAGTTTCAGGAATCTAGTCACACTTCCCCAGGAAACCAAAGTCCAGAACCCATGAGCACTGGGCCTTCTCTCTTACACGACACACAGACATCCTCAGAGCTCACTGGAACCAGTCCTGGGGCTGGTTCTCTGGTCTCTCCTGATATGCTCTACTTAATGGAAAACCTGGACACCAAAGAGACAGATATCATAGACTTTAATGAGCAAACTGAGGAATCTCCCAAAGGAGTTCCACAAAAATCTAGGCTAGGTCCTGCTTCTAGCCTAGATTCTACTTTACCAAAAACTCATCATTAATCCCAGGAAAATCCCTGGGAGTTAAGTTTTGCGGGAAAAAAAATCCTACTGTATCAGCTCATTAGAACTTTAAAGGGCATTATGTTTCTGACTTCTGAAAACTGCAAAAAACAAATATATTTACATCATCCATCATAAAGCGGCTTTCATAAAAATTATCCTGACCACAGTGAATTATCTAAATCAGATAAGAAATTGTATATAAATAAATGACATAAATTCATCGCTTATTAGCTTTGGAAAGGGCCTCTAAAATCATAGTCTAATCCCCCAGACACAAAGTGTTCTCTATTTTTCCCCCGACTTTTTTTTCCTTCTTTAACTAGAAAGACAGGAAGTGGATCACACAATGACCCAAAGGCCCTTTTCTACTGAAAATTCTGTAAGACTTTCTAACCATCGTATTCTGACTTTCTTTAACTGTTATTTTCATTTCCTAATTCTTAAGCTTCATCAGCATCAGAAAACTCCATTTCTCTTCAATTTCCTTTTCTACTTTCAGTTTGTTCTTCTGTCTTCCACCTCCATTCTCTTACCTTTTTTCTCATCCTTTCTCCCCAGTCTTGCTCCTTCTCTGGTGACTATAATCTGCCCCACCTCTCAAGCGCTAATATTTCCTCTTGCCAACTCTGTTGCTTGCTTCTTCCTGTGATGTTCAAAAGATAAGGCACTGTCAGAGCCTCCTGCAGGATAATTAGATGTGTCAGCAAATCTACCCTCCCATATATTCAGCCCCAGGGGGCGCTGAGGGTGGGAAGTACATGATACCACTGCTTTCTCCTCCTGCCCATTGCTCTTCAACACTGTGAAACTGAGGCCAACAGGACATGCAACTTGCATAACAAATATCATGGAACCAAAGTAAAACATGGGTCACATCTGCTTAACTTGAACTCTTAAACAAAAAAATCCCAATTTTGTCACACATGGGACCAGCTGCTGGATCTATCCAGTCGTTGAGAACATAATAGACTTTTGAAGCTGGAGAGGTAATGGGTCCAGGCCTACATGATGAGGGTCAGATGTTGACTAACTCCCCGCAAGAGCTCGTAGGGTGGCCTTGCCTTCTGACGGATGCCGTCATCATTTGTTATATGAGAAAACTTGGCATTCTATGGCTTAATAAATAAAGCAACCCTTGTAACTACCATTTACTGGTTGTTCATAATGTTCCAAGCAGGTAATTCACAAATGATATCACTAATCCTATAGGAATCCTGTGAGACTTATATAATTAATGTCCTTTTTCTTTCTTTCTTTCTTTTTGACAAGGCCTCATTCCAGATTGTTCTGGAGCTCACTGTAGCCTATAGTCCTTGAACTCGTGATCCTCCTGCCTCAACCTCCTAAATGCTGGGACTATAGACATGTTCCATCACATCCAGATTTCTATTATCTTCCTTTTGAAGATTAAAAAAAAAGTGATAGAGAATTAATTTGCTTCAAATCACATAACCAGGCACCCCTGCCTATGCTATACACTGATGGTTCTTTGTGTTGATTGGTAGTGTTAGCACCTGGGCAAGCATTGATGTTCGCAGAGTATGAGATAACACACTAGAGGGTCAAGCCCCAAGAGAGCACTTCTAGTAGGCTGGCACCCTAACCTTCTCTCAGTCACCAGCCTCTTTATGCTATATATATACATATACATACATATATATATATATATATATATATATATATTTTTTTTTTTTTTGAGACAGGGTCTTACTCTGTGGTCCAGGCTGGTCCTGAACTCACTTTGGAGCCCAGGCTGGTGTTGCGCTCAAGTCAATCCTCCTGTCGCAGCCTCCCAAGTGCTGGGACTACAGGCGTGCGTCACCATGCCTAGCTTACGTGGTGCTGGGAAATCAAACTAGGGTACTTAATGCTTGCTAGGCAAGCGCTTTAACCGCTGAGCCATTCTTCCAGCCCCTTATGCAATATTCTTGCTCAAGAATTCAAGTAAGCTCAAATTCAAGTAGGTTCTTACTTAGGTGTTTTAGGATATAACCAATTTTCATTCTGAAATCTAAGGTGATAAATTATACACAAATAGAATAATACATTTTGTGTAGTGATAGTGTTCATGTATTTCTGCTTCCATTCATCCAGAGAATTTCCTCAGTATTTCTTCAAAATTTGGGATGGCCTCCCATTTTCTCCTTGCACTGCCAACTGATTTATGCTTTGTTCAATGATCCCATATGGTGGAAATCAGCTATAAATTTAAGTCAGCAGTTGCCAAGAGCAGATGACGAAATTCTCTATTCATTGTAAAGTGAGTTTTTATTCACCTCAGACCACATTTGCAGAAACAGAAGGATTTCTTCTTATGTGCCTGGGATTTGTTGTTGTTGGTTTTGTTTGTTTTTGGTTTTTTGTTTGTTTTTGGTCTTAGAGTCACTGTGTAGCCCAGGCTAGCCTCACACTTGCAGCAATCCTCCTGTTCCAGCCTCCCTAGTACTGGGATTACAGGCATGCACCGTCATGCCTGACTTATGTGGTGCTAGGGAATTGAACTCATAGCCTCACATTTGCTAGGCAAGCACTCTAACCACTGTGCTAATCCTCCAACCCTCGAATACCTGTTTTAATTGTCTGCCTAACCCATTTTCTTTGAGTACTAGAACCTTCCATCATATGGTTGAGCACTCCCATAGCCTAGCAGCTTGTTCATCGGGGCTTAACCATTCTAAGAACAGGCTCAGCATTGCTCGGCATCAAATGTAATTTGCAAGTCACAGTGTGTATTGAGGCCAGACTTCATTTGTTGCATGCGCTCTGCCTTGGTTACTTTCTCATATTTGACACTACCTTTAAGAGAAGAAAGGTTACTTTTAGCTCACAGTTTCAGGAGGCCTCAGTCTATTCATGGACACCCAGGAATAGTGAAGGGCCCAGCCATAGAGAAGGTGTCCACTTCATGACAAGCCATGAAAATGAAGGGTGAACTAGCAAGGCGTGTACATCCATCCAGGTTATGTGATCCATCCCCCACAAGTCATACCGCAGTGGTCTGCTGCTTCTAGCCAAGCCCTACCTTTTATCAGCACAAAAAATAAATCTCCGTCAATGAATCACCTTCCAAACACATGAGACTTTGGGGGGCCATTTCATATCCAAACCACAACATTCTGCTGCTTACCCCCAAAAGACTCATGCCCACCTTATGTAAAATACATTTAGTTTGTCTCTAAGAGTTGCCCAAGACTTAGCAGTTCCAACACTGCTGAAATATTCAACTCCAAAATCTCCTCTGAAACTCAAAACAAACTCTTAAATGTGAGCTCCTATGAAAATCAAAGAAAAGTTAAACATTTCTGATGGGACAGGGTAAACATTACCATTCCTAAAGGGATGAAAAAGAGGATAGAAAGCAATCACACCAAAACAAGACTAAAACCCAGCAAGGCAAACACCAAATCCTAACCTCCATTAAATCCTATAGCTCCATGGCTAGTATGAAGGGTAAGCTGTCATGAAAACAGGCTCCACCAGCCCTGGACAGCCCTATCCTTGTGGCATTGCCCCTGACTGCAACCACCGTCATTTCTTTATTTTAGGAAAGCTCCACTCACAGCCTGGGACTTTCCTCCACAGACGATCTGCATCTCTGGTATCTCCACGTTTCTGGGGCCTCCACTGAGCTTTTAGCTTCACCTTCACAGCTGATCCTACTGCCCCCCACCCCCAGGACACACTGATCGTCCTCCAATGCAGTTCTTCTGAAGTCTAGATGGAAGCTTCCATGACCCCACAACTCTTGCCTTCTGCAAGCCAACATCATGTGGATGATGCCAAGGCCTGCTGGTGGCTGGCACAGTAGCCAGGCTTTGTTGAACCACGGCTGCAGTGGTCTCCGAATTCTTAGATGGCTGAACTTCTTGGGAATTGCTTCCCAGGTTGCCCAAAAGGATGCTCTGGGGCACTCTTTCCAAAACAAAGTCTTTTGCCTTTGCACCTTTGAATAAGGGCAGTGTCTTAGTTACTTACTCTCTGCTGGGAGAAAATACCTGACATCACAGTTTAAGGAGGAAGGGTTTATTTAGCTCACAGTTCCAGAAGGTCTCACACAGTCTGTGAGCAGCTGGCAGTGGTGGGAGCACATGGCAGAGGCTGGAGAGCTGCTCACCTATTACAGATAGAAGTCAAGTGAAAGCAGGAGCGAAGATGACCTCTGGAGACTCAAACAGGGGCACAGTCTTCCCAGGAAGAAGCTGCAATGTGTTTCTTCCTTCTTCCTTTACTTAGCTCAAGCTGCCATCCCAGAGCCCCCACACGCAGGGTGAGTGCCCCCCTCCATTTACTGGCCCATGAGTCAAGAATAAACACCTGAAAGTTCTGCCCTGGCCAACCCCAAATCTCAACAAGCTGATACAATCCCTCCAGTTCAACCCCCAAGCATCTGCCCCTTCCAGCCAAGCCCTACCTCCCAAACACACACAGTTCCAATACACAAGGCTTTTGGGAGACACTCACCATCCAACCATAGCAAGTGGGGTTTTACTAATTCCAGAGGTGCCCTATCACTCTGATGCACAGCACTTAACTTATTTTTAATACTAATCTTTCAGGCAACCATACTTTCCTTTATTATAACTTTGCAGGCCCTTTATTTCTGGCAAAACTGAAAGTTCTTTCCATCTTTTTTCTGCCATTTTTTCTTGCTTTTCAGTGTAGATCAGGCTAAAAGTCATATGCTTATGTGACAGCCTAAGTATTATGTTAGCTTGAAATTTCCTCCACCAGATTAACTAGTCTACCACACTTAATCTCAGTTTCAGCAAAGTCTCAGGATGGGCAAAATGCCAATAGGCTTTTTGCCAGAATACAACTTGTGTAGTCTTTTAAACTAACTGCCAATAGAGTCTTCCTTCCCATCTGAGACCTCTCGATCTGATGTGTACTTCTTTCAATATTCTGATCTTCTCAGCTCCAGTGAGAACCTCGCATCAAGCTCAGGGTATAGCATTCTAAGGCTTCTCTAGCCAGTGTCTCCAAATCTTTCCAAACTCTTCCCACAAAACACTTCCAAAATGTCTGGACAACATGGTCAGGTAAAGTCACAGCAAGGTCCCCACTTCTCTGATACCATTTTCTATCTTAGTTACTTTCGTTGCTAGGCAAGTATACCTGACATCCACAACTTAAGGAAGAAACAGTTTATTTTTGATCACGATTTCAGGATGTCTCAGTCCATTCATGGATGGCTGGCATTGGTGGCCTCTGGAGACTCAAACAAGGCTGAGAGAAACTATGCAGGGCATGATACAGCAAGACAGAAAGCTAAGAGAGCACAGGGTGCAGCTAGTGAAGGAGGTATATCCTCCCAAGTCATGCCCCAGTTACCCACTCCATCTGACCAGGCCCCATCTCTTAACAGTACGGGAAACTAATGGATTAATCCCATGACTGAATCCCCTTCCAAATACCTGAGGCTTTGGGGGGACGTTCCAGATCAAAACCATAGCACTCTCCCTGCTCTCAAGAGATAATTCTGTCTTGACGCTGGAATCCAGGTGCAGTAAGGCAAAGGCCCACAAACTTCTCTGTCATGTAAGAATTTAGAAATGAGGAGACCCTGGCAAAACAAAGGCACTGTTCTCTCGCCTCTTTCACTATCTTACCTACTTCTTGGCAGATCACCCTACAACTCCGGGCTTAGTTTCAGCCTTTTAAGCTAAGCTACAAAAGACATATTGTAAAGGGAATGGTGAAATATAAAATTTGCTGTTCTGTAAAGAAAAAGACTCCCTTAATGCTGGAGTGTAGCTCTGTGGTAGAATGCCTTCTTAGCATGTGTGAGCTCTTGGGTTCCATCCCCAACACTGAAAAGAAAACAGAAAGACTTACACACATCCCTTCTTCAGTGTTTTCCCCTCTCGCTTTCTCTTTCTCCAAAGAAATTGAGTCAATCCTTATTAAATTCTTTGAAACTTTACTGTCATAAAATCTGCTGTGTTTGTCAAGTCCAGGCAACCATATGGTATAAGGAAATAAATATTACAAATCTGGCATGTGAATTCCCTCCAGAGTAGCTTCAGAAACTTGCACAAGCTCCAGTCCTTCTGGATTTCATATTTTCATCTATAAAGTGGGCCTTTCTCTGGTTCATTTCATTGGTCATGGAGAGTCATGTGAGAGAACTAAAGGAAAAGGCCCAGCCCCAAGCTGTGCCACAAGGATGACAGGCATGACTGGGATTGATGCCTGGGGATTCACCATGAACTTCACATCCCTGCTTTGGTAATTTGTTCATCAGGGTTGTATTGTTCTCTTGATTTCTTTCATTCACAAAGTTTTTCTAACATTCATAACATTAGGCTTCCAATTTATTAATCTCACATTTCTTGTCTTTCTTTCAGATGATTTCCAACATTCACATCTTTCTTCTTTCTGGCATATTTCATCATTCTTTCATTCCTCATGGTACCCCGAGCCTTATCACCATGGCAGTGCATTTCTCCCTCAACTTACTATATGTCAATCCCCTCAATCAAAATGTGGAACTAGAGAATAATAATCGTGTTTATGTTTTTTCACTATAAGTCTAGAGGATATAGAACCATTGGTTCAAGGTTAGAAGTTCCAAGTATCTAATTCCTCTAAACTTAGACCTATATCAGCTAATTAGAAATACCTACAGCTGTAAATCTCCTAAACAAGAACTAATTAGAACCTAATTTCACCTGTCCCTCCTCATCATAATTATTCATATGATCAACATTTTCTGATGCTCTGTACCATTGACAGAAGTAGATGAGTACTTCCTCATTTCATCTTATGGAACTATTTCAGGTAGATCCACAATCTTTTCGCATACTTTTTGTTTTGCTCTGTTCTGTGAGCTCTGTTTTTTAGAACCAACTTTTCCACTGCTGTGGCCACTGAGATGAAAAACCCAATTCAAGAATATCAGGCTTGTTCTGTGACTACAAATTTTCCCAAGACACAGGAGAAGTATCCCAACTTATTGATAAAGGTTGAGAAACATAACCCCCACAGACATTGATCTCAATCTAAACTCTCCATGTAGCATCTTTGCATATGCAGTCAGCTCATCACTGGGCACAGCAAATTAAAAATGAAGCAATTTCCCTGTAAATTATAGGCCTGAATATAGCATTTGCTGAAATACTAAATTAATTCAGAACTGAGATTCAGTTTCTGCCCTTTTTTTGGCTCTGAATTAGTTCACGAAATAAGCCCAAATTTTCCTTTTGCAATGAGTGAAGTTGGCCAATAGCTCCATGGAACCATCTTCTCTTAGTTTCTAGCCTTAGACACTTGCCTAACAGAGGCACCAAGAGGAATGTTGCATCCTGTATCTTGAAAATAAATAAGAACATTTCTAGAATACATTTTGTGGAAATGCTGGTATGTCCAAGCTTCTTTGTCTAGGCTATTGGTTCTCAACCAGATGTGACTTTGTACCCCTAAAGACGTTTGACATTGTCTAGTGACATTTTTGCTAGTCGCACTTTGGGTGTTAATAGCATCTGGAGGGCAGAACACCCCAACTGTCTCACCCAAAATATCAAGATTGAGAAACTTTAGTAAGGCTAACAGAAGGCAAAAATTAAACAATCATCAAGAGATTAATAATGAAAAATGAGTTAGGGAAGAATATAGAACTGACGAAGACAGATGAACCCAGCAACTGGCTAAATCCCTGTTCTGTGCACAGCTGAGAAGTCATCACCATTATTCTCCAGATGCCAGAGGGTCTGCTATCTCAAATTCAGAGAAACTGAATATAAACTCCAAGGTTCACTGTTACAGAATTCCTCAAATGACCGGTACCAGTAAGAGTAGTGCCATTGCTAGCATGCTTCTCATTTTCTAAGATTGTAATTTATGTAAAAGAGAACAATGATATATTCTACCAAATTAACTCACTTAAGAACTTGCAGCAGTCTTAGATGACAACACAAAATTTATATTAGATAAGAATCCTATCAAGATAAAACTTCTGGAAAGTCCTGCAACCATTTCCTACATCTTAATAAACATGACAATTCTTCAAACTGGAAAGAATCCTGATAAAGGAATGTAAAGGTCTTTAATGGAAACTGAGTTCTTATTCAACATCAGAAATTTATATTGGTAAGAAACTTTATATATATATCAACTGTGGAATGACTTTTGTCCAAAAAATACACCTCAGGACATCAAAATATTTATATTGAAAAAACCCTTTACAAATGTAAAGGTATAGAAGGACTGTACTCACATCTCAGATGTTAATGGAAGGAAACTGTCACTGGAAAGCAATCATAAAATTATGAAAATGTGGCAAATAGTAACTGCTGCTTAATTGGACATCATTAATTGATGTGTTAGAAAGCAGGACATCCTCACTGATATCAAAGAATAGTGCAGATAACTCCTTTCTGAAGAAATATGAGCTTATTATTCATCCATGTTTATTTTCTAAAACTGGATAAAAACTCAAATTGGGGCTGGAGGAATGGCTCAGTGGTTAAAGCACTTGCCTAGCAAGAGCCAAGTCAAGTGCTCGAATTCAATTCCCCAGCACCACATAAGCTGGGTGTGGTGGCACACGCCTATAATCCCAGCACTCAGGAGGCTGAGACAGGAGGATTGTTGTGAGTCCAAGGCCAGCTTGGGCTCCAAAATGAGTTCAGGACCAGTCCCAGCTAGAGAGCAAGACCCTGTCTCAAAAAAAAACAAAAAAAAAACAAAAACAAAAAAACTTCTCAAATTGGTCATTGGATCATAAGGACAAGATTGCTTTCTGGTAGTTTCTATTCCAGAGAACATATAACAAATTTTGAATTATTTTCTTGAGTATTGTGGTTTGGATCTGGATATTATGGATTGTCTATGGAACCATGTGCTGTTGGGAGATTGGGGCCTGCTCTGGAGGGTGGATTGCAGGTCTGTAGGTTGGATTACAGCCACGTAGTGGGGGCTCACCACACCTTCCGCACCTGCAAGGGCAGAACCCTGAGGCTACACCCAGGAACAGTGGATCATTGGAACAGGACCTGAAAGTGTATGTGTGTGTGTGTGTATATGCTACTACCTTCTGCTCAGACTAGAGGGGACTAGGCTCGACTTGCCTTGACTTGGTTTCTTGTTAGCAATGTAGTGAGGAGCCTCCTCCTCTGCCTCTACCATGTGCTTCCACTGCTGCCAGCTGCCCCTGAGTGGACTGTGACCTTCTGAAACTGTGAGCTAAATAAACCTTTTCTCACCTAATTTATGGAATCAGGTCTTGAGTCACAGCAATGAAAAAGTAAGTAAAACATTTGCAATATATGTAATCTTTAAGTTTTGTAGTAAAAAAAGTGAGCGGTTCCTAAATCAAGAGGAAGAAAGAAATAAAGAAAAGAAGAGACAAAGGATAGAATGAAAGAAGGAAGGAAGGAAGGAAGGAAGGAAGGAAGGAAGGAAGGAAGGAAGGAAAGAAAAGATTTTGTACCAATAAACTGCTAGGCCATCGATATAGACAACTGCTTCAGCTTCAGCTGTTATGAATGCCTTATTTAGAACCAAACAAACTGTATCTTCCAGGCAGATAATTTAGCATTTAATTTCTTATACAAAGGATTTTTAACGTTATTTTTACAGTTACTGTGGATCAGATCCAATTATCTCTTCCCATGGTTCAATCAAATTCATGGGTTCCTAGACTCCCAGGAAAATAATATCAAGAGATCTGTGAAGTCCTGGATGATGTCACCAGTTGGATTATTAGTCAGAGACATTTATAAAACATGAAGCCATGACTTGGTGTGCGGCACTCCGCTGAATCTGGATACCCAGGAAGTTCAGCCTCTCCTAACAACCCCCTCCACAGATCTGTCACTCTCTTCTGCAAATTGGGATAATTAACAAAAAGCTCTCTTGATGCTCATTAATATCTGCTACGCTGCGCCTTCTTTCTCATTCTTAATTCTTTTTCCCATCCCAACTACTTCAGTTTACTTAATGTGAGGTCTGTTGCCTGTATATAGTCATACAAAATACATATTGTTTTCTGTGTATGTATAACTTACCAAAATGCTTTTATATTATAGGAATTGTATTTGTCACTTTCTTATCACTAGGACAAAAAACCCAAGACCCACAACCTCAAGGAGAGGTTGACTTGACTCACAGTCCCCGGAAGGCACAGTCTGCCGGCGCCAAGGCAGACACAGCATGGCGGCAGGGCCAGGCCGAGGACATCTCAGTGCAGCCCGGTAGCGGGGTAGGAGGCGGGAGCTGGGCACCAGAGTACGCCCTTTCAGGACACACCGTCCGTGACCCACCCCTCTGGCCGGTATTCCCCTCTGAGCACTTTTAGGAGACACTTTAGATCCAAATCATAGTAGGTCTCATCTGTCTCTTTGCTTACTTCTCATTCATGCTGTTTCCATGATGCTCCCAAATGGGTGTGTGTAACCTGTCACATCTAGCTGCTGCGTATCCCAAGATGTCTTATAACTTACTGATCCAATGTCCTAATTCCTCTTTGCCCTCTACAGTAAGCATCCTTATATAGTCTCTTTTTAATTCATTCAAGGCTTTCTTTGAAAGCAGGCTGGCCTCCCCCAGAAGCACATAAGTGTCCTTATACCTCTACTAGCCCTCCTTTTTTTGACACAAACTCTCACCCTGTGGTCCAGGTTGGTCCTCAGTTCACTGTGTAGCACAGGCACCTCAAACTCGCAGCAATCCTTCTGCTTCAGCCTCCTGAATGCTGAGATTGCAGGCCACCATGTGCCACCATGGCCAGGTACTATGTGGTGCTGGGGGATTGAACCCACGACCTCGTGCTTCCTAGGCAAGCGCTCTAATCACTCAGCTGTGCCCCAGCCCTCTATTATCCCCACCTCATCAACTCCAAGTTGGCATCATCTCTGCTTCCAATTTTTCCAGTCTAACAAGTGGCAGGTGACGCCCACTGCATATCTAACTGGCACGTATGTGATTACCCATGCCACGGAAGCATCTACTCACACGCTTCTTAATTGCTGCGGCACTCCGTTTTCAAAAATTGCCTTTTTACCTAATGAAATGTCTATATGCTTCCTGTTGATTTTCAGAATATCCTCAATCCTGTAGAATGACAGTACTAGGTGCCTACTGGTTTTAGACTTCGCAAAGGTATTACCCAATCCTCTGTGTGTCTGGTAAAAGTGTCCATGATGTCATTTCTTGAACAGAACTCCTTAATTTGGGCCAGAGGCATAATTCAGGGGTTAAAGCACTTGCCGAGCATGCACAAGGGACTAAGCTTGATTCTTCAGGACCACAAAATATTAGCCACGTGATTGGGGCATGATTCTGGTCCCAGAATTTGGGAGACTGAGGTAAGAGGATTGCTATATGTTCGAAGCCAGGTTGGCCAGCTTGGGCTCCATAGAGAGTTGAGGACCAGCCCTGGACTACAGAACAAAACCATGTCGAAAAAACAAAACAAAAATTGCCAAAAAATTCAAGGCCAGCCTGGGCTACACAGTGAGTTCAGAATCAGTCAGGACTACAGAGTAAGACCCTGACACAAACATAAATAAATGTCTTAATTTGATATGATCAGGTTTATTTATTTACTGTTTTCTGCTTTTAAGTAATGCATTCTTCCCCATCCCGTGTCATGATGTTTGCCTGCCTTTTTTATCTTATTACCTTTACAATGTCAGGTAGGAATTGGTTTTATTTTTCTCTATATTATAAGCTGTTTTCCCCTCAGCTCCTCCAACTAACTGACCAGTTTTTAAGTTCCACATATTTCATGCAAATCGGATAAACTAATATGGAAAAATAACCTCTGAGAGAGCAGAGAAGATATTATGAGTGGAAAAATACATTTTATGGCTGGGGGCATAGGTCAGTGCTTATATCTCTTGCTTAGCAAGTTCAAGACCTTAGATTTTATCCTCTTGCACTATGTTAACTGAAAGTAGTGGCACAAGCCGGTAATTCCAGCAGGAGGATTGCCTATTTTTGAGGCCAGGTTGGTCAGCTGAGGCTCTATAGGGAGTTGAGGACCAGCCTGGACTACAGAATAAGACCATGTCTAAACAAAAGAAAACAAAGCAAAAAACACTTAAACTTCATAAAGCACAGGCTACTCCCAACTAAGTACAAACTTTCTCCAAAATACAACCCCTTCTGTTATCTCCAGACGGATAACTTTCTTCCTTCAGGGTACCAGGAACACTCATCCACACAAAAGCCCACTAAAAATAGGCCACCACTTTTATCAGACTGACACTAAGCTGCACAGCAAAGCCTGCTGCATGAGGAGCTGTTCCAGAAGGGGAAACGGAGACGGTGTTAGGTGGCACATCTGACAGCTCATGGTCCTTTAACACTCAACAGGCAGGAGCAGGTTCAGAGACACGGAGCCCACCATGCAAATACAGGTCCCAAATCAGCAAAGGCGGAGATGTCGCTCCAAACAGCCAGCATGGCTCAGCCTCCCAAGTGGGGCTTTCTCACAATCTCAGTCTTCACTCTCCTATTACAGGCTGCACTCTAAGATGGGTGAGTTTTGGGTGTATACTGCCTCCACTGGCCTATCTTTAGACCTCAGCTGCTATGCAAAGGACAGTTGCAGAGGTTCAATAGAGAACTAATCTTGTCTCCATTTCTGGACTGAAACTTCCTGAAAGAGGCAGGCTCCTTGGCACTAATGATAAGCTTATCATTTTCCCCTGTGGTCACTAGGCTCTACAGACTCCCAAGAAGAAAGCACTTTGAAGATTAGAAAGCACTTCAAACAAAGAATCAGTCTATTTTTCTCCATCCCTGATAAAAATGGATTTCAGTGACTTTCATACGTAAAGAATGTGACAAACTTCTGCATGCTGCTTCATTACCTGCCCTCAATGTAAGTGTGTTCCACCTGGCCCCAGTTCGGAGGCTGTATGCCTTCAGGTGTTCTTCAGGGAATGAGGTTTAGCTGGGGAGAGGCCAGGTGGGCTGATGCCATTCTACTGGGTAGAGTGGAATAGGACATATGCCCACACATCTTAGGAGGCAACTATGCCCCTTCTGCTGAGATATGAACTCCACTCACTATATTTTTCAACCAGTTTGTGCCCAGCCAGTGCTTAGAACAGCACCTGATACATCTCCAAAATAAATAAATAAATAGATAGATGGTTGAACTCTTAAAAGAAAGAAAGGATAAATGAATAAAACCAAATTTGACCTAGATCCAAAATCAGAGACCTGGAGATCTCAACCTATCTGATCACATTAGCCGTGTGCTCTCAGTGGAATCATGTCAATACTCCGGACTCCACCTGACTCGTTTCTAAGATGGGTGGTTAGTGTTTGCTTCATCAGCACATGTGCAACTAAAATGGAACGATACAGGGAAGATTAGCCTGGTTCCTGACCAAAGACCACACACACGCATGCGCACACACACAAATTAATTAAAGTAAATGAACGGACTAAGTGGTTTAAGATCTCTCTCAAATGCTGGTCTTAATAATCTCCCCAGAGACTAGGTGAGGGGGAATAAGGAAGCGGTAGTTGTGAGGAATGTGAAAATGGGCCCACGTGGCAGAAAGAAACGGGATGGGGTCAGGAGTGGGGCATTTAGCATCTTGCGAGTACTTGTAATTTGCCAAGAAGTTTAGGCAGGCTTCAATAAAATCCAAAAAGTACTCTCACCCATTATACAGAAGGAACAAGGAAGCTCATACCTCCAAGAGGTACAAAATAGTCAAATCTTCCAATCTGGGATTTGAACTCAGGTCTCTTGGGCTTACTGCTGATTCTCACAAGTACACACAGACACACTTGCAAATGCACAGACCCACATCCATACACTAAAGGACCCATACACAGACACGCATGCACACACACGCATCCCCTTTCTCTGTGCGGTTGCCCCTGGTATTCAGTCTTGGCTCTGGCGCTCGCCTGGAATGACTGATGGGTCTTGGAGTCGATAGATAGAAATAGCAGGAGGCCTCCCAGCTGCTGCCACCATGGCAAGAGTCCCCCGGCTTTCTGGGCACTGTGGATTGCAGTTGGTGCATGAGAAAGGCAATAGAGAAGGCTAGAGTGCTGAGATAATGAGATAATATGCATAATACATTGCCTGTCATACAATAAACAGTGTAGTAAATGTTTGCTATCATTTTATATCATCATATTATTAAATAGTATGTGATTAAGAGCCAAGTCACCATATTTCCTTAAGGCTCAGGCACTGAGACTATGAACAAGTAAGCTGATGTCCCTTACCTTCAATTTCATTAACTACAAAATGACATTAATGCCAGGACCTTTCTCCGTTGGTTTAAATATTAAATGAAATTATGAATATAGAGCAATCAGCACAGAATCTGAAACAAGGCTGTGGTTCTACCATTGTTAGCTCGTTGTATTGTTTCTTAACAAAACGAGTCTGACTTGAGAGCCAAAATAAGATGACAGTTGTTACTGTTTATTCCCTGAAAGTATAAAACTGACTATTTTGGTGAGCCAAAGAGCCTCATAAATAATTCTTAAGTTTCTTGCTTTCTATTGATTTGACTAAACAGCCCATACAAGCTCCATCCGGCAGAAGTTAAAGCCTCGAGGGCGCAGAAGATTCCTCCGAAGGCAGCCCCACTGCACCAGCAGGTGGCAGCACCTCAGCGTGTTGCACGCCAGAAAGCCTCCGAAAGCCTCAGAGCCACCTTGAGCTTCATTTGAAATTCAGGGTGAATGATGTTCATCCTCGAGGGTGACTGGAGGGTTCTGACGCACTTGACCTCGCCCGTGAGGGAGATTTGGGACACAGATGGGCATGGCTGGGAACAGTCAGCAAATGTGACCCAATCATCTAACTCAACAATTTGAGCCAACCCAAATGAGCACACCAGCAGCCAATCTCATGCAAGCAAAGCAAACAAATGCTCCCCAGGAAGGACCCACCTGGATCTAGAGCCTGGTCAAGCACTACAGACACCGCCATAAGTCTTGGGTATCTGGCAAATATCTCCTGCCTAGCCATCCCAAGCACAGACATGGACTTGGACATGAGAAACTTTAGAGAAAGGAGCTCCAAAGCACAGAGGAAATTGGAGATGTAGGGCCTCTTTAGAGGCAGAGGCCATGTGTTCCCAAGTCAAAGATGATACAAGGGAAAGTGAAGATAGGGGAGAGCACACAGGGAGAGGACAAAAACAAGGAGGGGTGTTCTATGTGACCTCTCAGACTATTGCAGTCAGCAGCCTTAGTTCCACAAGTAACCTGTCCATCCTTAAATTCTGAATAGTAGGCAAACACCTCCCCCCAACTGATTCAAGGGCTTCATAACTTTGGGATCAAGACCAAGCCAAGCATGTACACGAAGATTATTATTTCTTAAAATGTTTGCAAGGCATAGTAATGCATACCTGTACTACCAGCTACTTGGGACGCTGAGACAGGAACATCATAAGGTCAAAGCTAGCCTGAGCAATTCAATGAGATTTTGTGTCAAAATAAAAATGGGTCTGTGTGCTCATCTAACACACACAAGGCCCTAGTTTCCATCCCTAACACTACAAAAAAAAAAAAAAAAACTTTAAATACCTTTGAATGGATTGTTTACCAAAAACAAACTCAAGAAATGGGCAGCTGATGATAATGTAACAAGAGTATATCATTTAAGATCATTAAGGTAACACAACACCCTCCTCCCAGGCATGGCTGGCACTGTGGACCTCCTTCAGGCTGATGAGCATTACATCAGACAGATGTTTGAGACTAAGAGGTCTCTGAAATGAAGAGTTTATTGAGTTGTCATAGATTCTAGCCAACAGATGAAAAGAACAGTGCTAGAACACATTCTGTAAGTCCCTAGTAACATTGCTATGTACCAACTGGAACAATGCCTGGCAGACTTAGGGGCCTAGAATGTTTCATAATGAAATTTGGAGAAGAGACAAAAACTGTTTATATCATCTACACTGACTGTAAATAAGAGGGGTGAGACACCTTGAAGCAGGCAAAATCCAGGGAGGGGTTGATTAGCCTGAAATAGAAGTTTTTACAACTTCTTGGTAGGCTGATAGCAGATGGGCTGTGGCCTTGGAGAGGGATCCTCAGCGTACAGGAAAGGAATGTGGAGTGGAGCCATTTTTTTTTCTTTTTTTTTCAGTGACTTAGCCTGAAGCTATGAGAAAACATGACCCCTTATCTCTTTCCTTCAGTCTTTAGCCCATAACTTACCAAGGACATCTCAGAATTCTTCTCTTATCACGAAAGAGATGAGAAAGGCAATAGAGGCTATAGTGCTGATGCAGGCCAAACCCAGCAGTCCACACCGACAGGGAGCACTGACCTTCATCACCTGAGGCCCCTGAGCTTCAGCGGCTCCTCTCTTTTCAAAATGATGGTAAATTGTAGGATGGAGAGCTCTTCAATTGCAAGGAATTGACCACAGAGCTGCCGACACCCACTGGCTCCTGGCTGGTGGCAGTAAATGCATTCACAGTGAGTCTCCGAGTGGTTGACCTATCATTTCTTAGAACACTGGGGTAAGAAGGAAATTTTCTTAAGTGGCGTCTGTGTTGGAGCTTCCTCCATTATCCCTGCCAAGGCTCACCTGAGAGACAACTCACCACCCCTCCAAGGTGATTTGCTGCATCCTGGAACTCAGTGGTTCTCTCCATAGCTGTCTCCTCACACTGGATGCCACTGGGTCTCCTTCACCTAAGAAGTTCACTGCTCTACACGTCCAGGACCAGTCTCAAAAATCTTGAGTAGGTTTACTTACACTTACACACACACACACACACACACGCAGGAATAACTTTTATTGAAAATGAACCTTGCCAACCAATGACCAAACTGTTCCTTATATGTCATAATCCTGAGTTCCTTCACCATCCTGATTGCTGTCTGCTGGCAGTGTCATAATTCCACAATGACCTTACTTAAATATATGCCCAGACGAATATATACTTTCAGGACTTTTTTATGTTTGTTTGCTTGCTTTTTGGATTTTCTAAAGCGCACTAAACCAGAAAAAATAACCTCCAGTCTCAGACACTCAGCTTTTATTCATGTGACCCACAAGGCTGAGGATCCTGCCCTTCCACTGAGCCAGATACCTTCCTGATCACTTGGTACAGGGTGGATGCTCAGGAAGTTGTTTGTTTTGTACATGAATGGCTATCTTGAGAATATCAGCTCCTTTTTGTTTGTTTTGTTTGTTGTTTTGTTCTTCTTGTGTTAGTAATTGCTATTAATCAAGAAGAACTTTAGGATTTCCATATGACATAATTCTGCAGAATTGGCTATTGGGAACACGCAGCAAGGTTTACTAATTGCTCCCCAGTGTCCATCCTCAGGGTGGTCAAGCAAATGAATTTGGAGAACAGAATATGAGCAAAATCTACTTACACTGTGGGCTCTTACTCCCCATTCCTGCCTGCTAGGACATAGGGTGAATGGAGCAGTGTTGGAAGACCAGCTCTGAACTGCACAATCTTATTTAAGCACCAAAGTTTGGGTTCTTTTCTCACCATATGGTACCTTAATTAATACAAGAGATCTTGGAATTTAATCAACAAGAATTCTTAGCATCCACCTAGACCATTTTATATTTTCAGTAACAATTCAGAACCCTTTACCCTCAATACTATTTCCACAATCCCTCTGAACAAACATGAAAATTCCTGGGACCAACATTAGACTAAATGTTTTCAACCAACATCTGACATCTTAAAACTCCAAGGCAAAAATACCTGGACAAATATTGTAATTATAAAAATACGTCCCCCACCTTCCTCTCGCAGTTCCACAAGCAGCTGTTCTCCATCAGACCCACGCGCTGTCATTACCAGCTGACACGAGTGGATTGAGACTGCTGAAATGTGAGCTAAAATAAATCTTGCCTCCTTAAATAAAGTATTAGAGCAGATTATTGAAAGTTATTAAAAGAAAAACAGAGATTCCAGCTAATTTTCTCCTCAGCGTCACTCCTAAAGACTACTTTGCCCTATCTTAGAGAAGCTACTAGTCTCACAGCAATGATACACTAGTCACTATTATTTCCACTTTATAGATGAAGAGTCAGAGGCTTAGGAAGGCTCACATCGTTTTCTCAAAGCCCAGTAGCATCAGGCAACAGAGCCAGAATTCAAGCCTGTCACCTCAGGCTGCAGGAGACCTGAGGTAGGTCAGGAGCAGCTGGATTTGTACAGTGGTAGAGAGAAGTACTTGCATCCACAATGATCTGACACCCATTTTGGCAAAATCCAATCTGCCTTCAAATTTTCATACCCAGAGAAAACCTACACACATATCAAAATAAAGTTTACCAAAGACTCAAAATAACAAGCAAGAACTCATGCCAAGGGGAGGTGAGAACACAACCCATCCTGAAGGCCGCAGACATTCAATTAACTGAGAAGGCAGATGTCACATGCCAGCACGACCAGAAGGTGAGATTTGGATTGGAGGCGTAATGCAGCGCTACTCGGGCAGATTCATGAAACCATCTCAAGGACAAAACAACTTCATATCTCACTCCAGGTTTTTTTATCTTCAAGGGAGAGCAAGAGCACGTGCTTTGAGGAACATTCTTAGGAGATCTTATGCAAGTGATTTTCATCTAGTAATTATTATCTACTTAAAGCACACAGCTTCTTATCAGTGCTTTCAACCCATTCACCTGACTCAAGACATAAACACCTGACTGTGTTTATGACCCAGTGTTTATGCCAGTGGCACCTTCCATCTGTATAACAGAATTCTTGGCAGCTTTCTGCCTGAATTCATGGGTCACAAACAAGTCCCTGTTTCTGATCTGAGTCTGGGGGTTTTCAGAAGATTCCCTTAGACAGAGACATGAAAGATGTCCGAAGTGCTCCAGGGATCCCAGAGCCCCAGAGAAGAAAGTAAGAGCTACTGACATCAAGAGACACAGCCTCCCCATGCCCAAGTCCCCTACCTTACCATGTCCTAGAGTAAAGGGCAAGTTGAACAATGTGCCTTAGAGGAGATTATATATTGAATTGCAGACCTCATCATTTACAGTTTTAAATCACTCAAAGGATTATCCTCAAGGGAAGTACACCATGTGGTATGCTAGGCTCCCCACCTTCAGCCTCTGCTTCCTTCTTCATCTCTCTCCTCATTGCTGCCCTCCTCCCCCTCAAAGCAAGTCCCAGCCTCACTCTGTCTTTTCCTTTTCCTACCAACCTATACACAGCTCACCTGCAAAAATGGCCTCAACTTCCTCCAGCCAGAATTTTCTCTAGTTGAAATTTCCAGGCTCAAAATGACCTTCACCTGGTCAGTACCTACACCTCCCCAAGGATGTCACCTCCACTAGAAAGCCTCCCCGAGGCGGGGGTACCTCCTCCAGGATCCCATTGGTGCTCATGTGCCTTTCTAAGCATGTATTCCCTCTTGAACTGAAGTTCTGGGCTAGTACCAAATAAGGGCCCAATGCACAGCAAATCTTAATAAATATTGGTTGAGTTTGTTTCTTCTCTGATACCAGGAGCTTTGAAAGGGCAAAGGTCTTGCAGGCCTAGGACTTAATGCAATACCCTTCACATACTAATCATCCATGAATGCTTTTTTTTTTTTTTTTTTTTAGATAAAGTCTCATTTGGCTGGTCCTGAGCTCACAATGGAGCCCAGGCTGGCCTTGGACTCACGGCATTCCTCCTCTCTCAGCCTCCCGAGTGCTGGGATTACAGGCATGTGCCACCACGCCCAGCTTATGTGGTGCTGGGAAATTGAACTAGGGTACTTAGCGCTTGCTAGGCAAGTACTTTAGCCACTGAGCCATTCCTCCATCTCTCCATGAATGCTTTTAAAAGCACATTTTGTTCTTTCAAGTTTTGACTCACCTGAACAGAAAGAAGATACAGGAAGCATTTTCTGGACACATCTGAAAGAAGTGAGGTTGAAAATACAAACCACAGAGCAACAAATAGAGCAAAAGAGTCCAGGAAAAACTCAGAAGCATTTCTATTCCTGTGGCTTTGCTCACCCTTCTTCATAGGGATTTATCAGTAACTTCTTTCAGTGACTCTGACACAGTGGATGGATGCTGAGTAAAGGAATGGTCAATACCTCCCAGAAGTAGTTCACTGCAATGGCATTTTCTGTCCTTGAAGAATGAAAAATTGGACATCGGGAAGCCAAATTTCTCACAATGATTAAATAAAATGCAAAAGAAAAAACATGCTTTCTCAAAACCATCTGATCTGGGGCTGTTTGTTTTCTATATCACAGAATCAAAGATTTCAAATCAGACGATGATCATTTTGTGTCTCTGACTCGAAGGGCCTTGCATAGCAAGGCACCAAGTTGCAATAAACTGTTTCTTGAAAGCACTGCCAGCTCTGCAGAAGGAGCCAGGAAAAAGAGTGCGAAATGCAAAATGACACTACCGAGCGTTCTGCCTCACATCGTCACTTATTATATGACCTTGGCAAGTCATTTTGATTCTTCTAGACTTGAACTTGCAATGTTTCCCAAAGCTCTGGGACTTCAGGCCTCTATCAGTGGGTCTGGCAGTGTTTCTTTTATTACAGAGCTCTAACTACTACCTGAAATAAAGCATATAAAATGCTATTAGAAAGCAAAGCATAAAAACTAGTCACTGCCCAACAGTGACTTTTATGTATCAACTTGACTGGGCCATGATGCCCAGATATTTGGTCAAATATTATTCTAATATTTATTGTTCAAAAACCCTAGATCGTAGGAAGGTGAGAAATTAAAAAGAGGAAAGTAAGAAAACTAGAGATGGAAATGAATTATGTTCTACTACGATAAGCAGTTCTAGGCAGTAGCTCCAGATGGTAGAATTTACTCTGCACCATGAGCGAGGACATTTGGTAAATAAACAAAAAGACAAACATTACAAGATATAAAAAGATCTGAGTAGATCAACGTTATCTTGCACACTGAATGGATTAAAAAATGTCAGTCAACATACTTAGTCAGGGCTGGAGGAATGGCTTCCTTAGCAAGCGCTAAGTCAAGTGCTAAGTACCCGAGTTCGATTCCCCAGCACCACATAAACTGGGCATGGTGGCACGCGCCTATAATCCCAGCACTCGGGAGGCTGAGGCAGGAGGATTGTCGTGAGTCCAAGGCCAGCCTGGGCTCCATAGTGAGTTCAGGACCAGCCTGGACCACAGAGCGAGACCCTGTCTCAAAAAAAAAAACCATACTTAGTCAAATGAAAGTATGTCTCATCTATGTTCTTGCCATTACAGATGAAGACTCAAGACCTTAAAGCTAAAAAATGGCTGGCCTGGGTGGGTCAGGAAAGAGCGCAGCTCTTCAAAATTCATACACCTAACTCCAACAGTGCAGTCCTACAACTCCCGCTATACTCACAGAAGGTCATATCCCTGTTCTATATCATACTATAATCTTAGGCATTTAAGGCTACTGTAACAAAAATACTACAGACTAGGGGATTTATTTCAAAAATATAAATTTATTTCTCAAAGTTCTGGGCATTAGAATATCTAAAAAAAGATGCAGGGAGATTTGATATCTGACAGGAGACCACTTTCTAACTGGTAGCTGTATCCCCACATGGTGGATGGAGAGAATTCTCCTTTCTCTTTGCCTTTCCAGAAGAACACTAACTCCACTGTGAAGGTCTTACCCTAATGCCCTCTCCTCTAATTCTAATCATCTTGTATTAGTTAGGGTTCTCTAGAAAAACAACTAATATAAAATACATACCTAATATCCTATAAGGGAATTTATTAGGTAGGCTTGCAGAATCAGAGGTACAGTCCAAAAGGGTCCTTTGCCTGTGAGAGGGCCAGAGGCTACTTGTCTCAGTCATTTTCTCGTTGCTAGAACACAATATCTCACACAACTTAAAAGAGGAACTTTTTTTTTTAGCTCACATTTCAGAGGTCTCAGTCCACTCATTGTTGGCTAGCAACGGCGGCATGGCGGAAGGATCTGGTAGAGAACAGCCACCCACAGCATTACAGAAGAAAGGAGTGGGACTGGGGAGAACCTGGAGCAAGGGTACACTGCACTTAGAGTAATCGGCCCTCCCAACCAGGCCTACCTGTTAACAGCATGTGAAACCCAGGCAGGATCTACAACATCCAAATGCATGAGGCTTTGGAGGGACATTATAGTTCCAGACCATAATAAGAGCCACATTAAGGGACTGGATAAGGAAGAGGGGAAACTGGGGATGACCCCTGTTTCCCTCAAGTGACCAAGTGATCGGTAGTGCTGTTTTCTGAGATGGAGAAGACAGGAAAACCTGTACTTGGGATCTTAATAATAGAGCTCTTCTTTCATATATTAAGCCTCAAGCGGGTAGAAAAGTCAACGAGATACAGAGAAATGTCTGGAGCTTGGAAGAGAGGTCTGAGCTGGATAGAGACTGTGGCGCCATCAACCCAAAGGATGAAACCATGTCTTAGTTACTTTCCTGTTGCTGTGACAGAATACCTGATCAACAATCAGGGGGATTTATTTAGCTAAGAGGTTCAGAAGATCTCACACAGTCCATTCAGGGAGCGGCTGTCAGCAGTGAAGGCACGTGGCAGAGGCTGGAGAAGCTGTTCACTGCATTGCAGACAAAAGCCAAGCGAAGCAGGAGCGAGTCAATGTCTGGACTATCAGACGAGGCTAGAGCTTCACCAGAGAGAAACTTCTTTTTCTTTCCTTTAATTACTTCAAGCTGCTAGCTGGGCCCCTGCCCCTCTCTCATTACCTGGCCCACAAGTCAACATTACACTCCTGAAAACTCTGTGCTGGGCATCCCTTCATCTCAACAAACTGACACAATTGCTCTAGATCAAGCTCCAGACATCCACCCCTCCAGCTAGGCCTCACTCCCCAACAGCACACAGCTCCATATACAGGAGGCTTTTGGGGACACTCCCGATCCAAACCATAGCACCTTGCTACCCGGTGAACTTGCCTAGGAACTCAACCCACCCAGAATCTACCTTCCTCCCACGCAGCATCTCAGAACCAGCAACTAGAACGGGAAACTTTGCCTCTGCTCTTGGCGCCCATGTAGATGAAACCTGAGGCTCCTTGGCCTGCCCCTTCTTTGTGCCCACTCCCCCGGGAACCTCTCATCCTGCACTGCAGGAACAATGGGCCCGCCTTGCCCAGAGGAAGGCTTGAAGGGCAGGTGAACTCCTGGGAGAGACAAGGTCAGCTTCTGCCTTTGGTAGAGAAAGGCAGCCACCTCCAACAGTAAAGGTGGTTTCCTTCTTGGCACAGGGCTGAAGACACACAGATCAGAAGGCAAGGGAGCACATCTGTCTCCTGAATCGCGCTGTCCCTTAGAATGGTGAATGCCAGGGGCAGGAGCGCCCTCTTGTGGTCGTACCAACTCCCATGATGATAACTGATGTTGATCTACCAGAAGCCAGACAGGAAATCACAGGGCAGCTGAGGCAGGAGGATCACAAGTTCAAGCCCAGCCTGTGCAACTTAAACAACTTAGGAAGACGCTGTCTCCAACAAGGCCAAAAAATGGACTGGATATGCAGCTCAGGATGAGGTCCTCAGGCTTGATCCCCAGTACCACCAAAAAATAAGTAAATAAATAAAAATTTACCCAGATCAACTCACCTAAAAGGCTCACCTGAATGCCATGAAGTTCCACTTTTCTGCGGTTCTCCCCATTTCACAAAGAAGGCCACTTCAGAGGAGACTGTTCTTCTGCACATCCAGTCTCTTCCCAGGGGAAAATTTTAAAATGCATGTTTTTCAGTAGGGTGGTGGTACACATCTGTCATCTCAGCACTTAGTTGGTTTTGTTTTTTTGTTTTTGTTTTTGTTTTTGTTTTTTTTTTGAGACAGGGTCTCACTCGGTAACCCAGGCTCGTCCTGAACTCACTGGTGTAGCCCAGGCTGGCCCTGGGCTCAGGACAATCCTCCTGCCTCAGCCTCCCAGGTGCTGGGATTACAGGTGTGCACTGCCATGCCGGCTTTATATGGTGCTGGGGAATCAAACTCAGGGCCTTGTGCTTGCAGGGCAAGAGCTTTAATCTCTCTGTGTGCCATACCTCCAACCCCCATCCCAGCACTTTGGAAGGCTAAGGCAGAAGAATGTCAAGTTTAAGTCCAGGCTGGGCAACCTGGGGAGAGTCTGACTCAAAAATAATAATAATAATTAAGAAGAGCTGGAAATGTAGCTCATTGCGAAAGCTCTGGATTTAGCCTCCAGTATGGGAGAGATGGGGGCATGATTCTCACTTGAAAAGTAAAATGTTGGAACAAAAAATAAAGGAACCCATCATCAAAGCACTGTTAGCCTTTTAACATGCTTCCTCCCAGTCTTTTACTCCCTTCCTTATTTTTTACTGATTGTAATCAGAATAGAATACGGCTTCTTTATTGAAGAATATTCTTAAAGATTTCTTTCCTTTGAGCATTTTGTTCTTCAATGTGATCTCCATGTATTGCCATTTCAAGGCAGCAGGTATTTGAATGGCTGTTCAGGACACTGTGACTGGAGTCACACAGCACACAGGTCATGTCCCAGCTGCCCAAGCACTCTGCCCAGACAGCCAGATTGCTACAGACACTGCATGTGGACTCGAAACCTCAGCAGATCACAACACTTGTCCAAGGGCACTGCCCTCAGGGCAGGTGTCCTAAAAGGTTATAACACAGCCTGGCCTCAAATCTCAGAGCCCGGGAGCCAACCCAGGGCCAAGAAGTGTTGCTTTGGATGCCAGCAGGATGTGTCTCTGCAGCAGCCCTCTCCACACTTTTCTGCAGACCCTGGAAGATGTCTCCCCCTTGCCAGAAGCTTCTGAGTCTCACCTCTGTGGCTGTGCCCTCCAGTGTCAGACAGACTGCAGCTAATCAGCTCTGTGACTAGTGACCCAGACTCATCTGAAAAATGAGGGTCATGATTGTTCATACCTCACAGAGTTGCTAGAAGGGTCCAAGGGACAACTGAGTGTGTTCAGAGCAGGAGGTAAAGGCTCAGTAACAAAGGTTATTTGTTCTAAGCACCTTCTCCACCTAGACGACAAGAAAGGAAGGCATGCGGCCATCACTTGCTTGAGCCTCAAGCAGCTGGAGACCAACAGTCACTCCTCTGGAATGTCCTGACTCCAGCACCCTCTCTGTACTTGTGAGCCCTAGGGGAGCAGGAAGACTGCTCGAGACACCCCTTCCTTCCCAGGACTCTCCCTCCCCTCCTCCGGTGCCGCCTCCCAAGAACAAAGGACTATACGCCAGCAACAGCACCAACTTACGTGGGCGCCCAAAGTGAAGTCACGTGATGCCAGCGACCCACTTTCTGGGCCGTGAGGAAGCAGGTCCCGGAGCCTCCTGCGCCAGGCGCCACCCTCTTCTCCACTGACAATGGAAAATGATACCAGTGTCTACCGCGTAGCCTAGTAGGAGTACTCAAATGAGACAACATATAAGGCCCTCCATGTAATGAATGCGTAGAGTCAAGCTCGTGTACCTACAGTAAAGTCCACTGAGTTAATCTACAGAATCAATGTGACTTCATACTTCTTTAAAAAGACATGGAGAGGGGCTGGGGGAATGGCACAGCAGTTAAATTGCTTGCCTCAATTCCCAGCACCACATAAAGTCGCGTGTAGTGGTGCACACCTGTAATCCCACCACTTGGGAGGCTGAGGCAGGAGGATTTCCTTGAGTCCAAGGCTATCCTGAGCTACAGAGTGACTTCATGACCAGCCTGGGCTACAGAGCAAGACCGTCTCTCAAGGGGGGGGGGGGGGGGGGGGAAGACATGGAAAAATCTTCAATGCCTTTTAATCACTGAAAGAAGCCAAAAAGCCAATCTGAAAAGATGACATTCTAAGAAACAGGCAAAACTATGGAAACAGGAAAAAAAAAATTACTGATGGCCTGTAGCTGGGGCATAGGGAGGGATAACCAGGCAGGGTATAGAGGACTTTTAGGGGATTGAAATATTCTGTATGGTATTACAGTGGTGACTACATGTTATTACACACTTAGCAAACACCAATAGAATGTAGAGTGCCAAGAGTGAATCCTCCTGTAGAGACAGACTTCAGGTGATGACTTCAGCGGAGGCTCATCCATCATAACTATTCCGACTGCAGATGTTAGTAGAGGCTGAGTTTGGGATGGCAAACATCACTGTACTTTCCATTCAATTTTACCATAATCTTAAAACTGTTGCTAAAAAAAAAATCATTCGTCTGTTGGTTTGTTTTTTGAAGTTCTGGAGATCCATCCCAGGGCCTTTCCATTAAGCTACATCACTCGCCAATTTTTGCATTTGTTTTGAGGCAGGGTCTCGCTAAGTCACTGAGTTCTCAGATGCGGCTCGACCTTGCGATCTTCCTCCCTCATCTTCTCAAAGTGCTGGGAACGCAGGCCTCCACCACTGGACCCAGGTCTATTTGTTAATTTAAAACAAAATCATATGCTTCAAACTCAGAAAGGTTGGCTCCAGAACACACCCCTTTAACCAACATGCTCTGCCATGTCTCAAATTAAAATCCAACGTTTAATAGAAGTTAATACACACTTAAAAGTAAAACAAGGAATGTTCTGGGTTTTAGAATATGGCTACAGTTGAGCCTGCCAACCCTTTCTAACCCATCTGGAGACCAAACAAGACCTGGAGGCTGATAGAGTCACTCACGTGGAGTGTTTGACGAGCACTGACCGGTGGAGTGAGGCCAACATTCCCAGGGCCCTTTGATCTGAAAAACAGCTGTGAATAATCTGGGCCCTGGAAACAGAAAACTCTGAAGCAGACCTGTCCCAAAGCTTCCAGGACGTTCTCCACATACTGGTGTGGACCCAAGAGCAAGCCAGCTCCCTCCTGAGAACCGAGGCCAGTGACAATCAAGTCACTGCGGCTCATTTTCTGTGCATATATGGACCGCCCTACAAAGCACTTAACCAAAGGATTTGTAGAATGCCAGCTCGTCCCCCAGATGGGAGAACCTAGCACAAAGTGACTTTATGCCCTAGGAAAGGAACCAATCCAAGGCAATACTCAAGAAAAATAGCATTTTACTCAGATCCCGAAGAATATAATTCAAGATCACTAAACAACTATTTTTATAGTAAGAAAGCAAATATCTGCATGGTGGCCATATTGATTAGCTTTGTGTCTGTGACCAAATACTTGACATAAATCAACTTAAAGAAAGAAAAGGCCAGGCCTGGTGGTACAGGCCTGTAATCTCAGCACTTTGGGAGCCTAAGAAGAAAGACCTCAAGTTAGAGCCCTGCCTGGGGAACATAATGCCTTAGCACGACTCTATCTCCAAATAAAAAAATCCAAGTGGCCTAGGAACGTGGCTCAATGCAAAAGCCCTGTGTTCAATCCCTAGTACCACCAAAATAAGACAGGTGCCCCGCAGAGGAGGAGAGGAAAAGGAGAAGGGAGAGGAGGAAGAGGAAGAAGAGGAGGAGGAAGAAGAATCCTCTTGGATATAGAATCAAAAGTAGAATTATGAATTATATGAAAATTTCATTTTTAATTTTAAGA
Source organism: Ctenodactylus gundi (assembly GCA_004027205.1). Lineage (NCBI taxonomy): Eukaryota > Metazoa > Chordata > Mammalia > Rodentia > Ctenodactylidae > Ctenodactylus > Ctenodactylus gundi. The sequence goes on from PVKB01000582.1 coordinate 638,156, forward strand.
AAACAGCATACTGTTTTCCCTATATTTTTAATTGTACTTTCCCCTGTATTTTTAATTGTACTTTTCACATTTGCATTATTCAATTATGTATTTATTTTGAAGTACTTCCTTCTTTCCTTCCTTCATTCCTTTTTAATAGTACCCTGCCCTTCTCATGGATATTATGCCATCCAAAAAAAGGTAGAATATTCGGAGCACAGATCACAAACCAAGATTACTTTCGTTGCGCGTCCTAGCTCTGCTACCTACTAGCTTGTTCAAGTTTCAGAATCTCCTTATTTCCTGGTTTCCTTATATATCAAACAAAAAATAATTGTTTATACACTTTAGGGTTACTGTAAGGCTAAATGAGCTAATAATCCTATGTCCAATATGTAAGTATTATACTTAACTTAAAATAACATAATTGCGATTGTCTTCTGTTTGTTTCTTGATCTATTTTATTCATATTTTGACCTCCATTTTTCATATAAGAGGTCTTTTTCATGTTTCATTATTATTTTAGTCTGTTTTCTGTTGCTATAACTAAGTACCCAAGCTTCAGTACTCTATAAAGAAAAGAGACCACAGTTCTGGAGGCAAGAGACTATTCTTTAGGCATTTGCTAGACTCTTGTGAGACCTCATGAAAGATGGCATCATGAGGGAAGTCCAAGGAGATGGAGACAGAAATCACATAAAACACAAAAAGATCAGGATACTGTGTGAGACCGGTGGAGGAGGGCCATACTTTCTCTTTTTAATCTTTTCATTGCATTGCTTTCAAGGTTTTTTTTGATGTGTCAAAACCCACAAAAAACTGTTATGTTGTTTTATGTATCTAATAATATTTTGAGGTGCTTTGTACATAAATGGAATATTTGTCTTAAGTCTTTGCTATATGCTAATAACTTACTATTATGTTAAATTTTACCAAAAAATTACTCAAAACAATTATAATTTATATCAATTAGATTTAAGTATAGTCAGAATCTGTTTTGCTAAATTTCCTTTCTGAAAAACTGACAAGAGTGTTTAAACTTTACTTTTAGGTGACAATTCTCAAAACAAGGAATGATGCGCATTGCTGAATTTCCAGGACGCGTAGCCCAGTGACACATGGTTTGTTTTTGTTTGCACACACCTTTCCCCAGCAGAGAGTTTTTTTGATTTCATGGGGTAAACTCCAACACTGAAGTTAGCAAACAAAAATATTCATTCTGTTTTTTTTTTTTTTGACACTGGGGATTGAGCCAAGAACCTTCATACTGAACTACATCTCCACCCATTTCTTATATTTGCTTTTGAGACAGGGTCTTGCTAAGTCACTAAGTTGCCCAAACAGGGAATGAATTTGCAATCTCTCTGCCTCAGCTTCCCAGAGTGCTGGGATTACAGGCCTGTGAAGCTCCATGGGAACTAATTCACTCGTAAGCAAGGAGACAGTATGACTCCTGAAGGTGGGTTACCTTCCACGAGGCCACAACACTATGGTTGGATCTGGAGTGTCCCCCAAAAGCTTAATGTACCTATCAATACTGTGTACTGTTGCATGGTGGGGCCTGGTTAGAAGGGGCGAATGCTTAGGGCTTGACCTGGATGGTTCTGCCCTTACTCTCTGACTTGGCTCTGTTCCACCATGCTGTAAGGAAGCTCTCTGTCTCTAGCTCTGGCCCCACTCTATTTTCAGCCACACACCTGTGAATGGGCTGTAACCCTCTGAAACTCTGAGCTAAAATAAATCTTTCCTCCTTAAAGTTGTGAATATTAGGTATTCTGTCCCAGCAACAAGGAAGTAACTAATATAGGCACACTGGGGACTCAGCTTCCAGCACATGGAAAAAAAAAAAGAAAAAAAGAAAACACACACACACACACACACACACACACACACACACACACACACACATATATATATCCAAACCACAGTGCTTAATCTGCTAATAAACAGGGGCTGACATCAAAGTGCTGAGTGAAAGCTCTGCGTACAGGAACAAAGCTTGTCAACTGGTGTGGCCTAACAAGGAAGGGCTCTTCTTCCCCTGCCTGGATGGCACTGGATACTGTGTGAGTCAGGACACTATTGTCAGTCACCAGATTCCTTGCATCCAGAGCATAATGTGTGTCCAATAAATATTTAATACTGTTATTAAGCCTCTTTGATCCATATTTTTCTCATCTGAAAAGTGAGGTAAAACATATTTACCTGTGCTATAAGAATTAGCATAATCACTAAGCACGTATTTAGCAGGTGCTAAATATGTAACAGTGGGTATCATTTCTGCTGCTGTTACATGACCACTTTTAGTCACCAGAGACCATGACAAATATAGAAGCAAAGTATGGTACTTGTCAAGAGGCTAGTTTGCTTTGCTTATGCAAAGCAAACAGAGAGCTCAAGATAACAGCCCTTGGTATCTAATGGGGAGGAAGCCCAAGAAACTGCCTTTGGTGGTAATCTTATGGGTAGTGACACTGGTGTTACCAAATATCTCCAGAAAACCACCATTCACATGGAGGTTCCTGTCTACGATAGCAGATGAATTGGCTTTCTGAATCAGAGCTTTTCAACTTAAAATAATATGCAACACAGTTGTTTTTAATTGATGAGCACGAAAGAGTATAAATAGAAAAGTCAGTATCCCTATCACTCCAAATCTTCAGGCAGATTATCTATAATCACCATTATTTTTGGTGGGCTTTTTATGCAAACACAAGGATATATGCATATTGTTTCTCAGACAAATCATTAAAAAAAACTTTGAATCTTGCTTTTTTTCCCTTACCTATTTCCAAACCAACATATATAGATTTATCTCCTTTTTAACAACTATTCTACTCATGATGCAATATAACAGATAGCCCCCGATCTCAAGAATGTAACTAAAGCTTACTTCTCATTTACCTACATCCAATTAGTGGTTGAGTGGGACATGGGGGATGGGAGGTGTTCCGCTCCTAGCACTCACTCAGGAATCCAGGATAATCCAAGGCCCTGCCAACTTTAACATGTGACTTCCAAATAATCAGTGACCTCCAAAGTCACCCTGGATGGCCATATCCAGGCAGCAAATTGGGAAAAGGAGCATGAAAGTGAGAGGCTCATTTTACAGTGAACTTTGTTTAGACTACAGAGGGACACTAAACACTCCTGTCCACGTTTCCCTTGGACAGAACAAGTGCATCAGTACTAGAAATGTTCTGGCAGCTTCACTCCAACCGGACACTGTACAACAGAAGCACAAAACTCTGAAGGGCATCGAAACATATCTGACACGCTTGTGCTAGAGATATGCACTCTAACTTAAGCTTTAGGAGGCTGGCTTTCCTCTTCTTCCTTCTGTTTTTCTATTTGTATTTTGTCAAAAGACTTCTCTTGTGTGTGGTGGAAGGGTGAGGTGTGAAGTATGTAACTAGGGCTGGACCCCAGAGCCTCACTCATGTAACTGAGGAGTTCTACCACTGAACCACCCAAAGGCAAAATTTTAAAGATAGGACCTGGTCAGAATGAAGAAATAAGAAAATGGAAACTGTAGCCACTGCTTCTGGGTACCACCCTGACTCAGGTTTGGTGGCTGCAGGGAGGGAGGAGACCACTGATGGAGGTCCTTAAAAGGATGTATTCTTCTACTCAAGGTGTTTCAATAAACATTAATGGAATGCTGATTCCATCTATATGTGCAAGGATGTTTTTAATAGCCATACATTATAAGTAACCTAGATGCTCAACAACAGGGAACTGTTTAAATTCATATAATGGAATATTATGCCAGGGCTTAGTTATGTAGAAACCTGCAAACAAAAATGTCTATGACATGTTATATAATAAAAATAATAAAGCTAGGTGTGGTAACACACATCTGTAACGTGGGAACTCTGGCAACTTAGACCCTATCACAAAATAAGTAGTAAAAAGGAGATACAAATAAAGCTCAGAGTAAAGGCCCTGGATTCAATCTCTAGTACCACAAAAATGATCACTTACAGCAAAAAGACTAGAGGATCATACATCTCTGTGGAGAACAGTTGGTGTTTTTCATTTTCTTTTGCACCCTTGTGTAATGTCTCAATATTTTATTAGAATAATGTGCATATTTTCAGTGTGAAAGGGATCAAAAAATGCATATATACAGGTGATTAAAGGCAAGAATGACACAGACATGGCCTCCCAGACTTGCTGTTTGTTAGACAGTCACTCACTTGACACTCAAGCTGCTATCAGCAGCACTTTTCTCTGTCAAAGTGACTGGCTTTTGTCATGCGATCCCCCATTATAAAGGGAGGGCCAGGGGGTCCGAAGCCAGCCCCACTGGTTGCAGAAGCCAGTCTGTGGCCACTTGCTGGTGCCTCTAGTTCCAAATGGGGAACATCATCAGAGCCCTGGTGGCCTTTGTTCCTGCCGACCAGTGCCAAAACTATGTGGTCAGAGACCTCCAGGAGATGCCGCTGGACAAGACAGTGGATCTGAGTGGGCGCCAGCTGCGCCGCTTCCCCACACACGTGTGCGCCTTCACGCAACTAGTAAAGCTCTACCTGAGTGACAACCACCTCAACAGCCTGCCTGCAGAGCTGCAGCAGCTGCAGAACCTGCAGATTCTGGCCTTGGATTTCAACAACTTCAAGGCTCTGCCCCAGGTGGTATGTACCTTGAAACAGCTGTGCATTCTCTACCTGGGCAATAACAAACTTTGTGACCTCCCCGATGGGCTACGCCTGCTCCAGAACCTGCGGACCCTGTGGATCGAGGCCAACTGCCTCACCCAGCTACCTGATGTGGTATGTGAGCTGAGTCTCCTTAAGACCCTGCATGCTGGCTCCAATGCCCTGCGCCTGCTGCCTGGGCAGCTCCGGCGCCTCCGCGAGCTGCGAACTATCTGGCTGTCAGGCAACTTGCTGACTGACTTCCCCCCTGTGCTGCTTCACATGCCCTTCCTAGAGGTGATCGATGTGGACCGGAACCGCATTCGTTACTTCCCCAGCCTGGTCAGTTTGTCCAGTCTGAAGCTGGTCATCTATGACCACAATCCTTGCAGAAACGCACCCAAGGTGGGTAAAGGTGTGCGCCGTGTGGGAAGATGGTCAGAGGAGACGCCAGAGCCCGACCCCAGAAAAGCCAGGCGCTACGCGCTGGCCAAAGAAAGCCAGGAGCCACAGACACCAGCTTTACCTCCTCCACTTTCTGCTGCCAGCTCCTGAGATGCTCCACTTGTAGGCCAATCCAGGGACGCCCACTCTAGCATGCTCTGAAGACCTTTCCATTAGAGTGCAAGGGACGCTGTTGGGTTGAGAGACTGCTGGACAGCCAGGGAAATGCTGTAAAGAAATACTAAGAAAAAGTGTTTGGCCAACACTGTATATTCCAAAGAGAAGATGTGTGCTATCAGCACCTGGGCAACTAACAGCGATCGTGACTACTCTGCAAGCAAGCAAGCCACCAAAGAGCAAGGCTGGGACGCTTTGACCTCCTCCACTCTGAAGCAGCAGCTGGTCACAAGGCCACGAGCTGCTCCAGTAAGGTATTTAAGAAACCACTAAATGTCTGGACAGCCTGTTCCTAACCCTTTGCAGGACACATGAATGAGCATGAACAGTATCAATAGATTATCACTAATATAGGCCACTGAAAAGGGCATTCCTATCCAATCAGATTCACAGAAAAAAGCTCAATCCTTCTCCCAGCAATTTAGCACCTGCTGAGGAGACCCCTGCTGGAGAAATGTCTTTTGATAGGGTCACAGTGCACTTTAAATATGTGAGTAGTTCATGATGATTTGACTCATTTTCCCTAAAAGTTTGATCAAGGGTTTACTTCCAACAGCTTACCGTCTCTGACCACCTCAGAAGTCATCTGTAAAGTCCAACTCTCTTCTGTGGTGTAGTCTCATTGATGCTAAGCCTTGATTTCCTAGCCATTCCCCTCCCACTCCTCACAAAGCCTTTCTGCTTACACCAATAAAAAAAGACTGAACAGAATTCCCAGACTTGTGGTAAAAGCACATTTCCAGGATCGTATTAAGTTAAAGGGAGCAGGGGAAAAAATCTGTTTACTTGAAACCAGCATTTTTAAATTTGAATTGCAGCTTATGTCAGACATCTCTCCTCAGCCTCAGTATTCCTGCTTTTGTTCCCAATTATTTTGCCTTTTTTTTTTAAAGATAGTACATAATCTACGTTCTTAGGCACTACTCTTCAGAAGTATAATAGTGATCTTCTCGGGAGTACACAAACTTTAAAGAAGCTGCTGCTGTATGTGGTGGATTCAATACTTTTCAGCCAGTAATGACACAAAGCGTCATCTTAACTAAAACAAATCATACTGAGAAATTATTTTTCCTGTATACAGTATCTTAAAAGTTGGTTGTAAAATGATAGTAACAAAGCAAACTACACGTTTATTTTTTATTTTTTTGGAACAGGGTCTATGTAGCCTCGGGTGGTCCTGAACTCACTATGCTGTCGGCACTGGCCTTGAACTCAGCAGTCCTCCTGCCACAGCCTCCCCAGTGCTGGGATTACAGGCATTTGCCACTATGCTTGGCTTTTAGGAAACTACTTTCACGTGTGCTTTCCCACTAGGCCTATTTCTGTGCTATCACATAATCCCTTGCTATCCCCTCTTCTCTGTCAAGCTTCTGCGGGCCACTGAACAACCGAAAGTCCTCTCCAATCGTTAGGTTTATAGCTACAGGTAAAACATTTCTTCTGTAGCAACGAATCCAGACTTCAAGTTGACAGCTGGAATCTCGTCTTTTTCATTCCTAATGATTGAAATCAAATACGCTCAGCACTAAACTCAAATTAAAAGCATTTGCCAAGAAAATGCCTTCTAAGCTAAGCTTTATGTGCAGCAGCTTACGAACTGACTTTTGGTTTGACCTGTTTTCTCCCTCCCAAGATTACTAGACCTGCTTTTTTAAAATGCAACTACAGGCTACAACCCTAAAACAAAGTGAAGCCAACTGACTCATCAAATGAGCTAACTCTTGTGAACCAGGTGTCAATTATGAACATTTTGGCTTTACAGTGAAGCTCTTTTCTTCTAAAACAATATGCAACAAAAATGTCTCAAGTGATGTTTAATAAACTTTCTGTCCAAAAACGTTCTCATTGTAGGTTTTTAACCTATTTTATAAATATATTAATGTCTACTTATGTTCTCTTAGGTCCAGTGTTTTCTGGAGATGCTGATATCACTAGATAAAAAAGAAAATGTTGAAGCATTAAATATTGAATTGTTTTAACTCCTAACTTTGAAAGTACTGCAACTCAATATACTACTCTAGTAGAAACTTTTGCTGTGCTAGGGAGGGAACCCAAAGTCCTGTACATGCTAGGTAACCGCTTTACCAGAGCTATACCCCAAGCCTCTTCCAGAACTTTACGTAACGTTTTAAATTCCATATACGAGTATACCAACTAAAGTATTTAATATGGATTCTATGGAATCAACCAGCAACCAAGTTTTTTTTTTTTAATTTTGTCCTAAAATACCTATCGTTTATAATTATACACTCAAAAGAGTGGGCACATCCCGCAACACACAACTGAACTCAAGCAACTTTAGCCAAAAGCACCTAACACAGTGACATAGCAGTGCAGCATTGTGGTTAACTGCACAGGACTTTAGACCGTATGGGCTCAAATCCCAGCTCTGCCTTTCTTACTTACCTGTATATCTGTTTCCTCAGCAGTAACATGATTAAGTTTCTATCGCACAGGATACTGAAGGGATTAACACAATGTGTATAAAGGCATTCAACAGTATTCGGCATGTGATACATGTGATAGTAAATGCTTATATACATCCTAATTGCCACACCATACATTACTAAAATCTTGCTTGATGAAAAAAAATGTAGCTATAAATTTTCCCTCAGTAAATTTCTGAACATTATCTACAGTCTTGATTATAAGAACTATAACTCCAATTTGGCCAAATATTACAAGCTTAAATAGAACACACAAACCTTACTACCAAGGATTCTTTTTAAAAATTCCCACATGGATTAGCCTAGCGGATGGCTCACACCTTTGATCTCAGCACTTGGGAGGTGGGAGGCTGAGGCAGGAAGATTGCCATGAGTTCAAGGCCAGGTGTAGTGGTACAGACCTGTAGGCCCAGCACTTGGGAGGCTAAGGAGGGGGAGACGGAGGGAGAAAGCGAGGAAGTCAACCTTGGGCTATGGCTCAGTGTGAAGGTGCCATTATTTAAAAAATAACAGTAATTATCATCATCTCACTAACCTAGAAAGGATAGTTTAAATAAAAGAAACAATATACATACCTTTTATCCCTCTGGACTGTCTACTCCCAAAGAGCAGAAAACAGGTTTTAAACACCTATCTTTAAATTGACAGTACTTATCACAGTTCCACGTTATGTAAAGATTGGCAACTTCTAATGTTCTGATATGCAGAGCCCACAGGACAGGCTGACAAGCCGACACATGGGGCACTGCTGAGGTCATGTACTATTCTGTCTTATGTAAGTTTATTCGTGTAATTTTTCACCTCCTTTAGAAAGAAGCTCAACATACTGGTCGTGATTTTTAATCAGGCATTTAGGAATGCTCAGTTGTAGAATGCATGCTTCTACATGTGAGGTCCAGCCCAGGTGACAAAGGCTTGAAATCTAGCAGCTGGGAGACTGACCCAGAATCGCAAGTTCGAGCCCCATCTGGGCAGGCAACTTAATAAGGCCTTGTCTCAAAATAAAAAATGTTTATGAGGGACTGGGGTGTAGCCTGGAGGTTAAAGCACTTGCCTAGGAAGCACAAGGTCCGATGGTGGGTTTGATTCTCTAGCACCACATAAATCAGGCATGGTGGTGCATGCCTGTAATCCCAGCACTCAGGAGATTGATAAGTTCTATAGTTAATTCTATTATTTAAAAAACAGTTTACACCTCCACTGGCGTCCTACTGCACTCATATGGTACAAGAGTTAGGTTCCATCCCTAGCACTCATATGAGGGCAGGCTGAGGCACAACCACGAGGCACAAGCATATTCTTGGATACAATTAAGCTCCCACATTTCAACCTATTTTAAGACTGTTAAGTCAAGACATGGTATCTTCGGAGGAAACATACTTCAAGTACACTTTTAGATTAAGATACAATGCCAAACTGCGGAAGGCCCCTGATGATAAACATAACCACCTCTCCCACGGCATCCTTACCAAGTTTTCTATCACGATCACCTGCTCTACTTACCCCAACTGGGAGACGCAACTGATGGGCAACAAGGCACTTTAGGAAGAATTACACAGCAGAAAGCTGGGCACCCTTGCCTAGGTGTGATACCTACGACTATAAAAGTAACAAAAACCACAGACAACAGCAATGCTATATTAACATTTCCAAGAACAACGAACCAGTGTAACCTTCTGATAAATCATCACAGTAAGTTTGTACTTTATATGAATGTTCAAAGTCTTCCAATAAAGAATACCAGTAATTCCAGTTTTAATACTTTCTACAAAATAGTATTAAAAATGTTGAGATAGTGGAAGGAGGAATAGCACAGCAATAGGAGCACTTGCCTAGCAAGCTCAAGGCCCAGAGTTCAATTCTGCAGCACCCCATAATCTGTAATCTCAGCACCAGGGAGGCTGAGGCAGGACTGCCCAGAGTTCAAAGCCTGCCTCGGCTATGTTGCCCAGAATGGCTTGAAAAACACAAGCTGCCCTCCTGCCCGAGCCACCCGAGTAGCTGGGACAACAGGCGTTTTACTATGACAATCAAAAAAAAAAAAAAAAAAAAAAAAAAAAAAAAAAAAAAAAAAAAAAAAAAAAAAAAAAAAAAAAAAAAAAAAAAAAAAAAAGAAAAGAAAAGAAAAGAAAAAAAATCAGACATGTCTCCCTATTCCACAAGAAAAAGTCTAACTCATCAGTCTGTCTTTGAAAATCCTTTTGTTCCTTTGTGGGAACGTCCCTCAATGTTATGAGAGACATCCAGTAAAAATTTAAAAGCTACTGTAAGGCTTTCCCATTTCCTGTGCCTTTTAAGATACTCGTGATGCACTTATTTCCAAAACTGAAGATTCAAGGCTTGCCTAGCATGAACTGGGTCCTGGCTTCAATCCCCAGCACGTAACTAAAAGCAACATCTTCCAAATCTTTAAGTCACCTTTAAACCAAATTCAGTACCTATCTATGTCCATTCTCATTCTCACCTACTTAACAAAAACAAAAACCTTAAACTATCATGGGAACATACTCAGACTGTAAGAAATTAAGTACCATAGTTCTTATTTTTCACTACACAAAATTAAATAGGAAAAGTTATATACATTATTAAGATTATTGTTTATCATGCTTGACTTGGGTTTATATCAAGATAATTATTTCCTAAGTATAGGGCCAATCAGCAACTGAGCTAGAAAATTACACTGCAAATGCTACCATCCACTTCCATTAAGTAGACTTTAAGCAAGTACATACAGATCAGGAAGTTTTTATTTTGATACACAGTACAAGAAATGAACTTTTAAATGAACTGAACTGTATGGAAGATAAGCAAATAAATTAGACCTATGTTGAAACAGAAGGTCAGCTAAATGGTCAAACTTAAAGACATAATGGGCAGAGATAAACACTGATTCCACAGTCTTCTTTAAGTTGAAATCCTTTCAAACACAACTTTGCTACGAACTGGTCCAGAGATAAATTGCACATGGGAATGCTTAACAGGGATGGTGATCAGGGACACGTTTCCTGTGAGAAAAAACCATACAGTTAAGAAAAAGGTAGGGCCAAATAAACATTTAGCTTACCGGTAGAGTACTACCTATCATGCATGTATTATGAATCCCCAGCACCTAGTGCATTTTTATCACAATATATTGAAGATTTTTTTGAGAAGTGTAGAAAGATTTTATTAAGCAGAATTAAAGTGCACACTCAGAGAAAATAGAATGCAGGCTGTCAAGACATTAGAGGTTCCTTGTAAAGACTTCTGAGAACAGGTGCCACTAATGTGACTTTAACACCAACAGAAAACCTGTCAGGGAACTCATGTTTACTTTTGTTGTCATTCTGTTTAAAGATGGTAAAATACAGCAGCATTTTTAGCTTTCTTTGATGGAACTGTGAAGAAAACGTTTCTCACCTTCTTTCTTCGCCAGTTTTCAAAAAAACATTTTTCCCATCTTCTCAATAACCACTAGCAGACAATCTTTTAATGTTTCATCCCAGTCCTCTTCCATTACACCACAGAATACTTAAATACCATAGTTCATCTTATCACTCCACATCCTAACCACTACCTTAACTCTTTCCTTTCTCTGATCATAACTGAGGGGGAAGGGGTTAGAAAGTAAGTGCTGCAAGGCTTTCCAAGAAAAAATTTCCTTCTATAATTTTATAAGTGTATAATTTTTATTTAGTTGTAGTACTAGGAACTGAAGCCAAGGCCTCTGCATTGAGCACCATACGAATCCACTTTTTTTTGAGGCAGTACCTCTCTTACGTCATTGAGACTGGGCTTAAACTTGCAATCCTGCGTCAGCCTCCCAGAGTAGTGACTCTTGGTAAAGGATAGTTTTTAAATAATGTTCCCACAGCTCTCCAGTTCCTACGGGTGCACTCCATGTGCATTTATCTAAAACATCCAAAGCCTCTACGTTACCCCTACCCCACCAACTACTTAGTGGACTGTTTCCTTCAATCTACTCAATCACCCCCCACTTAAATGTGCAGTTTTCACCAGCACATACACCTCTTTTACTAGCTTCCATTCACAACAGATTCCTTTAAAAAGTGGTAAGACTTTTCTTTCTCTAATTCTCATTCTCCTCATTTCTACAGAACTTGCTTAAGCCTTCTGGCCCTATTCACTCTACAAAAATAGTAGCCAAAATCAGCAATCACTTAAGGTAAATCTTTATCGTTCTGGCAGATGATCACTCCTTCCTAAATACCTTCTTCACGGGGCTTCAGAGATACATGTTCCCTTGGTTTTCCTTCTGCCTTCAGTAGAATCCCTTCCCCCTCCTTTAAAATCTTGTAATATGGCAATTTCAAATGTATACAAAACCAACGCGACTGGGTCATGAGTCTTCATGCAGTTCACTCAGTTCACAATTCCCCACACTCACACCTTCCTTCATACCATCTGCAGGCTGTTACAAATCCTTCCAAACTTACCATGGAAATCTTCTACCACTAAGTCTCTAGAAACTCCGCCCACCATTAGCTATGATATACTCACTTTTATAGACTTACTCCTGGTTTTAAATACCATATACGGGCAAACAACCCCTCAATCTGTAACCACAGTAAACTAATTCCCAAGACTACAGAACCAACTATTTTTATCAACAGACATATAAATGTCCATAACTGAGACCCCCCATCTTCTTTCTTCCTCTCGGAACCTTCCACATCTTAGTCATGATCATTTTTTCAGGCTAACTATAAATACAGAAAAAGCAAAAATTATTAACTAAACCTTCATATAACCACGTCTGTGTGAATGAATTTTTAAAAGAATTTAAGAGAAAGTGGGGTGTGGTGGTGCACACTTATCAACCCAGCACGCAACAGGCTGAAGCAGGAGGGTTGTTATAAAGCCAGTCTGGACTACAGAGTGTCATAATGTGCTCAGGACCAGCATGGACTAGATTAAGACTCTGTCTCAAAAAAAAAAAAAAAAAAAAAAAAAAAAAAAAAAAAAAAAAAGAAAAAAAAAGGGTTAGGGATGGACCTCAGTGTGAAGGTCGTGGGCTTGATCCCCAGCACCCCAAAATAAATAAATAATTTAGACCTGGGAATACAGCTCAATGTGAAGACCCTGGGTTCAATTTCCAACACTAGAAAAGAAAAGAAAAGAAAAGAAGAAGAAGAAAAAAAAAAAAACCAAGCTGGCCCAGTGATGCAGTCCTACAATCTAAACACTCTACAAGGCTGAGGCAAGAAGATCACAAGTTCAAGCATAGCCTGGGCAACTTAGTGAGACCATGTCTCAAAAAAAAAAAGAAAAGTCAGTCAGTTTACTATGGGGAAGTGTTCACAAAAGAGCAAAAAATGCAACAGATTCATCTTGGTAAAAAGACACAGGTTCTTTTTAACAACATTCCCTAATTGTCCCACATAACCCATTTCCCTCAACTCCCAAGTCCCCTGGTACACAACCTTTCCAAATCTAGCTCTGTACATGTCTTCAATCCTGAGAGCTACTGGGTTGCTCTCTTCCTATGCTCTGCTGACTTAAAACCTAAGTACAGTGATTACATATTTTAAATAACTTGGATACTTTTAACTACACAAATCTATTACAATTAGTAGTTAATAAATAAATGGCACTCCCTGGTTTTCTTTTTTGTCTTGGTGCTAGTAATTTTTCTTTTTAAAAGTGCTCTAGTACCTTGGGGCTGCTTTGATAATGTTGTCCACACGGAGAATCACCTCTGCTGCTTCAGCTGCACTCAAAAGAACTTGTCGCTTCACTTGGAAGCTTTCTGTTATACCCAGTTTTGCCATATCTCCAATGGTACCTTCCCTCATATCTGGAAAAAAAAATTTTTATGAATTAAAGAGTTACTTGCTTAAGTAAGGTATCAAAACATCTCTACCAACTTACAATAGAACTGAACCTGGGGGCTAGAGGCGTAGCTCATGGTTAAAGCACTCGCTTCACATGTCCAAGGCCCTGGGTTTGATTCCTCACCCAACATCACATACAAATCAGCTGAGTGTGGTAATGCATGTCTGTAATCCCAGCACTTAAGTGGCTGAGGCAGGAAAACTGCCATGAGTTCCAGACCAGCCTGGCTTACAGCGACACCGTGAGTTCAGGACCAGCCTAGACTACACAGCAAGACTGTCTCAAAAGAAAAAAAAAAAAAAGAAGAAAGAAAAAATTCCTGAACTTGTTACAAAACAGTGTAATACCTATCTACTTCATTTAGCAAATCAAGTTCATAAAAACACTTAAGGAAACCTTTTCAAATAAATAAAGTCAACTACTAATCACCTATACTACTATAATAGCACAAAGCAACAATATCAAATACAAATGATACAGCAGAACACTGGATTCACATAATAATCTATGTATTTTAGCGACTTCCATATGTAAATTTACTATATAAATTGCTTATCGCTACTACAGAATTCTAAGAATCTCTTAATTATTCTGCTGAATATCCTACTTCATCTTCTGAGATGATTATCCGCTTTCTCTCATTTAGTGAAAGAATTTTTCCACATGCTAAGACTGTTATGCAGCATCCCACAGGCTGTCAAAAACTTTTCAATCTGAGTTAAATCTACCTCATTGATCACTTTTATTGACTACAGACCTGTGCACTGAGCCGGTCCTGGTGGTGTACGCCTATAATCTTAGCCATCTGGGAGGCTGATGCAGCAGTATTGCAAGTTCAAACCCAACCTAGGCAACTTAGCAAGACTCTGCCTTAAAACAAAAAATGGGCTGGGGAGTGAAGCTCAGTGAAAAGAACCTGAGCTCAGTAAAATAAATGTATCCAAACAAGGTTACTATGAAGTTCTAAGTTAATATTAATTGTATCTTAAGAAGTACAGTATGTTTTACATTATTTCAGAATATATGAATTATTTGTCATACATATTAAATTGGTTTTCAGCTCTTTTTTTGAGACAGGGTCTTGCTCTGTAGAGCAGAATTCTCTATGGAACCCAGGCTGGCCTTGGATTCGCGAAAATCCTGATTCACCCTCCTGTGCTGAGATTACAGGTGCACACCATATCTGTCTTAGTTTTCAGTTTTCTAAGTAGTTTTATACCATTTATGGTAATGTCGAGAATACTAAGTCAAACATACTTTCCCCAGCATAAAGTCTTATATATGGTTATAAGAAGAATTTTTACCTTATAAAAAGAAAAAAAACTTAAATTACTTTTAATTATTCCACTTAATTTCTTACCTAGTCCAGCGGTTATATTGCCTTCACTGTGAGCAGCTCGAAGCTGTGCTACCAGATCTGCGCTGTCATAGCCTGCATTGTCAGCTATGATGGTTGGCAACTATGAAATGAAGATGGCAAGTAAGTACTCCCTCTGCAGTGACAATCACTGACTTACTCCTGCTAAGAAGTAGCTTTTTAAAATTAGACATTAGAAATGATGGAAAATCTACTTGCTTTTAATCATTGGTCATGAAGACAGTTAACACCTGGTATCAATTTTAAAATGGTAGGAAAAGCTAGACATAGTAATGCACACCTGTAACCTTAGCACTGTAATCCTGTAAGTCAGCATGGGCTATATAGTGAGTACAAGTCCATCCTGGACCACAGGGTGAAACACTGTCCTCCCCCTTCAAAAAAAAAGTATGAATAAGCTCATTTTCTTAAAGCCAAAGAAGCCATTTTCTGCATAGGGAAGAAATATGCATTCACTTTAAAAACATCAATGCCCATAAAACTTAAAGAAATTAGACCTCTTTTTTACTAACTTACCATTCTCAGGGCCTTAGCGTAAGACTCCATTGCAACAGCTTCTTTTCCCGGTGTTTTATTGGCAAGCTGTGTCACAGCATGAGCCATCAGCATCTCAGAACAGCCTACAAATTCAATTCCAAAAAAATGTTAGGCTTGTCTCCAAGACACTGAAATGCTGAAATTCCTTGAAGATAGCAAAGCATTTTAAAATGGAAAGGCAATAGCTTCTACAAGAACCAATTTAAAATCATTTGAGTTATACTATACGAAAGTGTTTATTATATTCCAAACGCTTACCTCCTCCGTAAACTGTTCTAGGATCCTTCACAGTTTGGGCAAGAACACAAAGAGCATCATGCAAAGACCTTTCTGCTTCGTCTAAAATTTGTTGGGTAGCACCACGCAAAACAATGGTACAAGCCTCACCTAAAGTTAAAACATATTAACATTCTTAAGTTACGGTGACCACCTAGTGATAAGCCACTGAAGTTTCTTCTATTACTTATAAAGGTGCTGATTATAATAGGTTCCGAAAGCTGTAAGTCTTCTAATCTACACATTTTCTTTTTCAACAATCCATGTTCATGAAATGGTTCTGTTTCAAGGAAGAGTTTGCTGAACACACACTCTTTACCAGGCCACAGTCAATACTAAATTTATATCAAAAGAGCTGAACTGAAACAACACACATATGCAAGACAGAGCTGTAGGTACAGCTCAGGGGTAGAGTGCTTGCCTGGCACACCGAAAGCACTGGGATCAATCCCTAGTATCAAAACAGAGGAGGAAAAAAAAGACCAAAAAAGAGAGAGACAGAGAGAAAGAGACCTACAAGATATATATTCTTTTATCGCAGTAATCTTGTCCACTTCAATAGAATCTAGCAAGTATTTAGGTTCCTAATCCAAATCTACATAATTTCTTACCAAGTGCAACCCCAGAAAAGTGAATGAGTTTGTCTTCTCCAATCATGACTTCCTCAATAAGTTTACAACTTCCAAGCTTGACCAGCTCTGGGTGATCAAAGGTGGAAGCAATTTCACCACCTATGAACATAAATATTAATTAAATGCATGTAACAGGTCTAACTTTTTCATAACAAGCAACAGGGCTGATAACAAGTTAACACTTTAAAAACTGCTCACTATGTAAGAGGTGCTCTTTTAAATACTTCACAAAGTCTAGTCTTCATAATAACCCTGTGAGAAAGGTGCTGTCCCATCTGCATGTGTTAAAGAGAGGCAAAGGTTTAGTTCCTTGTCTACTGTTGCTATATGGCTATTACAAAATGAAGGATTTACATCCAAGAAGTTCAGCTTAAGACCTTTATGCACGGCATAATAATTACCTTCCAAAAGTTCGACAGAGACTAAAAATATTTATTTACGTCTTTCTTTTCATTTATGTTTATGATACATTTCAATTACATATAGCATGGGGGATTGATATAATGACATTATTTGAGTGTTTTAAAAATCATACTTTCCCTTTCCCTCTGAATCTATCCCCCTCTCCTTGCCATTCTCAGGTCTCTTTTCTCATCTTGTATTTTTGCTCTTTCAGTTATTTAGTCCACAAATGTACATTTTTGTGATACATATTAAACCTGGAGAATTCACACAGATAAATTCCAAATCTTAATCATTTCTACTTTCCTTTCCCCTTCCCAACACTAAATTATTTTTGCAAATGTTCACTTTTACCGACTGCTTACAGTAATAGGCACTATTTTCTATGGCCTATAAAAAAACTTGAAAATACTTCTAACGAATTAATGAAAGAAAAGTCTTAAGTTTTTCAAGCACTACTTAAAGAGATTACTCTAAACCCATTATCATAGCCCAAAGACAGCAAGTAGACATAGCTATAATTGATCAATAAACATAATTTCTACTTTACATAAACAGAACTAAGAGACTGTGGTTAAAGTGCTTGCCTAATGTAGCACAAGACCTGGAGTCTGATTCACCATCACCACACAGCACTGTGAAGCCTAAGGATTGCCGTAAATTTTAGTCTATCATGGGTTACATAGTGAGTTCAAGACCAGCCTATACTACAGAGACCTTGTCTCAAATAAACAAACAGCATTAAACCACTCATAATTCTACTGAAGGATATTGTAGCATACTAACAACATATGTTGTGAGATCACTTCACACTTACTTCAACACTTTCAGAAAATTTTAAAAAATTAACACAATTTAAATGTAAGTACAAAGTACTTGACAAAGTGTTCATCAAAAGTTACTATCAAAACTGTACATGTTGGGCAGAAAATATTCAACTACTTAGTGACAAAAATAAAATACTAGGGATTGGAAGAATGGCTCGTGGTTAAAGTGCTTGCCTAGCAAGCACTAAGTCAAGCACTAAGTACCAGGGTTTGATTCGCCAGCACCACATAAGATGGGTGTGGTGGGGAATCCCAGCACTCGGGAGGCTAAGGCAAGAGGATTGCTGAGTCCAAGGCCAGTCTGGGCTCCATAGTGAGTTTAGGACCAGCGTGGGCTAGAGTGACACCTGTCTCAAAATAAATAAATAAATTAAAAAAAAAAAAACTAGTAAAATGCTTCTGAAGGTTCTGGTTTGTTTAAATGAACTTTAGAAAATTAGTCTGAGTTTTTGAAAAAGGACTTAGGATCTTCCAAAAAGCACAACAAAAGTAATCTATAGGTAGGCCAAACTGCTATATAATTGAGTACATAGATTCCTATGTGAAAAGTCAAAAGCCTGCAACTGAACACCACCATACCACAAAGGGAATATTCCAAACCTGGCCTCATGTGACAGGTCACAGTCAAAATGTGGGTACACTAAAAATATTGTATAAAATTATATTCTAATTACACATAAGGTGTACATGAGACACAAACAAATTTCACGTCTGGACTTGACTCCTATTCCCAAGCTATCTCATTGTGTGTATGTAAACACTCTCAAACTAAAGGGAGGAGGGCTGAAGAAATGGCACTGTGGGTAAAGTGCTTGCCTTTCAAGCACAAGGCCCCCTGAGTTGACTCCCCAGCACCACATAAAGCTGGGTGTGGTGGCCCACGCATGTAAGCCCAGCACTCAGCACTCAGGAGGCTGAGTCAGGAGGACTGCCATCAGTCCAAGGCTAGACTGTTCTACACAGTGAGCTCAGGACCAGCCTCGGCTAACAGGACGTGACCCTTTCTCAAAAATAAATTCAATCTGCATTATAAATAATATGACCAAACTACGTGTATACTAAAGTGTTAAGTTTCAGAATGGCTCTTTAGATGCTAAGTTCTTCAAAGTGTTCTTCACATTCTCAACAATTACATGTAAGTAACACTCAACAAACTCCAATATTAACTACTATATTTGTTAGGAATTCCTTTTTTCATACCTGTGACAAGAGCTAAGCGCTCCACCCCTGCAAAATCTGCATGCTCAATAGCCATGACACCAGCAGCACCAAATAGCTGTTCAGGATAATTATAAATTAATTGCCTAGGAAGAAAACGTATAGATATTACATTCAAAATGGTCATTTCTCAAGATGAACTACAATACACTAATATGCACGAAAACATTTTTTATCTCACTGAAGTCAAAGAAATGTAAATAAGAACAAATTGCCATTTTCTCTTACACAATTTTAAGTTTACTACAATATATCCACACTAGCACTGAAGACAGGTGTTATTTTACTATTGACTGTATAATCCTGAAAACCAATTTAGTAGTAATTTGTCAAAAACTATCATGTTCATATGCTTTAATTCCTGGTAACAGAACAATAAAATTAAATGTTAAAAATCTTATAAGCTATCTGTAAGAATTTTAAGAAGGTAGCATCCCCTTATCTGTGGTTTCACTTTCCCAGGTTCCAGCTATTCAGTTTATTGAGGCTCAAAAATTCAAGAGAAGAACCCTAAAAACTAGAACTTGATGTGAGTACCTGGATAAAACCTTTCATCACCCACCTGTCTCACCCTGGACTTAAATCATCCCTTTTATCTAGTGTATCTACATTCTACTCTACCCACTTGTTAACCATTCAGTAACCACATAGCGTATCAGACTAATTATCACACTTTTACACAGTAGCCTAACAAGCCACAGTGCCTGAAACTGAGTTAATTCACCTGATTTCATCTCACTACTTGTAAGCATTGTACCATGTCACATCACCAAAGTACAGAAGAGAGCTATCAAGACCAACTTCACATAATTATTATAGTTAACAAGTGTACTTTATTTTTACTATATAAAATCTAGAAGGTGAACTGTACACACAGGAAAAATAAAACAGTGCCTAAAGAATCAGTATTATCTGCAGTTTAAGGCATCACTTGCAATGATCAACTGCAATTAAAAGTGGGAGTATTACACAAAAAAACTTGCCAATGACCTAAACTTATAGGAGTTTGCGAAAATATTAACTTGCTAATTATCAAAATCTGTAATTTTAAGTAGAACTATGCACAGCAGTTTCTAAATAACAAGTCACTAATTCAATGTAAGTCACTCCACATCAAGTACTTCCATAAATTTTTATAGGAAAAGATGATTCATCAGACTACGTATATTGCTAGTGTAAGCAAACACGGACCTGTTAATGAAGCAATTGATTCCATGCTTGAGAATACGTTCAACTTTCTCCTTCATTTTTTCCTTTTCTGCATGTTCTATTTCTGCAACCTTTGCTGTGGAATCCACTCTTACGCGGGAACCAAATATCTAAGACAAAACAAACACAGCAGCAGCTTCATTACTTTTAAAAGACTCCCTCAGCTTATCTCGTTTGTATAATCCTACATATTAAAAATTTGTGTGCATACAATTTACACATATTATTTTCAGCTTTTTAATGCAAATGGTTCCTGAGTTTATAACAGCAGCAATTATAATTTCAAGAAATGAAGCAGCATACCTTTATTTTGTCTGTATCCATTCCGGTATTTGCAATAAGAATTTTGGCATTTTCAATTCGCTTTGGTTGATTTACTCCAATTTTCTTATCCAAAAGAAAGCCTATGATAAATGTAAGAATAGTATCATATATGTAACGATTGTAAATATTATAAAGATGCCTGCTTTAATGTTACTAGGTCAAAAACTCCACTTAGGTTCAAAAATGCCTAAGATTTACAAAGCATTTCACTAAAGTAATGATCACAAAAATCAATTTAGTGGGCTACTTAAAACAGAGCTGGGCGCTGTGGAGCAGAGCCGTACTCCTAGAGATACAGGGAAGTGAAGCAGGAGGAACCTGATTTCCAGGTAAGTCTGAGCAACTTAGTGAGATGGTGTCTCACTCAAAACAAAATAAAAAGGGCTGAGGATGTAGCTAAGTGACAGAGGTTTTGCCTAGCATGTAAGAGGCCTTGAACTCAATCTCCACTATCACAAAAGTAAATTTAAAATATTAGGACACACCACAGATTTTTAAAGTAAACTTGGTACTTCCGACGCCTGTTTATATATATCACAGATCTGTGTGTATGGACTCCAATATAAAAACACTAACTCCAACACAGAAGAAAACATGCTGTGCAGACTCACATTATAAAAGATACAAGGAGCTGGAGAAATGGCTCAGTGGTTAAAGCCTAAGTCAAGCACTAAGTTCCTGAGTCCGATTCCTCAGCACCACATAAGCTGGGAGTGATGGTACATGCCTGTAATCCCAGCACTCAAGAGGCTAAGACACGAGGACTGCCATGAGTTAAACACCAGCCTGGGCTCCACAGTGAGTTCAGGACCAATCCGGATACAAAGGAAGGTTCTGTCGTTTCCCCCGACCACCCCACCCCCCCAAAAAAAAATATCCTATTAAAATACTATACAGGCTGGGCCTGCTGGTAAAGGCCTATCATCTCAGTACCATGTGAGGCTGAGGGTGGGAAGATCCCAAGTTTGAGCTTTGCCCAGGTAATTCAGCAACGTAGCAAGACCTGTCTCAAAAAAAAAGAAAAGAAAAAAACTAAAGAATGGGCTAAGGACGTAGCTCAGTGAAAGGCCGTGGGTTCAAAACACTTAGAATTTGAACCAATGATACTTTCAGAATTATGAGTCTTTAAATACACAGGGGCATATAACATGTATCAAAACTTGGATTCTGTCAGGTGTTATATAGCACACAACTGTAACCCCATTTTGAGAAGCAAATACAGTGAGATGTTTTAGAAAACTATGTTCTACAAATTATACTATGACACTAGCAGTTGCAAAGACTTCGTTAGACTTCAAACGCTATATATACCAGTCTAGGCAAATTAAATTTAGGCGACCCTATTTCAAAATAAAAATGGGCTGGGGATATAGCTCAGCAAAAAGGCACTTGGTTCAAATACATATCACTAGTAAAGAAAAAAAAAAAAAACAACTATATCCACATGCACCAGAAACCATATACAAATGTTAAAGACATTTAAAATGAAAACTTTATTCTTAGCAACATACTGTTTCGACTTACCAAGACCCTTCCTGGAAAATATATATAATAGTAGAAAATGACATTTGAAAACAGCTGACTTACAGTAAAAGAAAATTACAATTTCTCTTTATTAAAGACTGCAAGCCTGGCCTCATACCGCAGGTCTTTAACCCCAGCGTTCTGGGAGGCTCAAGCAGGATTTCAGGGCTCATCAGCTGGGCAACTGAACAACTTAGTGAGATCCTGTCTCAAGATTAAAAACCAAAATGGGCTGGGGATATGACTCAGTATGAGGGCACTGGGCTTGCTTCATCTCTAGGAGCACAAAAATGACTGAAAATGGCCAGGTACTGTGTGTTGATGAACACTTGTAATCCTAGTAGTTTGTGAGTGCTGAAACAGGAGGATTTTAAGTTCAAATCTAGTAGGGTAACTTCACAAGATATTGCTTCAAAATTTACAAGAAAAAATAGTGCAGGGGATGATGTAGTCCAATGCCCTGGGCTCAAACCCCAGTATGAAAGGGGTGGAAGGAGATGAGCAAATGACTTTTTGGTGTACGGTAAAATCCGGAGACTTCCAAAGCAATGTCTCAATGGGATGGAAGGACAGTGAAATTAGTGGCCAATGTGGCTACAATGATTTGTCCTTAAAGACAAATTCCCTAGCTTTATAAAGTGCCACTGGTCCCTATCAGCTAAAGACAAGATTCCACAGCATTCAGCTTTCAGAAGCTAATCAAAGCTTCTTGTCCACACTGGCCACACATTACATACCTTCATCTAAGTAGGAATCTGCCAGACTTCCTCCTAGCTTCTTGATGACATGAATAGCCTCCAGATTACCAGAACCTTTCAGTCTGAGAACAGCTTCTACAGCTAATTTGGTAAAATGGTCTTTGTGATGAGTAAGAAGTTTTGAGGATAATGTTGTTCCCGCAATATTCATTAAATCCTCTCGGAACTTAACTTCATCAGAACTGAATAAAACCAATTAAAGAAATACACATACAAAAAAAAGCATGTTAGTAAAATATTTATCCAAAGCATTACTTAATCCTACTTTTCAAAATTTTTCCAGCTATCTAAACCAATAGATACTCCAATCCTAACAAGTTAGCTCTGTAAAAAGTTACAAAAACAATGCCAGACCTAGTGGTAAAAGCCTACAATCCCAGCACTTCGGGAAGCTCAGAAAGAAGACAGCAAATTCAAGCCCAGCCTGGGCAAATTAGTGACTTAGCAAGACAGTCTCTCAAAAAATCAACAGAAAGGGCAGTACCCCAAAAAAGTTACAAAAATAAACCTCACAAGTCATCAAGAATGTATATTATACAGTTTTCCCTAAAAATCAAAAAAAGGGGAAGAGGCACAAGCTAACCATTTTGTGTGTGGTATTAGCAATTAACCCCACAGCCTTTGACTTGACTGCACTGTGGGTTTTTTTAAATTTTGAGACAAGATCTTTGTTCAATAGTTAAATTATCCAGGCTGGGCTCAAACTTGTAAGCCTGCCTCAGTCTCCCAGAGTGCTGGGATTACAAGCCGGCATTACCAGGCTCAGGAAGAAGTTCAATTGGGGAAAGAGCAATTTCATGTAGCTGGTAGAATGGTAAATTTCTTCTGAAGGTTAACTTCAAAATGTATGTATCTTTGGACTTAGCAATTACACTTGTGGAAACATTTCTTGGATAACTGGTTTGTCATCATAACGCTAAAATTTGTTACAACACAAATTCCCAACTATAACTAGACAAAGGAAATTACACTAGCCATACATTCAAATGTGTAACTATTTTAAAAGCACTACTATTACAAAGAATATCAACACTCCATACCCAGAAGTGTACTTGAGAGGCTGGAAGCATAGCTCAGCAGTTACAGCACTTGCCTAGCAAGTAGTAAGCACCTGAGTTCAATTCTCCAGTACCATATAGGTTGGGTGTGGTCACGCACACCTGTTATCCTAGCACTCAGGAGGCTGAGGCAGGACTGCCTTGGTTCGAGGCCAGTCTGAGCTATATAGTGAGCTCTGAACCAGCCTGAAGTAGAGACTGTGTCTCAAAAAAAAAAAAAAAAAAAAGTGCTTGGTTATCTAATTAAGTAAAAAAGATGCCAATAAACACTCTAAAAAGGTCCTCAACTCCCAGAAGTAAAGCGGTGTTGGTCTGTGTCCTTGGAAGGACAGGGATACCAGCAGCAGAGAATAAGTGAGCCATTATCAAAGCTCCGCCTCCAGTCAACGCCTTTACTGATGACAAGAGGCGGAGCTTCCACCCTGCTGCTGTTCCCCATTTTAAAGACGTTCTCCAACAACCTACTTCATAACAAGTACACCATCAGAGCTCCCATCCTTGAAAGAATGGTCTTCCAAATGTTCAAATGAAGTGGTTCCTAAGGTAGAAAAAGATAGGGACCACTGCTCCATACAATCAAACTGTTTTGTTCACATGTTTATTTTGATTGCATGTAAAAAACCTAAAAACCCAAACTTTCACTTGAGTGACTTATCTCTATATGGGCTTCACTGCTGGAGTGGGTTAGGGAAGCAGATCATGTTTGTGTATGATGTTCAGTGTTTCTTAGGTTAAATTTTTGAAATGGCAGTATACCAACCCATGATCAACCGCAGATTTCAACAAAGCCTCTCTTGCGGCCTTTGTGGCTTCTCTCCAACCAGCAATAATGGTCTGTGGATGAATCTTTTTTGCAATTAAAGATTCTGCTTCCTATTAATAGATAGTTATACAAGTTACAAAAGACTCGATTACTTCTGAAATCAAACCAATAAAACAAGAAGTTCTTCAACTGCTCTTACCCTTAGTAATTCTGCTGCTAAAACAGTAACAGAGGTAGTGCCATCTCCAACTTCATCATCTTGAACTCTTGACATATCTAGAAAAAGTCAGTTACTAATTCAAACTTGCTTCTCTGTAAGTTACTAGGTTCTCCCAAAATATCCACTACTTAATAATCTAAGCCTCACTCATTAAGGTTCCTCATCTGACAATTTTTCAGGCACTTTTTTAGACTGAAATGCAAGTTTTTCCCTACTTCTATGGTTTAAATGTATCTCCCAAAATTCCTATGGTGTAAACTTAAACCCCAATTACTTTCTCTTACCCATGTGATGCCTTCTGCCATATTTTTTTTCTTCTGCCATAGTATTATAACCAGAGCTTTCTTCAGATATAGCCCATTGTTCTTGGACATCCTAGGCCCCAGAACCATGAACCAAATAAATTTCCAAGGCTTACAAATAACCTAATCTGTCATCTCAGTTATTGCAGCAAATAAAGGACTAATTATAAACACTTCTCAAACTTGCATTTTAATAATTAAAAGATCATAGAACTCATTAACAAAGTACAGTTAATCAACACAACAAAACATGTTCGTGTGTGTGTGTGTGTTCCATCACCAGACTCACCAACTAAAACTTTGGCTGCTGGATTATCAACACCAATGTTTTTTAGAATAGTGGCACCATCATTGGTTACCATAAGAGAAGCATCTCGTCCACTGCTTAGAAGAATTTTGTCCTAAAGAGAACATACTTAAGTTAAGACACATACTGAAGGATGTATGGGTGAACTGGTATACTCTGTAGCATACTGCTGGCATTTAACTACTGTACATGGGTTATCTGGCTACTGAATGTTTTCAATGCATACATCACAAAACTACACTTTCGTATCTACCACTTTGAAGCACAGGGAGATTAAAAATCTCCTTAGACTTTCAGCATTTAAAGAAAAAAGCAACAGAAACAAACCTACATCTTTACCAGAGTTATAATCTTATTATGGAATACTAAGACAATTACAGAAGTTAGTGTATCTACTTCCACAGGGGGGAAAAAAAACATAAGCTACAAAAAAAAATCATGCAAATAACTATGTACATGTAAAACAAGCATCTATTATGTGAAAATAGGTACTGAAACATTTAACATACAAACTACACCTATCTAAATAAGGAGGAAATAATCAGAAAATGTACATTCAAACAGTAACACTAGTTGCTTCTGAGGAGCACAGGACTGAGGACTGTAATCCAGAAGGACTGTGTTTTTGTTCTGTTTTGTGGATTTTGGGGATTGAGACAAGGGCCTTAGCTCTGAGCTACATCCCCACCCTCTTTTTATCATTTATTTGAAATAAATTCTCACTAAATTGCTCAAGGTGGGCTTGAACTTGCAATCCTTCTGCCTCAGCCTCCCAAAATGCTGGGATTACATCCCTGTACCACCAGACTCAGTTCAAAAAGAATGACTTTTAGCAAGAATATATTTACATCACTTTTACAAGTAAAAGACATTAAAAACCAGGGCCTGAAAACACAGGCCCATAATCCCAAAACTTTGGGAACCCGAGGCAGAAGAATTCGAGCTGGAACCAATCTGGACAATTTAGCAAATTAATGAGACCCCGCCTCAAATACAAAATAAAAATTGGCTGGGGAGGTTAACTCAGAGCAAAGGCATTGTATTCCCCAGGACCACCAAAAAACCCCCAAAACACCTGTTTTGTTAAACTCTAAAACAACGTTAAACATATTCACAGCTAACCTGGGCAACATAGTAAGACCTCATCTCAAAAAAACAAAAAAGCTTATTTTCCATTTTTCCTACCATGCCTTTGGGTCCCAACGTACTCTTTACCAGGTCTCCAATGGCGATAGCACCTACAAAAGAAGACTGGGAAGAAAATCAAGATGTGTCAGAATTTTACAGTTAAAAAAAGGGAAATTTTTACCATTAAAAGAATGAGGGAGAACGGGCTTACCAAACGAGCAGTCTCTGCTCTTTCTTCATCAGCTCCGGCCTTGAAAATGTTAACAGGTGCAAGAGACAGGGACGCCTAAAAAGGAAAAAATAAAGCCCCTCACTGAACGGGCATTTCCTTACATAGAGATTTACAGGACAGCGCCTGAAATGAAAATTATACCAGAGCGACCGTTACGTACGGCAAAGCTAAAGGCACTACTTCAGTAAGACGATGGCCGGGAGACGAGCTCGCACGCCATTGAGGCGACAGTCCCGGCGCCGGCGACCGCCTCCCACCCTTCGCCTCCAAGCTCCGCCCAGAGCCAGGCTCCGCCCGGAGGAGGCGGGGCTGGCCGGGCACTAGAAATTTCTCCCGTAAAATATAAAGCCAAGGCCGCCGGGTCTCGCGTCACGGACTGTGGAGAGACCACCGGTCAGAGAGACGCAGGACCCGCGGCCCAGCTCTCCCCCAGAGGGGCAGCGAAGGCTCCACTGCTTGGCCCAGCGTAGGCCACGCGCCCGGCCCGCGCCATGTGCGGCGGCCGAGAGACAAGACACTGGGAACCTGCGACGCCGGGCTCACAGAAGGGGCAGCGGGGCTGGGCGGCAGCGGGCAGGAGGCAGGAGGCAGGAGGCCAGGCTCACCATGGTTCCCACGAGGTCAGCAAGCACGCCGGCCCTCACAGCTCGCGCCCGACTGCCTGCAACGAAGAGGAAGGCGGAAGTGACGGCACACGCCGGCCGCAGGAGGCGGGCCCCTGCGCGTCGCCGCCTCCGTGACGCCCCCTGGGCCGGAAAAGCGGCCCTGCGCCCTGGAGGGAGGCGGGGCCTTGGCTCCCGCTCCTTTTCCGCGACGGTAAGCG
>PVKB01000583.1:0-113072 GCA_004027205.1 Ctenodactylus gundi
GGGAGCTGCAGAGGCTCTGAGCCGGGAAGAAGGTGGGGGAAGACCAGAAAAGAGAATTCATCTCCCCAGGCTGTCCTTCAAGCTACCGTCAGGTTTGACCAGGCTACTCAAGGCAGGCCCTTGAGGATCCCGGCAGTCAGATCGCCTACCTTCACGTATTCAGCTTTCCACTAGAGACAGATTTCCAGCTGGCCTCTAAATATTTAGAATATGCAAGAGCACTGCACCAGCCTCGATATCAGTAGGAGACACCGATTGGGTTTCCAAGTTGTGGCTGGGTCTCCAAGGGTTGCCTTGGGCACGTGCTACCTCATTTCCACACACTTTCACGTCAAGTGATGCAACTGGAGATCAGCCCCTAACGGACCAACAACTGACCTTCACTCCTAACATATCCCGTTGCTTTTTCTGGTAACCATACAAAATTGCATCATTATAAAGTCCTTTGCACCAAAACAATTCTCCCAGATTTTTATCTCTTTTTCTCCCAACCTGGTTCTCAGCTTTGGGAGTACCATCACTTACCAAGTCATCCGAAGACAAAACTTGGTAATCATTTTTCACTCTTTCACTACCACCCACTTGGCCAATCAAGAAATCCCACTTATTCTACCTCTTAGATAATCTCTATCTTCTCTTCTCAATGGGTCTATTTGAGACTAATTTGGATGGTTACCATCCTGTCTTCCCTGATTCCATCCTTGGTCACGGATCCCAGACAGTCTAATGAATAATACCTCATCATGGATTCTCCCGGGCTAAAAGCCACTGATAGCTCCCCAGTGCTTGTGCGGTGTAAGGCTACATTTCCTTCAGGAACAAAAATGGTAAGAACAAATGAGTAAGTAAATGAATAGAAACGAACAGATGTGAAAGAGGAACATGGGTGAGAAAGTGCTTGTCTGAAGTACAGTCATTTGGGAGACCACTCTCTATGATCCTCTAAGTCCTGCCATGCCCACAGTTGAATTCTAATCAACGTAGGTAAGTAAAAGGTATATATACAACCTTCATTTCACTATTTGCTTTGACAACATCACACCACTCCAGCCAAGTATGTATCTTTTCTTTCCCATTCTCCTTACAGATTCCAGAATCACTTTGCACTGTTCCACTAAGATTTTTACCATTAAGAAATGAGATGCTTTCTGGTCAAGATGGCAGCAGAGTAATAGAGCTGCCCAATGTCTCCTCATGGACCCACTTAAAAAGTTGAGAACATAGTCAAAAAACACCTGTTCGATGTATCTAGGACAGGGAGGTATCTAAGACAGGATTGTAGCCATCCAAATTAGTCTCGATTAGACCCTGTTGAGAAAAGAGGATAGAGATTATCTAAGAGGTAGAATGAGTGAAATTTCTTGGTTGTCTAAGTGGATGGCAGTGAAAAATAATTACAAAGTTTTGTCTTCGAATGACTTGGTTGGTGATGATTCCCCAACAATTGAAAGGAGGCCACAGGAAGGGCAGAAACCCCCAAAATACATCGGAAGTGAAGGTAAACAGCAGCCTAAGAAGCTGCTCCAGGCTGACTGAGTGGAACCCTGAGCTGCCAGAAAACCCAGAGCCTGGAACCTCAGACTGAGGTAAGCGCAAATCCGGGAGAAGTGGGAATTGACAGCAGTTGATAGTCCCAGCCTCCAAAAACGAGCCTGTGGGTAGTGTCTACTACAAACTCAGTGCAAGCTCCCCCTGGAAAAGACCTCCTAAACCCTAGTTAAGAAGCAGTGCTGGGCAGCCACAACAGGAAATAATGTAAGCAGGAGCTGTTTTTTTTTTTTTTTAAAAAGAGCCTGAGACTGAACTGATTAGAGTAAAAGAAAGCTCAGAAGAGTACATCAGGGTTTTGGGGGTCACTCTTAAACAGTGCCTAGAAAGAAACTGGCACAAGAGACAGTTGTGGAAAGGAGAGAAGGGCTGCTGACCTCTTGAATGGCTCGGGTGTAGTGGGAGCACCTCTGAGGATGCAGAGCCCCACCGTTGGGGGAGGGAAGCCAGGACAGGCAGGAGAGTTTTACTGAGGGGGCTGGGGGTATAATATAAACTTTAAAGGCCAAGAGAGCCTGGACAAAAACCTTTCAAGCAAGTGTCAACCCAGGTCGTTGTGTCCAGCAAAATTATCCCTGAAAATGGAGGGAGAAGTAAAAATTTTCCATGATGAAGAATCCCTAAATAAATTTGTGGCCACTAGCCCCGCACTGCAGAAAATACTTGAAGGAATCTTTAACAGAGACAGAGGGACAGCACCAAAGAACGTGGAGGAAAGGAAACATACGAAGAGAAAGTATAACAAAAAATAGATTGGTATTTGAAACATTTGATTGATATCCTACTAAAACAGTACCAGCTCTCTCATAAAATCCATGAAAATTTCCCAGTAATTATTATTTTTAGTAGTATATTAGTTTGCAAAACATAATAATATATTCAATAAAGGGAACTGGTAAAAAACTTTTAAAAATATGTATGCAGATTGACAAAACTATCAAATCTGGCAAAAATGAGTAATTACCGAAATGTGAATAAGTAATTTATGAAAGTTAAAAAATTTTGAAACAACTAAGTATGCCATTATATCTATTGTTTTATGTGTAGTATACTCTTGTGATATAGACTTAAGTTCATTTAATGTAACAGTTCATTTATTTGGTCTTTGATGTAAGTTTATCCTAAGAAAACTGATTGATACAATGATAACCTGAATGTCTTTTGAGTGTACAAACATTTACCTTTCAATACCCAGTTAAGGAATTTGAAATTTAATTTCTCTAATTATCTTTTTCATATTTTTTCTAGCCTTATGAATTTCATTGTTATAGTTGCTCTCTTATGTGGACTGTTGGGTGAGGCCATGTTAAAGAATCTCAACAAGAATATAATAAGATACAGGAAAAAAAAAAAGAACTTTTGGCAAATTGTCCCAGTAAAGAGTTCTGTTGGACTCAGAGAAGAGGCATCAAGATATGGTCATTGCAGCCCCTTCTGGGGGTGGGAAGCTGAGTTAAAAAGTGGTGATTTGAGTGGTAAGGGAGTGAGACACAGAATATTAAATATGTTAAATATTGCATAGTTTTTCTGATTTAGGAATCCCAGAATATAGGCAGTCTATAGAACCAAATGGGTGTGATAGTGGGAGTTAAGGGGCATGGGGAAGGTGTAGGGGGGCCAAATATGGGGAGGGGAAGGGATCATAATATTGATGTGATACATATGTGCACAGAATACTCAAGTTCATTGTAAATATTATGTATCTCCAATCACTTCTTATGATCACACAGCTACTATGTATCTGATATATATATATATATATATATATATATATATATATATATATATATGGCAAAAAAAGAAATGAGGTGATATATGGTCAGTCCAGATGGACCCTTACAGTCATCATAGTTGGGGTGAGTACTTCCAATAGATCTTCTAGTTCTACCCTGTCTCTAGCTGGTGGAAAAAATGTAGGGAAATCTTTCTTTCTTTTTTTAAACACAGGCTCTTGTCTTGTACTCATCTTAGAAAGGTGTCTTTTTCTCAATGCATGCTCTATATAGCTTGTTTACTCTTGTCTGTCTGTCTGTCTGTCTGTCTTTCTTTCTTTCTTTCTTTCTTTCTTTCTCTTTGTCTTTCTCTTTTTCTCTTTCTCTGCTGGGGATTGAATCCAGGACCTCATGCATGCTAGCACTCTACCCCTTTGCACCACCTCCAACCCCTTAATTTCTTATTAAAAACCCCTCCATTGTCATTTTGTCCTTAATAAGAGTATTTGAGGGAGTAGGCTCTTGCCATTGTTCTTGGCAGAATTTGAAAGGTAGCTACTTGTGGTGTCCCTGATGCTGAAACTGCAGTGTCTCAGGGATGTGGTGGGAGGAGCTGATTGTGTGTTTACAGGCCCAGGTAACCACATATTTACTGTATCTGGTCAGCTTCCAAACCTACAGCACCGCACTGGCTGACACAGCTGGGTGCTGATGAGCTGGGCGGCTAGTTGTGAGGAATCATTTTGGTTTGAGCAAGTGGTGGTTTCATCTGAAAAGCAGATTTGCAATCACACATCAGAGCTTCACCTGACAAAGAAATCCCTAATGCTCAATGAGATGGTGATAGCAAGAGTTCTGATGTGTCTGATCAGACTGTTGTTCTTAAGAGCTTGTTTAATCCATTTGGATTTGCTGAGCTCTTACCATGTGTTTGGCATTGATCTAGCTTTGGGAGCCTGGAGAGAGGGAATAGCAAACCAGGCGTGATAGATACGTGAGCAGGTAAATGGAATAAAAAGCCAAGGGGTTAGAAAGTCGGGAGATGGTAGTAAAGTCGTGTGGGGACAAGGAGGTGGAGGATAAGTGGGGAAGGTTTGTGGAATAGTTGATATTTGAGCTGAGTATAAAAGGCAAGGAAGGACATTTTAGGAATAGCATGTACCAGGTAGTATGCTTGGCACTTTACCTGTATTGACTCATTTGATCCTCACAACAGTCCTGTAATAAGACAACTATCATTATCCCCATTTTACAGATGAGATAGCAAGGCTTATGGAGGTTAAATCACTTCTTATGATCACACAGCTAGTAATTGAGGAAACAGGGACTTGAGACACTGCCAGGTATACAGTAAGTACTCAATATGCATTACACATTATTATAATGATAGTCATTGTTCGTTGAATCCTGTGCTGCTGTCTGTAAGACCTGTGTCCTTGATGCTTATGTTATTGTGCTTCAGAAGCATGTGAAAGAATGCATTTTTAGGTCTCACATGAGATCACAAGGAACAGAAGTTCTTTTTGGTGAAATCCTTGCAGTTCTGATTTAAAACTGAAGCCTTATCTAAGTTGTGAAGAAGGCAGAGTTGCTCACTGGCCTCCACTGGTCCAGGAAGGATGCTCTTACCTTCTTCTCTACTCCTCTTCCTCAGGCTGCTCCTTTTCCTATGTTCCCACTTTGGCAAAATCTCTATTCCTTGTTTCAGTATATTTACGTTCCAGAGGAAAGCTCTGATTAGCCAAGCTTGGGTCACACAGTTACTTTTTGGGTCAAGACTGTGCCAAGAATAGGATGATTTACCAGAACCGGATCTCATGCCATCCCAGTGCAGGGATGGGGTGGGTGTAGCAGGTATTACGGGAGCAGCTCCTCCAGAACAGTATGTGACTTTATCAAAGAAAGAGCTTGTCCTTACCAGAAAGAAAGAGGGTGAGGTAGTCAGCCTTCTAATATTGTTCCCAAGAATCATTGCCGTTGGTATCTAGATACTCAGGTAATCTCTTCCCCTAG
The DNA here is from genome assembly GCA_004027205.1 of Ctenodactylus gundi. Lineage (NCBI taxonomy): Eukaryota > Metazoa > Chordata > Mammalia > Rodentia > Ctenodactylidae > Ctenodactylus > Ctenodactylus gundi. The sequence goes on from PVKB01000583.1 coordinate 5,274, forward strand.
AGTGTGGGTTGAACCTGGTGACTCACCTCGAATGAACAGAATATGGGAGCCATAATGGTATATCTCTTCTGAGGTTATTTTGGAACCTATGATTTTTGTTTCTTCCTGCAGCTTGTACATACTGATAAAGCCATGTCCCATGTTGTAAGTTGCCCTGTGGAGAGAGGCATCTGTGGACAGGAATCTGAGGACTCTCCATGCAATATGCCATAAGGAGGTGAGTCCTGCCTGCGGCCACTGAGAAAGGCCAGAAGTGACTACATCCCCATCTGAGCTCTGAGCTGAAGGCAGCCCTGGCTGTCATGTTGATGTCAGCCTTCAGGATGACCCAAGTAAGTCTACACCAAGGTGTGGACCTATAGAAACTATGAGAGACTAACAGTGCTACTTTAATTTGCTAAACTCTGGGGTGATTTGTTAAATGGCAACAGAAAAGGACACTGAGAAAAAGACACTGAGTAGATAAGAAACTTACAAGGCCACAGTATCATGGTTTGGGTTTCTGCATGCCCTAAGCTTTGCTCAGGCTTTTTCCTTCTAGTTCTATCTTTATTTCTCTCCCCCTTCTTACCTTTCGACATGGCTCGCTCAGGATTACTCACTGGGGAAGTGGCAGAGCTGGAACACAAGCAGGGCACATTCATTCCACGATGGCATGCTGTCCCTTGGCAGGTAGGTAATTGATTTTATCCAATAATAGTCCCTGCTGGTGGTATCCGGGGCTAACTCCAGCATCAGGTTCTTACTCGGAGAGGGCTGAGCTGTTTGATTGTACACCTTTCATCGGATTAGTCTGCTCTTTTCTTTCTGTGCCAACACGTAAATTTCTAACCGGTCCTGCTGTCAGCTGAACAAGTCCCCTGGGAAGGATCCCCTTCTTCACTCTTCAAGTCACACCGTTTCTGTGCGAACCAGAGGAGGACTGTGCCAGTGAGGGTGTAGCGTGCCCTGCCCCCGCAGGAGCCCTGGCAGCCCTGGCTTGTTGAGGACGGCTGCCCATTCCAGCGGTGGAAAGAGGCCAGGAGTACTAGGGCCCGGAGGAAGAGTCCCGAACCTCTGTATCAAGAAGCAGAAAACCCCAGCTGTGGCTTCTTTTCTTGCATGAACAGAGCCACACAGTAGAATCCAGAGGCTGGGCTTGCAGATATTACTCTGACCCCTTCATGAAGATGGCTCATCAAGACAGCAAGCGCTCTCACCTGCAGAACAAAAGAAACCATGACAGAGACTATGCAGGGCAGAAGCCTCATTCCAGAGACGGAAAGAGACGATTTTCCTGGAACGCAATTCTGTGTATGTGGCACATAGCCGAACTGCTGAGGGAAGCGTGCTTAGAGTACATGCAGGAGAAAGTCAGAGGTCTAAACCTTTAAGAACTACATTGTAAAAGGTCAATTGATTTCTCCCTAGAGAAAATCATTCTAACAGGGACCTCAGTGATAGTAATCACTAATCAGGGTACTGAGGAAGTGGCCTGAAAAGGGAGGAAGCGGAGACTCGGAGCCAGTTTCTGTCTGTCCGAGACATGCCTCTCCCTTCCTGTACCACTGTCATCTAGGGACCCAGGGAAGAAGCACAACTCAAGTATGCAGACCCCAGCTCTTACTCTCGTGGTCCTGATCATCTGGCAGTTGTATTTTAACATAAATGCCATTTACAAAGCCAGAAATTGCATTTTAGCAGAGATCACCAACATAGCCATGACTCATGGGACACTTCCCTATTTATATTCTTAATTATCCTTTACTGATTGGCACAATATATTCCTCATGACGAACACGTGACACATTTGTGTATCCAGTACTCAGTAGGTAGGAGATACATACTTACTTGGTATGTACTAGTAGCCAATTTTTAAAATTTTATTTATTTATTTATTTATTTATTTATCTATTTATTTATTTATTTATTTATTTTTGAGACAGGGTCTCGCTCTGTGGTCCAGGCTGGTCCTGAATTAACTTCAGAGCCCAGGCTGGCCTTGGACTCACGGCAACCCTCCTGTCTCAGTCTCCTGAGTGCTGGGATTACAGGTGTGCGCCACCATGCCCAGCTTATGTGGTGCTGGGGAATCGAACTCGGGTACTTAGCACTTGGCTTAGCGCTTGCTCAAGCGCTTTAACCACTGAGCCATTCCTCCAGCCCCCTCAAATTTTTTTAAACAAAAATAATTTTGTATATGAGAGTTGAAGGCAGAACTTTTGCATTCCCATTTCTGAGAAAAGCCATGCATCCTTTCATTTGACCCACATTTGAAGGATTTCTCTCAGGCTGTGTTTTGGTCATCGCTGCAGCTGAATTCCAGCATTTCCTGCCCTACTCCTTCAAATATTCTTTGTCACCTACTAGACTCTCCAAAGCTCCTTGTCTGTTGTGGCAATCTCTTATTTTTGGATGCCAGAACTTCCTAATATTGCAACTTGGCCCCAGAATGAATTATAATAGGTGCTTCTTGCTTCATTCCTGGAGCTGGGTTTATTCTTTTTAAGGCTCACGGTACCCCAGGTGTCAATGACAATACCCGGCCCTTCTCAAGTACTTGGTATAGTCATCCCTTAGCGTCTCCGGGGGACTGACTTTAGGACCCTGTTGGATACCAAAATCTGGATGCTCAAGTCTGTCATATAAACTAGTGATACAAAAATCTCAAGTTTTATTATATAAAATGATCTAATATGTGTATGCAAGATGCGTATATCATCCTCTATTCATCGAAATATCTCTAGATTTAATATAAAATAAATGCTATATAAATACTTGTTGTCATGTTTTGTCTAAGAAATAGTGACAAGAGAGAATTTGCACGTTCAGTAGAGATGTACTTTCCACCCTACCTCCAACTTCTCAATCATTGATTGGTTGGATTCATGGAGGCCAACTGTCATGCCAGTCATGTGTCAGGCTCTGTACATCCCTCTTGATTAATCCTCACAGGAAGATCAGTCCTCTTGTCAGCCCTGCCAAACAGATGGGGAAACTGGGGAATAGAGAAGTTACTAACCTGCACCAAGGCTCAAATCTAGTGGTGGCTTTTGAACACAGTCAGCCTAGTTCCAAAGCCTGTGTTGTTCACCACAAGGCTATCATTATAGGCTGATGCTAAAATTTAGCCCATTTCTTTTGAGTCACAATTGACTCAAGAATGTTGTACTGCGACATGGATAGGCACCCACTAAATTCTGTCCAAGAATCATTTGTTGAGCACCTACTGGGCTCCAGGCACAGTGCTCATTCACAAATCCGGGGTGCGGGTTTGGTGTGGAGTGAAGCATGTTAATCACTCATTGAACGAGAGAGAAGGAAATCTTTTTGTGTGAATAGGTCTGCCCTAAGTCAAAGTTGTGACATATCTCTGTCCCTTTGCCTGGCTGTTGAAGCCCTGTTCTGTCCTTTGTTTTATTTGAGAAGCTTCTTTTCCTCTTCATCCAGGACCTACTCTTTATGCATCTGTACCCAGCATCATGCTCAGAAGCAGGTCACACACTCTGAGTGCATTTTAAAAAATGTATACATTGCATCCTTTTGTGATTCCCACTCTTTCACCCATCTCCCCGTTTCCCTTTCCCTCACCAAAGTCCATCTTCTTACTTTCTTCTGTCTCTCTTACATTTTTAAAAATGGTTTGGTTTTCTCAAATTAGAGAAACCCTATGATATTTAGCCCTCTGGGTCTGATTCATATCACTAAGTGTGATGGTCTCAAGGTGCATCCACTGTCCTACAAATGACTCAAATTTGTCCTTCTCTATGGCAGGATAATACTCTATTGTGTATAAGTGCCACATCGTCTTTATCCATTCATCTGTGGTTGGGCAAATTGGCTTCTCCCAAGATTTGGCTATTATAAATTGTGCTGCTCTAAACGTGGGTATGTATGTATCACTCTTGTATAATGACTTAACTCTTTTGGAAAGACACCCAGAAGAGGTATAGCTGGGTCAAATGGAACATCTATTTTCAGTGTTTCTAAGGAATCTCCATACTGCTTTCCAGAGTGGTTGTAACAGTTTATAGTCCCATCAACAATGTAGGAAGGTTCCTTTTTCTCTGGGTGTATTTTTTAATGCATTGCTCAGGTATGCATGTCAGTATTTATTAGTTGTCTGTCCCTAGCGAGTCCATGGCAGGTCATGGCTTCTGCAACCTCACTGACTTTATGCTGTGCTAGGTGAGTGTACAATAAATCCTCATCCTTGGATAAAATGAAGTAATGGAGGGGAATAAATGAAATGATGCAGGACCCCAAGTTGACTTCTAAAAGGCTTCATTCTCTCCACCCTCAACCCGTGGTGATAGAAATATTGTGAATCACGATTGCAATGTCAGTTACGTAGATATTGCACTTGTCAGAGCTCATTAAATTGTGCTAAGGCATACCTGTGCATTTCTCTATCCATAAATCTCACCTAAGTAAAAAAAAAAGTGTTGCTTAAGAAATTAGTAAAGGTTTTTCTATAAGAATATCAATAGGCAAAGAGAAATGCCCGAGTATATACAAGTCCCTCACCTGTACAAGAACCATTTGTTTAATAAATATTTATTGAGCACCTGATAAGTACTGAAAACTGATCTAGAACCCACCAGTGAAAAAGCCAAAGAATCCTGTCCTCACCAGCTTGCCTTCTAGCAGGACGCCTTCAAGCGGGCATGCTCGGGAGGAGCTTTCCCTGTCTCAGCAGGACCAAGTGGGAGCTTGGGTGCTGGAGCCGTTCAAGCACCCACAAAAAATCAAGGTTCATGAAAAGATCTCCGGAAGCCCGAGCAGACACATTGGTACGTGCCTCACAGACAAGAATTGCCTTTTGAGGTAAGGCCCAGAAGAGCAGCCTGAAAATGTTCCAGCCCTAACCCCAGCGTCCCCCTGAGGCTTGGGAGGGCGGCGTCCACACCACCTCACCACCGCTGACTGCGTGGGCACAGGAGAAAGCGCCCCTGCCACAGGTGCTGGCTCTCTTTGGGAACATCTGACATCAGGCGGGGCTCTGGCCAAAGCCAGGGAACCCAGGCGCTGGAGACTGCTTCTAAGCCCTGGGAGGGGCGGGGTGGGGAAGTGTCATTTCTTCTGGAAACCAAACCTATGTGCTTAGAAACACCACAAAGGGCTTGGCAGAGCCACTGGGAGTTGGTTTTTCTGTGACTCACAGGAACCCCACGTGGGAAGAGACCATCTGATGGGATGTAAGCTACTTTGAAATCTCAAACTCTATTTTGTATTTCCTTTTTTTCCTTTAAGTCAGGAAGTCTTGATCATACAGCATAGTTTGTAGCATTATATATAATTAAGGACAATAAAGCAACATGATCATTGTTTAAAAAATGTTCCACATAATGTCTGAATTTTAAAATACCACACAATTTATGCAAGAAATCGTATTTTGCAACTAATCCTTTTTTTTTAGTGACAACCATTTGCTTTTGGAAGGTAGCATTGCAAATTGTGACACACATCAAAAATATTTTTCATCTCTGCTCCCAGTGTTTACTCTTTGTGGAGCCCTGTTCATATCCTTTAATCGTTGGCATCTGTAGCGCTTGCTCTCTGTTCCACAAGCTGAAAACATGCCAGATGTGTTTGAAAAAAAATTGCATGTTTAAATAAAAGAAATGATTGCAGTAAAGACACCCTACCATTATATCCCCTCGGAACACCTGAACACTGTGGCTTTGGACACAGCCCATGGTTCTTGGGGTCTTCTGAAGTACTTCTGGAAGTCCTCTTCTGCTAGTGTCTCTAGTGTCATGGCTGCCTCAGCATCCTGAATCAACTCGAAACGTTTACCATTCATGGTCATTTTGGCCTTGGGGAACAGCCAGCAGTCGCACGGTGCCAAATCTGGTGAGTAAGCTGGAGGAGGACACACTGTGATACTTTTATGAGCCTTCCTTTCTGTTTGATGGCACTTGGCAGCAGCAGTCAGTATTTTTTTCTGGTGTTCTCCCCCATTCATGTGTATATGCATGGTGCACAATGGTTACATTGAGCTTGAGAATTTGTGCACATATATATCACATTGACTTTGCAATCCTGTCTGCCCCCTTCCATCCATTTTTTGATCATATCTCAAAGTGGCACTCACAAAAGAAGACTTCCAGAACTGCTTCAGAAAATGGCAAGAATGGTGGGATATGTGTGTTCAAAGCAAGAATACTTTAAAGAGTGTTGTTGGTGATGTACCTTTTACTGTGATAAATGGTTTAAACATTTACCCTATCTTTTGGTCATGCCTGTGTATAGAATTGCATCTGTAGGTTGAATAAAAGAAAGTAATTAAATTCAGAAAGAATTTTCTTAAACATTAAAGCATAAAAAATATCAGCAATGTTACAAAAATGACCAGAAGTTCCCGGTGAACCTTAGGAATTGGCAAGCATCCTCAGTAGATTGAAACACGTGGTTTCTCCTGGTGGCTTTCCCGGAGCAGCGTGGTGACCCATAGGGAAAAGAAAACAGAAGGAGAAAAGGCGCAGTCCAGAGAGATGACACACTTGAGGGATTTGGAAAGCTGGTGCTGGCATCTCACCCCTCCCACCCGCTCCCAAAGTTCCAGATAGTAAATCTGTTATGTTTGTGTGTTGTATGGTTTCTGTTAGCATGAAAGAGGCCATCAGCAGTAAGCAAGCACATAGGTGTGGCTGCGTCTCAGTTGTAGCATTATGAAACAGCCCCGAGGCTGGATTTTCCCCCCGGCTGCCTTTGTTGTCCCATATTACTGGTCACACAATGGCAGGCCAGAGACACTTGAAAACAGGAATAGGCAAATTGGGCTGAAGCACTGAATTCACTGAAGTCTCTTTCCTTTCCCTTCCGGTGGTTTCTCCCCCTGTCCCCATAGAGTCTCACTCTGTAGTACAGACTGGTCCCAAACTCACTATGTAACTCAGGCAGGCCATAAAGTCACTGCAATCTGCAATCTTCCTGCCTCGGCCCCCTGGCTGCTGGGATTACAGGTATGTACTAGCATGCCCAGCTAAACTAAGCTTTACATGGTGTCAGGGAATTGCACTCAGGGGTTACACATTCTAGGCAAGTGCCCTAACCACTGAGATACACCTTCCAGCCCTCTCTTCTGATTTTTTAAGGAGACTCTTTTCCCAGCCTCTGTCTGAATAGTGGGCGGGCAGCAATAAGGATGCCACTTCCGGGCCTGGTCCCTCAGGGACATCCTAGGAGACCTCTGCTCACTTGCTCGCTTGCTCTGCCTTAATCTACCTTCATGTGTGGGTTGGGTGCAGAGGACCCAGGGAGGATCTGGAGACTCTGACTTCCCAGATAATGAGGTTGAACGCAGCTTTCTCGCCAACTTTACTGAGTCTTGACATGTGCTGGACACTGACTTAAGTCCCTGAGAACTGGACATTGGTTTGTTACAGCAGCCCCTGGGCAGACTCCCCATGTAGGTGGGCAGGGCAACTTTTGTTTTTGTCATTGCATACAAGCAGTAACATGGGCAGAAAAATATTTTTGTTCTCATTTCTTGTGTGAGGAAAGTGGTGCACAGAGGCTTAGTGAGTTTCTGAAAACCGCTCAACCTCATCAGCGCTTGTATGTGGCCAACTTTGCCTCTTCATACAGTTACTCCGTCCACTCATGAGAGGCATCCTTGTTTCCAGCATAATTAGTGGTTGCTTTGAATATTTAACTGAAGCTTAGCCATCTCTCAAAACAGATCTGGCTTTCCCGATGGCCCTCTCAAAAATTTTGCAAAATTTACCATGGCAAGTCAGATTGGAGTGAAGAGGCAGGAGATCTGTGGGTTGTTAGTACTACTGAGATGATTTGTGGATTCGGACTATTTGAAAGTCTTATATAACCCTCCTCTCCAGACGGTAGCCTGAAAAATACGTAAGTAGTGCATTTAAGAAATAATTTTTAAAAATCACATAGGTTACAATAGACTGAAAACCTCCAGAGGGCAAAAATCTCGTCACTCAGAACTGACCTGGCATAGCACTTCCTACTTGGCAGTTTATCAATAAATATTTGTTGAAGATTAAGTGAAGTATTATTTCCTGCAGAAAAATTAGAAGTTCTGAGAAGAAAAAGAAAAACAATAAGATTCATACACAGTTCTATCACTCTCTCTTAAATTGTGTCCTTTATACATAAAAAAGAATATTTGGGCTCGATGGTAGCTCAGTGGCAAAGCAATGGCCAAGAGTATTTGAGGACCCAGGTTTAATCCTCCATATCTCACACATACACACACACACACACACACACACACACACACACACACACACACACTCAGGCATGCACGCACGCACGCACGCCTGTACCACACATGGCAGAAAAAAGGAAACCCTCAAACCCACACGGCTGGTAATGGATTTCAGTGGTAGAACTCTTGCCTAAACAAGATGACTGTATTGAACATAGGAACGTCTTTCTCTGCCTCACTCTTTTCCTCCTTCTCGCCTTCTTTTCTTTCTCTTTACAATACCCTGAGAACATCATCTGTAGTGGAGGCCTCGGAGTCCCTCACCTAGTTTCTGAAACTCTTCTTATGTGGTTCCAGTTTTTCTCTGACTCTAAACAAGGCTGTGATGAATTCCTTCCTATCTCAGTCTTTAAGTGTATTTTAGACAATTTCTGTGGGGTTCCTAGAAATGGAATTTCTGGCTCAAGTGGAGAATGCATTTTTAATGATTTTGATGTATATTGCCAAATGGCCTGCCAGCAAGCCTGCACTGAGGCACACTTCCATCAGCACTGCTGCAGAGTTTCTATTTTCGAAGGTGTGATTTAAAAAAAAAATCCTCTTCAGCTGCATCAAATACTTTTAGGAAGCTTGTCATTTCTTCCCATTCAGGTGAGACTCCTGCCTGGCATGTTAGTACTTCAGGAGGCAGTGCGCTGGCAGGGACACGGGGAGCCTGTCAGGAGGGTTCTGATCTGGAAGAGCCTTTGGAGCAGCGAGCTGGCCTTTGCAGGTCAGGCCAAGAGCACGAGAAAGGAAGCCTGGGTGATCACACCCCCTGAAGCCTTTAGAGTGGTGTTTGACCAACAGAGTGACTTGTTAAAAATGATTCCCCCAGAAATGAGCACTTTGGAGGTCAGGGGCCTCAGGATACAATGGTGACGGGAAATGCCTTGGCCAAGTGCGGTGAGGTGTGAGTCTGCAGCTGGGAGGTTTCTTCTGCTTGGGAACCAGAGAGATGGGCCTTAGCCCTGTGAGAGCCAAAGCCCTGGATGACTAGACTTGATCAATGACTGATCATGATCAATGAATTGAGAACTACATGTTTTATGCCTGATGATGGAGCCTGCACACTCACACTGACTCATGCTCAGGCTACTGATTTTTATAGGTTGGTGACAGAAACTGTTCAGATCACGTATGAATTGCCCCAATAACCAGCTGCTTTGAAGTTGGGGATCAGTTTCCTGAATCTTATCATTAGGCCTTTATGCTGTTCTGGGGTGAAGGTTCTTACCCTTCCCAGCCCAGTTTATATCATCTTCAGGAGAACCAGAGCATGGGGCAAACTGCCTCCGTAAGCAGTATGCCATCTGCGAGGTGCGTCCTGCCCAGGTGACCAGTGTGGGTGACAGGGATTCATTCCATCCACCTGCACCTAGGGCAAGCGCGGTGAGCCCAACATCCTGCACCAGCTGGAGGTGACATGGGCAGTGAGCACGGGAAAACCGTTGGTGTTTTATGTCACTGAAGTGTAAGGGTAGCGATGACAGATGTCATCTAAACTGAAATGGGAAGGGGACAATGGTAGGAGGCGACAGAGAGAAAGCAGACGCTGTGTGTGCACAGCATACGGCTTCTGAGTCTGCTCACCAACGCTTCACCCCGGTTCTTCTCTTTGTAGGGCATCTAACTGACCTGAATAGGGCTCTTCTTTCTTTTCACAATCTGTTTGTCATAACTTTGAAGCAAAATTCAAATTCTTGAGGTGTATCTTTATTATTGTCTAAACTGAGGTGATCCTTAGAGAATACACTCTAACGGCAGAAGTGGACCATCCTTTGCGCCTTCTCCCTGCACATTTGGGTTACACTTGGCCTTGGGGTCTACTGTTACTCAGCATTGAATTATTGGTCGGTTAATGGAAGAAGTAAAATCCTCATCTTCGGAGACTATGAGTGGCAAGGAGAAGCCCAGAAATGGGAAGATGCCATGTCCTTCATAGAGCCACAGATGCCCCAATAGAAGGTGTGTAGAAAACAGAATCCCTGCGCCTTCTCTGGTCTCAGCCTCAGTGACACGTACACCAACAGCAGGTTGTGACTTTGTAGAAAGCTCTGCTCCTTGGACAGCATGTGGCCTCTTGCTCACACACTGTCCCTCCCCGACAGGAACTATTCAGGGCCCCATTCAGGGTACCAGCGGGAGCTCCAATAGACTTACAGAAACCTGGGGTCTAGCTGCCCACCCTCCTCTTTCTTCTACTCTATTCCTTCTAAGATTCATGATTCCATTTGCTGAACTAGCTTGGATGGTGGCCCTTTAGGAGCCATTGGCTTTCTGCATTGTGGAGGAATGAGCAGTTCTTCACAAGGCAGAGGATCCTAGGCCCCATGGGTGAGCCACCCCATCAAGCCAGCAACTGCTTGCCAGGGATATATGTAGTAAAGTTGTCCCAAGTCACCTGCCTTAGGATAGTCCTGGCATTCTTAGGTACCAGAAATAATGAGTCTGCCTGTTTAAACAGGCTTTGCACTGGGAGCATCTCTGTGGAGCAGAACCCTGTGCCATACTCCAGCAGACACTGTCTGCCTGCAGCTTCCAAGGTTGCTCGACAGTGCTTCAGCTCCGCTCTGCTCTAGGGTGACTAGTGGAACTGAGTAGGGCTCTGCTTTCTCAGCAGCTAACTTCCTTAACTTTGAAGCAAAAATTCAGTTTCTTGGGGAGTCGTCTTTACTACCCTTTAAGCTGGGGTAGTTCTTGGAAATCATGGGCTGCACCTCGAGTTCCCAATTCCTTTCCCATAGGACTTCAGTAGCCTTGGAAGCCTTCATCTTACCCCGACTTCTCACGTTGCCTCCTTCTGCTCCTGGCTTCTCTCTGCAAAGCCTCTGGCCAAGGAAGCAGGAGCTCTGCATTCCATCTTTATGTTTACCTTAGCAAACCGTGTGATTTTAAGCAGTTGGTGTCATCTTCCTGGGCCTTTGCTATCTCATTTGTAAAATGGAAATATTAGAAAAGAAAGAGCTCCCTGCCACCGTTTAGTCCCTCACTGAGACCCTACCACTCCATGTTCCAGTCCCTCGGGGTCAATATATTGTCCTTCCAAATGTTTTCTGTTCATTTTCCACAGGTGCCTCTTAAAGTAAGTCCTCATCTTTGTACTGTGACTATCCTCGTGGGGTTATCATGCCCTTCCTCTGGTGTGTGGGTCATATGCTGAAACATGATCCTGCAATGTCTGCCACCCATTGGGAACAGTAGCCACCCAGAACTTTCTTGTCTCCTGTCATTCTGCTGCCCACCCCGTCACACACCTTACCTGTATATATCTAGTGCAAATATTTAGGATTTTCTTCATTTAGGCCATGCAACGGGCAGGGTAGGGTATACCTTAAGGCTATCTGTGGTGTCAACATGAGACATCTTCCCATTTAATTTTCATGTTTGAAGATACCGGTAGTGCCTCATGGAACAAGTCCTTCATTAAAAGCATATGGTTCCTGACCTAAGAAGCCTTTGCACGTTGCTTAGTTAGGGACTTCTGTTTTGCAGAAAAGAGAAAATCTGGCCTTTTTCCCCTCTTGATCACTGGATAGTTTGTAAAAAAATTCTAGAATAGAATAGAAAGAAAAGTAAAGATGAAAGCCATTCAACTGAATTGAGGAGGGCTTGAAACCAAGGAACCATGTAGTCTCATAATCTTGCACTTGCAAATGACGTAAAATCTGCCCAGAAAGTAGCATGTGACAGGCAATACACATGACCGAGACAAGCTAATCGAGGCAGGGGCATGTTCAGTGTGAAAAACTTGAAACAAACGTATGAAAAACAAAGACCCTACCCCTTAATCAAACAATAAGAAAAATTGGGTGGGGGGTAATTGGTGAGGTTCTCGGGACCTCCCAGAATTACAGCTAAACAAGCTCATTAAGGCCTAAGTGGTTGTTTTCCATCTGGCTGTAGCTACCGGATGCACTCTGTGGCTTGTTGGAATAAGCACGCCCTGCCGCTGCTGCTTTTCCAGCCACTAATTAGTCCCTTCCAACCATTGCTAGGAGGCGGGTCAGGCACATGTGCCTGTCCTGAAGAATCAACCAGGACAGCAACCAGAGTCTCGGCTTGCCACTGAATGTCCCCAAGGACTTTAGCCAGGACACCACTAGGGTCGTTCATCACCTTCCCAAGCTGCTTTCCACCTGTGTCTCCTCAGAGAGTCTTCCCAGGGTCCTGACTAGCAGCAAGTAGTGAAGGCCACATACACATTCACCAAGGCTCCCCGGACTTGTTTCTCTCAACTGCAACACTAGAACCTTGTGAGTTCTCCTATTCAGGTGGAGTATGACCTGCTAAGTACAAGTGCAGGATATAAAATATCAGGGGCTGGGGTGTAGTTCCCTGGAAGAATACCTGCCTCGCATGTGTGGGGTCCTGAGTTCAATCGCCAGTACCTCAAATAAAAAGCAGAATATAAAATCTCAGGTGAAGCAGTCGTCACCCCAATGCGATCGTAACAATGACCCTGTTGAGCTCTCCTATGTGCTGCCCACTGCGCTAAATGTCCTGTGGCCCTTCCCTTGCTCGACCCTTACAATAATGTAAAGAAGATTTTGGCAGCTCCGTATCATGAATGAGAAAAATGAGGCCCAAATTGATCAAAATGAAATCCAAAGAGATCATAGCTGGTAAGTAATAAGGTTAGAGTCCTAGTCTGTCTGTCCTTTACACTCAGAGACATTGATGGCCCTCAGAAGTACTGGCAAGTACCCAAAGTGCACAGGCAGGGAAATGAGGAGCCTTATGATTTTATTTCAGAGGGAGGAAAGCAGCCAAAGACTGTTTTTCTGATTGTGTAACAACCCAGTGTCCTGCTATCATCTACAGAGGGAATTCTATGTTGGGAGGTGGTCTCGCCTACAGGGAGATCTAATGGCAGCTGTGTCTTTCAGCTTCTGTGTCCACTGGGTTACCAGTCTTCTGCTCCTTCTTGCCGTGTTTGCCTCCGTGATCACGAGGATACGCAGATAACATCTGTGGAAAGAATAAGAGACTCTCAGTAAGTCTGAAGACCCTAAGGACCAAGCCGCTCTTCCACAAGCAGCAGCCTGCACCCAGTCAGATGTATGGTTATTTTCATCTGTTCTTTAATCCATGGCAAAAATTGGAACATGGCAGCTTATAGGCTAGATCCAAATCCATACTGATCTACAGAGTTAACAGTATTTCGGCTTATTTTCAACATTTAATAGGTGTTAGTTTTTATTTTTACAAGAAAAAGCAAAAGGTCTGGCAGTAAGTGCCTCATTTTCTTTTACGGCAACAAGGGCTACGTCCGAGTGGCAGCTGCCACCTGGCCCATCCTACATGCTCGTGTTGCCTGCTTGCCCCATAGGCATCTGAATTCGGGAGCTGATTTATCCCAGCAGTGGATTTTGATACCTTAGTCTTCCTCCCATTCAAAACAACAACAACAACAACAACAACAACAACAACAACAACAAGATCAAATTTAAAGATAAGAAAAACTCACCTTACACATTTTATCAAGGGTGTTTATATTTCATATTGGATAGGCTGACCTGTGTAAATAATAGGATATGGTGGAAGTGTGACTTTTGAGGCTAGGTCATAGGAGGTTTCATAACTTCTGCCTTCGTGGCTCCTGGGCTAATATCTACGGGAGAATCCAGCTGCCATATTGTGAAGGCACCACACAGTTCTGCAGAGAAACCCATGTGACTGGCAGCCACGTGGGTGAGGCACACTGAAAGTATGGTCCTACCACCCCAGTTGAGCCTCAGGTGGCTGCACCCCTGGACAGTAGCTTCACAGCAACGTCATGAGAGACTCTGAGTTAGAAACATCAGCTCATCTGCTCTCAGGCTCCAGACCAACAGGCGCTATGTGACATAGCAAATGTTTATTGCTGGTTTAAACCTCTAATTTCTTTTGGACTGGCTATCACTCATTCATTCAACAACAATTAATTCCATAGTTATTATGTCCAGCAGTGTGCTAGATGCTCAGGATGCAGAAGGAAACAGAGTTGGGTACTGGTCCTGCTGGAAATCATCATCTCAGAGGAGAAGGGGACATGAAATGAGCTCACAAGCAGATGGGAGGACAGAGAAGGAAAAGGAAACTTGCGTGGAATAAAGTCTTGGGGGAAGTTGGAGAGGAGACGTGCAACTCAAGTCCTGAGACTAAAAGCACCAGGGGGCCTGATACTTCCCTTTACACTTGTCTTCACGTTATTACTTTTTGCTGCCTTGAATTCTTTTGAAAATGAAGCAGACCAGCCTGGGCTACAGAGCGAGACCCTGTCTCAAAAAAAAAAAAAAAAAAAATGAAGCCGGGTGTTTAAAAAAAAAATTAACCAATGAAATGCTTTTCTTAGGGGCAGACTTTCTCCCATGGAGAAAACGTGCTTTGCTTGATGACTGCTTTTAAAAAGCCCCTAGGTGATCTGGACATGCCCAGTAGACCTGGATATGAAGGGCACTGAGGAGAGAAGGCGCTGGAAGGGTTCCAGGAGGGGCTATTACTTATATAGAGAGACTTGAGGAAGAAAAAAAGGTCTAATAGAGATTTTTTTATTCCTATGTCTCTTGGGTGGTTGATGCAATTTCTTGCTACTTAGTACTCCTTAAAACATGTTGTTTTTCTGAAGAAAGTGGCAAAGCACTGCGTTTTTCTTCCATCTTGGCTTCAGGTAAGTTCAGACTGTTTCTAAGGCACTTCCACTTATGTTTTAGATGAACACGTAAACGCTAGAGTATTGGTCATAAAAACAAACGCTCCTGATCATCCCTGCGATTCCCCAGTGGTGTCACAGCCACGCTCCTGATGCTGGCAGTGGCGTCTGCATTACTGCTGACAGCTGTGGAGAGGCTCGGGCAGGCCCGGCAGCAGCTGCCAACTCAGCTGCTGGCACTTAGGAGATGCTCAGGGAGTGCTGGCTAGATGTCCAGCTGAACGCCGACTCTGAGTCTGCTTCTGCTATGCTGCCCCAGGGAGTGGGCGCCACAGAGCGGCAGGTGTGGAGGGTCGCCCCTGGTTGTAAAACTCTGGTGTGGCTCCATCCATGTGCTGCGAGTATAACTTTTCCTCAGGTGGCATGAGCACCAGCGCCTGTTTATCCCAAGAGGACACAACAGACTAGCCAAAATAACAGTTGACCCAGAGGTTAATTTGGTGCACCAATGAGCTTACTGGGGTTACCTGCGGTAGTATCAGTGAGGGGTTAACTGCAGAAACACAGATGAGGGGCTCCCTCAAGGAGCAAGGGTGAGGCGTTGCTTGCAAGCCTGTGGGTGACTCAAAGGCCAGTTGCATTACTGCAAAGCCCACCCCAGCAGAGGCCACAACTTATGGAAACTACAGACTGCTTCCCGGGCCCAGGACAGTAGAATTACCCCATCTGGCTTCAGTTTGCCTGTTTGGCTGAGAGAAACTGCCCCAGGACTCTTCTTCCCTTAGGATGACATCCTTCCCAGAAGCAATTGGATATCTGTATGAGCCTTTAGAAAGTAGCCTTTAGGAAGTACTAGATTTCTCTGACTTCTAAGGGTGAACACGGCTTAAGTTGCCATAGGAACTTCCACTGCCCCAATATTCTCAGAGGATCTAGAGTAGACCAAGCCTAAGCCTACCAGGCCTACTGTTTTATATCCACATTGTCCAACATGGTAGCCACTAGCAAGGTGTGGCTGTTTGAAGTGTAATTATAATGAGATAAATTGGCAAATTTAATTTCCCAGCCACATGGGCCATATTTCAAGTGCTCAATAATTCTCAATATAGTTCTGCTACCAAGGAACAAGCTACTATGTACAAACAAGAAAACTGCAAATAGCGCAAATCTCTCTGATCCATGGGTTAGGTACAAAAGTCAGCATTCTTAAGGCGAATATAAGGTCAAGTCAACACACGGTGATGTAAGGTGGAAGTAGCTTAGTGTCAACTTTTCCCTTCAGTACTCCCTTAGAAAGGATGGCTTTGGAGCCTTTTCTCTGTGAGTCCAATGCTACTACCGCTTCACACCCAGCACCATGGCAGACCTTTGTTTCTTTAGTTGAGCACCAGATGGAAGATTTGGTTGGTAGGTAGAGGTGATACGTAAGAAGTCCTACTGGTGTCTCAAAATACTGTTGCAATACTGCAGAGAGTTAGGGTCTCAACTAGGAAAGACCCAGAAAATAGAACCAACAAAAAAGCATATTTGAATCCCATCCCCATCCTTAGGCCCTGGGCTCTTTCATTGAGATCACAGGTGGGAGTGCCCACAGGATTTAAGTGTTTCTTTTTCTACACATGGTGGCTTTTTTGCTTTGTTTGTTTTGATGCCAAATGTGTGGAGCTGATGTTGATTATATTAAATGCATTCCTGGTGTGATTCCTCACAGTCTGTGAAGCAAGGTCTTTGCTTAGGGCACAAAGGAAGTGTCTCCTTTCTAGTCAGATCTATGTGTTTTGTAATTGAAGAATACAAATTCCCTCCCTTAACTCTTTCTTGGAAAGGCCAGAAATTCAACACACACCCAGGTCTCATAAACCAAACTTGAAGTTAGCATATCTTGATGAGGTATTTTTGTTGTGTTTTTGTTTTTGTTTTTGTTTTTGAGACAAGGTCTCACTCGGCAGCCCAGGCTGGTCCTGAACTCACTATGGAGCCCAGCCTGGCCTTAGACTCAAGGCAATCCTCCTGTCTCAGCCAGCCTCCCAAGTGCTGGGATTATAGGCATGCACCACCGCACCCAGCTTATGTGGTACTAGGGAATTGAACTCTGGTACTTAACTTTTTCTAGGCAAGTGCTTTAATCAATGAGCCATTCCTTTATCCCCTCCCAATGAGTTTTGTGCCCATGAAACCTCAAGTGGTTAGAATACTTGCCTTGGTTGCACAAGGAACTGGGGCACATGCACCTAGCATCATATAAAAATTAGTTAGGCAAGGGAATGATGCCTATCAATGTAGCACTCAAGACACTGAGGTTAGATTGTCATAAATTTTTGACCAGCCTGGGCTTCACAGCGAGTATAGGACTAACCTATACTACAGAGTAAGATCCTATGGAAAAGTAAAAAGTCAGGCCCTTGAAAGCCCAGCCAAAGTCCTTTGTACCCAGATGCCACCCAAGTCATCCCAGTGAGCAGCAAGCTCACTCCTCCCCAAACCCCCATAGTATGCAACATTTGGCCCATTCTGTCAGGCTCTGAGCATTTACAGATATTCTTTGTTACATAATTTTACATGCACACGTTCTGTTTCTAGTTAAATCATAAATTCTTCAAGGATAGCAGGTATGTGTCTTAGATTTCTGTCTATAATCCACAGTGTCTCTCATGTTGACTTCTTATAAGAAGTACTCCATTAATATCTAGCATCATCAGTATCACTTATAAGTGATTCTCTTATAAGAGGAATAATGAACCTGAATTAATTATACAGGCAGACTTCAAAAATATAAGACTATATGAAAAGGCTAGTGTATGTCTTTTCAAGTTAGGAGGCTACACTTTTTAAATCATTTACTTAATTTTGAAGTTGAGGACTGCAAGGGAACTCTCAAGTAGAGAATTTACATAATATACAAAAGCAAAAAGATATTCAGTGCCTTAAACCTGTGAGGAACCCCCGACACCTGACTTAAACTTTCTTTCTTACTTCTTCAAATAAAGGAATGTGGTCTTGTGCTCCATGGTGTGTATAATTTTTTAATTGAAGATTAAAAAATATGTAATAAGTGCTTAATTAAAATCTTAACAGATCACACTACTCCATGAAGTATCATTAAAAACAAAATTGCTTTCTGCTATCCCTAATCATTTTTGCATATCTTTCTTGTTCAATTTTTGTTATACTGTTAAGCATCACTTTATGCTGAGCCAAAGGTCATCTTTGTTGTATGTAATCTTTGTTTTATAATATGGAACATCTGTCATAATTCAGAGTAAAAAGAAATCCCAAAATACACTTTACAAAGAGAATTCCAACTATTGTCTAATCTGCTACCAATTTTAGTTAGATTTTAAATAAAATAAGATTCTAATGAAATGAGAAACAACCTGACGAATTAGAACACTCTTAAAGATTAACACTTCTTTTCTTCTTCTGAACTCAGGACTCCCACATGCTAGGCAAGTGCTCTACCATTGAGCTACATCCCCAGCCCATGAGGATGGGCATCTTATATACTATTTCCTTATAAAGCTATGAAGGCTTGTTGTAGAAACTGCTGTCACAATTATTTTAAACTGGTTTTATCATCTACAAGAAATATTTTATTTCTGTATAACCTGTTGTTGCCTTTGGCTCTCCAAACATGTTACCACAGGTGGCCGCTGCAGAGGGTAGATAATGTCTGAAGCCCCAACCTGAGCACACACCCGAAATGCAGGGGCAGGTGCCCCCATCCCTCAGGTCCTCATGCTCACCAAAGACTTGCCCTTTAATTCCTCTTCCTTAATAAAACAAAAAAAGCCTGTAGGTAAGCTTTATTTATTTGCATTTGTTAAGAATTGATGACAGCTGGGCATGCTGCTGAGTCCCAGCCACCCGGGAGGCTAAGATGGAAGGATCCCTTGAGCCCAGAATTTTGAGACAAGCCTGGGCAAGATAGTTAAGACCCTATCTCAAAAAAAAAAAAAAAAAAAAAAAAATGACAGAAAGGGAGGTACTGGGTTTTTAGCTAACATTTGCTGTCATTCTAATCCATGAAGGCTTAGATGGCCCCCAAACCCACATCCACTCCACAGCCAGTGGCCTGCTGGTCACTTACCAAGGCCTGTGTTTTAGGGAGTCTCTCGCCCCTTCCAACAATGGTGCCTGCTTACCTCTGTTTGCTCATCAGTCTCGAAGGGGCGTATCAAAGCAAGGGAGCGCGTCAGTGGTGAATCTTCTCTGCTCTCTAGGCTGGGCATTGTTTCCGCGCCTTAGATACACCCATTTTAATTAATTGTGAAGTATGTTTCACAAGTCAGTTCTCTACCCTATAGGAGACTTTTTTTTTTTTTCCTTTTTATTAAGGGAAAAGCCGTTGTGAGATTGACACAGTGGTGCGTGTACACTCTGTTGCATTTTCTTGTGAAAAGAGGAATTTAAGTACATTTGCAAACTGCCATGAGAGCTGGCTTGTGCCACTATCACGTGCCTTTTGCCTCTATACAAGTTCCAAGTCCCAAGCATATCTGCCTCATAGAACAGTTGGGCGCCAGCCTCGGGAGTCGCCAGGGAATGACTAATTGAAGACAAGCCTCCCTCACAGTGTCAACCTCCCTACGTGCATTCACTATTTGAAAACCGCTGTCAAGTGCAGCCTCACTCCTCGCTCAAGCCAAACAGGGAGGATTTTAACAACCGTTCTTTGAAAGGCAGCCTGCTTCTGAGGTAGATGCAAGAGGCAGAGATAAGGTAAAGTCAGGGACAATGATACACACAGTTGTACAGTAATGACAATTGCAGGATTTTTGGCAAACAGGACACCTGTGTTTTGAAAAAGTTTTCACTGCAAAGGGCCCACAGATCAGAATCTCAAGGCCCATTCATTCCAACAGTTTGATTCAGTGACCAGTCAGGAGTTTCTGCAGGCAGAGAGCTGTTTAATCTGGGGTGCGGGATGGCCTACATCCAGGATATTTCTTTAAAACATAGACTCTTGGTTCCTACTCCAGACTTAATAAAACAAACTTTTCTGGAACTGGAGTTCCACCCCCTAAACAGACTTTCTGGGTGATTCTTGAGCACAATTAGGTTTAAAACCAGAGACTTCTGTCTTTTGTGTTTACCAATAGATCTAAGAGCCTAGACCAGCAATCAACAGAGCTCAATAAATACTTGACGATGAATAAGGGCCCAAAGGGGTTGTGCCACTCCGCGGTTCCCATTCCTTCTTCCAGACCATCTAATTCAACATACTGTCACAAAACAGCAAGCGTCCGAGGTGCCCTCCTTGCCTGGCTGTGAGGCTCCTATCTCTGCCCCACAGCCTCAGCATGTTGTCCCCACCTTAACCGCCAAAACTGCAAAGGCTGTGGCAAAGCCAGCAGTCAACTGCTCAGAGTTCTTTCTGCCCTCTTAAAAAGTGAGAATGATTAATAAAGATGAATTCAAGTATAAATAGAACCTTAGATCCAGTGTCTCTGTCATCTACTGATAACTAAATCTGGGCAATTTATCTATCAGCCATCCAGTTTTATTTTTAGCCTGAATAGCCAAAGGATCAAATTTCCTAATTGTTCAAACCACAGGAAAGAGAGAGCAAGAGACATCTGGTCTTGCTGTTCTATATACACCATGTTCTTTAATGACTTGTTAAAAACCCATTGCATCATTCAACAGGTGAATGGATAAAGAAACTGGAGTGTAGGTACAATGGAAGACTAAGCCATATAAAGGAAAAGCTCCCGAGACACACAATACGCAGCTCCAATGCATTCTGTAAATAGAAAGAAGCTGACCTCAAAAGATTATAGATCATGTCATTCAGTTTTTTATGACATTCAGAAAAACATAAAACTATAGGGAAGGACAACAGATCATTGTTGTCCGACCAAAGTTAGCGGTGGAGGAGCAAGTTTAACTAGAAAGGGATAACACAAAGAAATCTGGGGACCAGGCACCGTTCCTGTGTCCTGATAGTGCAATAGTTACATTCTGAAACTCTGAATGTGTTAAAGTTTCATAGAGCTGGATGTCAGAAAGTGAATTAACTGCAAACAAATTATATTTAAAAGAACCCCATGGATCCACAACATAAGCTCATTTGACCTCTAGGGTCCCCTAAGACACTTTTTCTTTATCAATGTGGAAAAAACATGAACAAATGTCTTGGGTATAGGTGTGAAATTGAGGGACCATTGGGAGTTCCCCAAGTCTATGCTAAATGCTTTATATGGGGGTGCAAACAGGTAACAAACTGAAGCCATCTGTAGAAAATTCCTTTATTATAGTGCAAATAACTTTCAGCAGTGACATAATGTGACAACACATTTAGCAACATTTTACACCACGCAGTAAATAAGAAAGTGTTTCTCTGAAAATATTTCATCATAAGAACATTATTTCTACATTAATGCTGGAAAATGCCAAGGCTGTTTCTCTCAAGGCAATAGGGTTCTCTTCCCTCTTTTTGGATATTTTAAATACAAATAAAAGGATTTGTCATTTAACAAAGCATCAACACTAAGAGGGATCTCTTAGGAGGTTTTGAACTGAGGTCGTTAAGTTTTGAAATGGAGTTTCAAAATTTAAAAAAATAATTTTAAGACAATCCTGGGATAGCCCAGTAAGAAGTCACTTTCATTAACTTTGAAGTAGACACACATTCGCTTGAATGCTGCTGCAGAAACAGATTGTCTAAAGCCTGCCTTTTATTTCCCCAGAGCTTGATTGTTATTCCTTGGTTTTGGTTATTGCAGAACTAGGGCTCTGGACAGAAATAACTTCTTACAGATACAAATGCTTTCCTGTGAAGCTCTAAATTGCACTTTTATATCCTGAAATTCCCACCTTAGCCCTCACAAGCCAGGGAGAAGGTGTGAACATGTTCCAGCTAAACATCAGCAGGACGGTGGGATCAGCCCCCTTCTCACTTAGCCACACCTACATTAAATCATCACATCATGAGACTAATCCTATAGGTGTATTCAAGAGGTTCCCTCTGACCTCGTAGGGAACTGAAGGGTTAATACTGTATTTCCACACTAAGCTGCCTAAGGGCTTGACTGCTAATGAGTTAGCTGATAGGTTCGGAGAACACAGTGTCACTTCCAATCAGTTACAGTCTGCTCCTCTAGTTTCTGCTAAATTATGCAGTGGGTGGGAACACTGACCATGCACAAGAGCCCTCCCTCCCCAGGGACCTTCCATCACAAAGCCCCCATGAATATATTCTAGGGTACCCTCTAAGTCTCTCTGCAAACACTCCTGAAAAGTGAGGAGAGGTTAATCACAGGCTTGCAAGTACCTAGAGCCACAGAACAGCCCCTCATGGCTGAATATGACTCAGCCAGCTGGTACCAACAGCTTTGTAATGTGCAGGCAGTCTGGTTTTATAAAGTAGCTTTGTATGTAACACCATGGAACTGTGCTAAACAGTTTCAAAGTTGAGAAGAACCCAAATATATCACCTCTAGAAAATTCACGATTTTAGTTTGCTTTGTTTATCTTAGACTTTGGTACTGAAACACTGTCTACATTCTCGACACGTGAAAATGACGTGGCCACTTCAGTGCCTCTGCATGTTGTATAAAAAAGCAAAGCAGGACAAGGACATGTCATAACAAGACGCAGTATGCTGTACAAACAAAACCTAAATTATACAGAAATACACCCCTACCCCAGCACCCCTTTCTTCCCCCACTACCTGGCCAAGGCAATGCCAAGGGTCCTTCTCTCCAGGGTAATGCCCTGTGTGAAGTCCAGCTCCCAGGACTCCGGCCATCTATGGCCTTGTGGTGAAATCTACAGTTGGCAGCCTCCTGCCAGATACACTCTACTTCTGATCAATTCCACAAGAGCAGGGAAACCTCTACAGCATCACTGGAAGCATTCTCACTGCTAGCTGGACCCAGAGACCTGAAGTCTAGGGAGTTAACCTTCAGATAAACAACCGGGTCCTTTCCTAGTCTGGGCCCATCTGTCCTGCAATCTTCTCTGAGCTGACATGGCAGGAAGCATCTCCTAGTCTGAAGGTTCCAAGGCATTGCTTAGAGTATTGGTGAGGGTCACATAAGAAAAGTTATACAATGAGCTAACAGCTTAAGTTGATAGAAATAATTTCCAAGTAAGTTAGCTGGGGCCATTTGCTTTTGCTGTACACTGCATTCCAGAATCATTTTCATATTATACTTTTAAAATAATAGTCATCTAAAAATTGTCTATCCTCCAAATTTTCAATTAATTTAGTAAAAGCTTAATGAGCTATTATGTAAATCTAGGGAGAAGTAGTTAGCTTTAAGGAAGGCAATACTGTGCTAATTTCCAGTAAAGAGAAAAAAAGCAATGTAAATAGAATTTTACATAATTGACACTAACCTGAAAATGCAGTTTTACTGAAAAGTTGCTAATCTTCCCTGAAAGTACTTACAGTAATTTATATTAATAGATCCTAATTTCACACATTTGGAAAATCTGACCCAATTCTTTAAGGTATAAATTCATTTCTCTTATGATGGTAATGTTATTTTCTTCCCCAGACCTAAGAAATTTATACATTCAAAAGTTTGTAATTTGCTGTTTTTGAGACACTGCTCATTTTCTAATACATACATTGACTATAAATAAATAACTACAAGAAAGCTTCAAAATTCCGAATTGACATTATGCTGTGCCAAAAGAAGAAAAAAAATAAACCTTGAACAATCTACATTCTATGTAAATACCCTGACTAAAAAGTTGGTTGTGCTACACAATTCCACTTCAACGCAGAAATGCGTTGATTTTGATGTACCGCTGTTGTTTTTAATGTCTTTAGCACTTTTATTTCTAAATATCATCTTGCTTGGAAGTGACGAATTGGCTACCAAATCGAAACATCACTAATTCATTTTAGTTGAGTCTGAGTAAAATCCAGCACAAATGTATTACTCTGTTTGGGGAATAATGGCTCGGTGGTCTTTGTCCAACACATTTCTTCCTATGGGCAAACCAAGCTGAAGTTGTCATTTTGGGCTTAAACTGCACAGAAAGAAGAGACGGTGACGCTTGCCTTTAGTTTTGTTTTCTTTTTAAGTCTCCAGATCTTGCCAGGACACTCCCTCCAGACCAATAGTCCTGTGGTTGTGGCACCCGATCCCATTCGAAAGAGAAGAGGTTTAAACAATATCAGCCAAGCTTGGTGATCTGGAGGTCCCCATTTATCTTTATGGTGTCAATTGCAGACAACGTTTGAATACGATGGTAAAAATCAAAAAGTTGGTGTCCATCCACAAACACTCTGAAACGTGGGTGTTCACAAAGAATTTCCACCTGGAGAAAACAAATAACAATCTCAACTCACAATTTCAATGAAACCTGCTACGGGGAAAATCCATTTTAGAAAAACTATGTCAGTGTTGTCAGTGATTCACCTGAACCACACAGAGGGCTAAATGGAACACAGATTGCTGGGACCCACTCCCCAAATTCCCAGTTCAGTAGGTCTAGGACAAGGTCTAAGAACCTGTATTTCTAGCAAGTTCCAAGGTAATGCTAATGTTACAGGAAGAGGAACCACACGCTGAGAACCGCCGCTCCTTACTATTCAATATCCTTTAAAGATTATATGTTGTTTAGGCATTAACATTTCTGCCCACCATCCAGAAAGTGATGTAAAGTAGCAAAGATTTATTTATACGGCACTTAATGCCTCCTCAGTCATTTCCTGAACAATTCTATCGCTCTTCAGAGGAGCCCCTCACTGGGCAGGACTGGTACCCATTAGTAGCACGTAATAATAGTCTAGACACTCAAACATGGTAAACACTCAAGTAAACAAAGAGAAGGTTACGCAGTAATTACCATTGGACCAAGAATGTGTAATTAACAAGGCTTTGTTAGGCCAAACAGAAATACTGATTCCACATGGTAAAGCTTTTTCCTCTTTTTCCTTAAGTAATTCGCCATAGAGTCTAATTGCTGGTTCTATAATGTATTTATTAAAAGTACTGGTACTCACCATGCGTGGACAGAATCTACATGTGATATTTGTCACATTTAATTCATATTATTGCTGAAATTATATCACCAATAAGTTTTGTTGTTGGGGAGTATCATAATCCTTTGGGTCATCAAAAGCTCGGGTTGTTCACACTCATGAGCTAGGGATTAGGATTCACCATTAACAAACTGTCCCAGCCGGGGTGGGGGGTGGGGGGAGTGGGGACACAACTAACTCCTCAATTCTATCACTGATGTAAGAGTCATGGATTCACATTTTTACTATAGACTATAAGGGAAGGGAAATACTTAGGAGATCTTCATCTCCGTGAGTCTTTTTTCTGCATTACCGAGTTGCATCTATTATTTAGCATCATCTTTCATGGAGGAAGGTGCTGCAATTGCTTCCTGATGCATGGCAGGCTGGCGCTGTGTTTCCTGCCCACAAGATAGTAAGGAGCAAATCTATATTCCTCCAGACCCAAGGGAAGGAATTTATCAGCCGCATAGCCTATGACCATGAGACGGACTGAGGCTTAATTAACCCAGAGAGCAAAATAAGGACATAGACATGGCCTCATTAGCAATGGGACCAAGGAAGGAAGAAATGAAAACCACCAGATATTTTAGAAAATTATAACCACTAAGGTTTTGAGCTACTTAAAGGCTGAGAAAAGTTCTGGGTAATTATTAGTATTTATTAATCAGATATTAGGGGCAGGTATTTACAATATGTTTAACACCATGTTAGGCTTACATAGATAAGTATTAATACTTGTATAGCAATTTAATAGTAGTTAAATATTACAATCTAGTTCTAAAAATATGAGGGTATTTACGAATGAAGTGGCTGAACAGAGCTAGGAATTGCTACGATGAATATTAATTTCTATCAGTATGGAGCTCTGATTTTTTTTTTTCCTTTTTCACCAGTGGGTGCCAAATTTCCTGGACACGCAGAAATTCTGGCTGCTGTAAGTGTCCTTGGCACACACTAAATAATGGGAAGTTATCACCCGGCCAGTGGCGTGGCCACGGCACTCAAGGTACTCACCCTGAAAGGCTGGTCTGGGATGAATGGGAAGTAAGGGATGGCTGACTGTTCTTCCCCCTTTTCCCCAGATATACAAGAATTTCTGAGTAGCTGTCGGTCTGTGAACACAGCTTTGAGCTCGATTGCCACATCTGCAGGAGGGTCTTCTGAGTCACCGCAGGTCAAGCTGATTGCAAAGCTGGAAAGAAAATAGTTTCATTTATTCAAGGTTGGCTATAATGTTTCAACACTGTCCAAGTTGTGTCCTTCGTGGTTTGTCTGGGATTAACCGGCGGCTACTCTTCTCCCAGGAGTGTGGACTACGGAGGAGGAGGATTACACTCAGACCAATTCACTGTGGTGCTGAAAGAAGGTGCTAGTGAAAACTTCCGGGGAGTTGAAAATAAATGATATTACAAAGTTCAAGTACTTCAAGCCACTCATACATCTGTGTCTTAATCCATTCCAGAATCTGAGATAAGCTGGGTGTGGCAGCACCACCTGTATTACCATTATTCTAAGAGGCTGAGGCAGGAGTATTGCAAGTTCAAGTCCAGCTTGCACAATTTAATGACTTAGCTGCCCTCTCTCTAAAGAAAAAATTAAAAGGGCTGGGGATATAACTCTGTGAAGGCCTCGGGTTCAATCCCTAGTATCCCTCCCCCACGTTCTCAAAAACAGCCCCAGAAACTGCTGCAGTGGAAATAATATCTTGTAATATTTGGTTCTTATTTATACTGATAGTTCTTACTCCAAGAACTATGTTTCAAAATCACAAAAGAGAAAAAGAAGAAAAAAAGATCCGTTGGCCTTCCTAAGGGTCAAAGAGAAAATGTGGGTCTATATTTATCATCTCTGTTATAAATAGCTGTCTGGAGAAATGATGGCTGGGATTCATACACATTCTTTTCCTGGGAACACGGTACTTTCTTGGCTCTCCCAACTAGCAACACTGTTCACAAGGAGAGGAAGAGGAGGAGCCTAAAGAAACCACAACAGGGGTGGGCGGGGTCCTGCCGCCCGCCTAACAGTTCTGAGGGCGGCAGCAGGACTCTGGCTTACCTCTCCGGGTTGAGGTCCACGATGCCCATTACTAACACCTTCTTGCCAGGCCTCATGCCACCTTTAATGTGCCCACAAAATGGAACTATCTGCAACGCAGGAGAGAGGAAAGAGAACGTTCACAGGCTGTCAGGAGAGAGCCAAGCCTGCAGATCCGCAGGGCCGGCCCCACGGCAAGGTGCAGGGAGCTGCAGGCAGGGAGGCAGGGAGCGCGAGCCACTTACCAGTCGGGGGAAGTACACGTCGGCTTGTACCGGAGAGCCCAAGGAGTTGTTCAGATGCCCATCATCCAGTTTCTAAAAATAGAAGCACACAGACTGGCTCTCCACACGCCCTTTTTTCTCAGAAGCTTTGGCGGAGGGAGAGCCTACACCAGTCTGGCAGCGGCCCGCCGCGGACACCAGGCGTGTCTGCGGATGCTGCTGCCTCAGAGTCCGTTAAAGAACCGGTGCACCCCCAGAACAAAACCGTCCCTTCCCGCCGGCAGCCAAGCCTCCCACATCCCTAGCCCTCCGGACGCGGATGAAATGCAAGGTCGAGGCCCTCGGGGCGCCGGGCGGGAGGAGGCCAGGCCCGCTCCCCGCCAGCGCCCGGGAGGATCGCGGTCACCCAGGCCTGCTGGGGACGTGCGGCGGCGGCGCTCAACTTCCCCGCGAGCCCCGGCCAAGGACCCGCTTCCAACCGGAGCCCCCGGGACCTCGGGCCGCCGCGGGGCGCGAACCCGGGCACCTCCCGCCGCGCACACCTCCACGTGCAACGCGCACACACCCGGCCGGGCCGCAGGGCACGGGGGCGGCCCGGCACGTCGGGTCGCCCTCACCCCGGCCCCCCGCGGCCCGCGCCCGCCCGCAGGTGCCCGCCAGGCCGGCCTGCGGCTCCCGGCGCCCCGGCGCGCCCGGCCCGGCGGCGGCGGCGGGAACACTCACCACTACGGCGTCGCTGTCGGCCACCGACCCCGCCATGTTCCCGCACGGCGCGGCGGGGTGCAAGGCGGGCGGCCGGGCGGCGGGCGCGCGGGGACGCGGCGCGCGGGCAGGGATCCCGGCGGGCCTGCGCCGAGCGGGGGCGCGGGTCCGAGGCGGGCGCGGGCGCGCACACGGGCGGGCACGCGCGCGCGCGCCCGGGTCCCGGCGCCGACCCGGCGGGGCCGCGGCGGAGGGGGCGGGGCGGGAAGGCGGCGCGGGCCGGGCGGACCTGGTGGCCTGGACGGTGGCGGTGGAGCTGCGGCCGCCAAGGCCCGAGGAAGGAAGGTGGCGAGGGCCGCGCCGCGCCGGCCCGGGGTGGCATTTAAAGGCCGCCGGGTCCCGGTTCTGGAGCCGGGATCAGGGCGTGGACCCGGCCGGGCTGCCGCGGCTGGCTCGGCCGGCCCTGCCCTTCGGCCATTGGACAGTCGCGGACGGAGGGCGGGGACCCTGTCGGCGCGGCCGGGCGGGACGGTGGGTGGGGCTGGGAGACTGGGGACGGGAGCGCCCGGGCCGGCCAGGTGACAGGTGATTGTGACACCCCTGGCCTCCGATCTTCCTAATTCCTACCCTTCCTTCGTCCCCTTTGTAGGGGCCCTGGGGACGGTGGGAGGTCGAGGAAAGGCTTAGCAGGTGGGGGTGGGTCCTGCTGCAGAGAGAGACTGGCTCAGAAGATGCCAGCAGAGTCAAGGAAAGATTCATTTAGCTGTGCAGGGTAGAGAAAATGAAAGCTCTGCAGGTTTGCAGAAGTAATTATGTGACCCCAGAGACAGAGGCAGAATGGACTCACGATGGAACCTTTGTGTCCCGAGAGGCTAGATGCCAACCAGGCCTCTGTTCTCCGCCGAAGCGCAGGCAGGTCTTTGGGTTCCTGAAGTCTGTCATAAGCAGGGATCTGGTCAGATCTTAGTAAATGAAACTGGACACAGTGACTGACCTCAGAGAGTCACCACTGAGCCCATTTTATTCGCAAGTTGATGGCCCAGTCTGAGGTACAAGATTTGAAAATGTTCCGTTCCTCGTGGAGTAATTCCCAGGGAACACGCCCGTCTTATTCTAAGGCTTATTTCTTTACGGCATTTCCACCTCAGGACTATTACGTAACTTCTCAGATAAAGCAGTATCAACATACCCTCTGTTAGATGGCGTCCTCGGCTTACAGGTTCCAGTGTGTGAATCACCTGGGTGTTCAACGCTAATGAGCACGCAGCATGGGTGACCGACTGCGATCCCAAAGGAGCTCTCGGAGGCTCCCTCCAGTCACTGTGGCTGGCCTTGTGGCCTGGAACATCGCTGCAGCTTTGGCGGCTTAGTTTTCCCTTAATGGATCAGAGCTAATCAGGTAATCTCAGTCTCGCAGGGAGAATTACCTGTGAGCCACAGTCCCATCCCTTGTGGAAGTGGCTCTCTCAATTAGAGGCTCAAGTGCAGCGCAGTTGTGGCTCCCGTTCTTGCCCGTGTTTACCAATCCTAGCTCAGAATCACACCTATTAATTCTAAAACCTTAGGCCGCT
This sequence comes from Ctenodactylus gundi, assembly GCA_004027205.1. Taxonomy (NCBI): domain Eukaryota; kingdom Metazoa; phylum Chordata; class Mammalia; order Rodentia; family Ctenodactylidae; genus Ctenodactylus; species Ctenodactylus gundi. The sequence goes on from PVKB01000583.1 coordinate 34,621, forward strand.
ATAGGAAACTATCGACTCTTGGAAAACCTGCTGTGATGTGTATCAATTTCTAAGAAGGGAATGGCATTAAAATCGTTCTTTGTCGTTAGCTAAGAGTGCCACGGTATGTCCTGGTGATTAAGGCGCTGATGCCGGGCTTCAAATTCTGGTTCTACTATTGACTAGCTGAGTGATCTTGGAGAAGGTTCTAGACTTCTCTCTGCCTTGGGTTCTTCACCAGAGAGGATGGTAACCGTGACAGTGATGCCTGTCTTAGGTTACTGTAAAGATGAGTTGGTTTCTGTACCTTCCTTAGAACAGTACTTGGTACATTGTAGGACTTCACAAAAGTACGAAGTGTGTGACATCTACCAGGTCCCGGGGACCCAGCAGAGGCTTCTTATGTTGAGATTACATTTCTGTGGGGAAAGTCAGTCTATAAATGTGTATGTAATATATGTATAAATGTAATATGTGCAATGGTAAAGGTGTCAGAAAACAAAACAATAGCACAGATAAAGATAGGAGTCAAAGTAGAGTGGTATTGTTTGGATTAGGACCCAGATTCGGTGGCACACACCTTTATTCCCAACACTCTGGAAGGTTGAGGCAAGAGGATCACATGCTCAAATCCAGCCTGAACAATTTGGTGGCTAGTGGACCTTGTCTCAAAATTAAAAAAGGTTGGAGATGTAGCTCAGCTGAAGGCCCTAAATTCAATTCTCCGTATGGGTGTGTGTGGGGGGGGGGGGGGGGCGGGAAGGAGGGTCAGGTAGGACATTTAAGAAAACCCCTGAAGGGCATCAAAGGAAGGAAGGGAAGAAGGGACTTATTTGGACCTCCAGAGGAAGACGCTGCTGGCAGAGGCATTTGCCAAGGAGCAGCTGGAAAAAGCATAGGGTTGAGGGAATGGCAGCTCTGAGGACAGGTGGGGCCTGAGTTTTACTCTGGGAAGATGAGAGACATTGGAAGGCGCCAAGCAGAGGAAGAGTTTTGCCTTCTGTTGTAGGTGCATCCCTCTTTGAGAGAAGAGATAGGATGAAAGAGGGGAGAAAGCAGGCCTGGCAGACTCTTGCACTGGTCCAAGCAAGAGCTAGTGGTGGTTAGCTAGTGGGAGTGGTGAAGAGGTGAGAAGCCGCAGGCCCCTGGCGAACCCCAGTTATTGTTGTTACAAAGCTTTGTCAGTTCACAACCCTTCTGAGTCTCAGTTTCTTGACTTGGAAAATTAAGGGGCTGGGCACATTCACCATTCCCTCTTAGCTCTTAGGAGGTTCTTGTTTCCTGAAAATCTTTGTAAACACCAACCAAATTAAATGGGATGGTAGGTGTTGCTGTATGAAAGTAATTTTGAGTTAAATCATGTTGTAAGTGCTTTGGAGGGGGAAGAATAACCCTTTTAATTTTTATGTGAGTGGAATTTAAGACATCAGGATTGCTAAAGATCATTTTTTACATTTTAGAAATACAAAAATAGTAAGGTAATGAATTTGCCTAGAATACTTTATAAAGTATTTAACTTGTCTGGAAAACTACCTTTTAGTCCAAAAAATGCTTGATTTTCATTGTGGTTTGGATCTGGAGTGTGACCCCAAAGGCTCATGTGTTTGGATGTGGTGGGATACCTATGGAGCTGTGTGCTGTTGGGAGGTGGGGCTTGGCTGGGAGGGGAAGATTCCTGGACTTAACCTGGAAGGGGTGGAACACTGAGGCTTGCCCTGGAAGGGATGGATCACAGGGAAAGGACCTGGAAGGGAATCTGCTAGTTCTTCCGTTTCCCCTCACTTGGCTTCCTGTTTGCCATGCCGTGAGGAGCTAGCTGCCTCTGCCTCTGCTTTCCCCATGTGCTTCCACCATTGCTGGCCACCCATAAATGGACTGTGACCTTCTGAAACTGTGAGCTAAGATATCTCTTTCCTCCCCTAAATTGTGGATGTTGGGTATTCTGTCCCAGCAATGAAAAAGCACCTAAGACAATTCATTCTCAAGAAGTTTATAAAATGTTTAATTTTGCATATGGTTAGCAGAGAGAAAGGCTAAATGGAATTTTTGTTGTAACCAAAAGCTGATCAGACTTGAACTACCTCTTACAGAACAACGTCATTAGCTAATGAACTAGAAAGCTTAAAATATTTTTAGAGTTGTAAAGTGAAGGTTAAGCAAACTTTGTGCTATGCTTTCGTTACAGGTATTTGTATCTAAAAAAACATTAACTGAGATTGTGACGTCTCTGAAATACCACTGAAGCTTCAAGAATTGCCTTAGTAGTGGAAACCACTTAAAAGGCTAAGAAAGGGAAGAACATAGTTGAACATGCGTAGCACTGAGGAAAGTATAGCAGAGCTTGGAGGACAGACTTTGCTAAGTGATTTTCCAGACAAAAATAGTAAATCGCTTTTCTCATTATCATTTTCTATGCTTTATTCAAATGTATACAGGGAGAATATCTCATACTGGAAGGCGAATGAGGCATTGTGGTGATTTGGCCGCCATGTGACCGGGATTGCTGTGTGCCCCGGTACGGAGGACCAAGACAACCTATTTGCAAGTGATTCCCCCAAGAACCTCTGATGTGAAGGATGAACTGTCCGAAATGCTGGGGGTGCAGGCGCCACCTCAGATGTCTCTGTAATAATAAAAGATCCTTGTGCATTCTGTATTCTGTTCCATGATATTGCATGTTTATCTTGATATGAACATAATGTGCTCCCACACCTGTGTTGAAGCATCCCAATACTTCCTGTGTTTATTATCCCATGGATTGTGTTCTTTTCCCTGGTTGTGGCAGCCCACCCTGAGGAATAAGACCTTGCAGAGCATCCTAGACCCACCCAGGCTCTCAGTTCTCCCTAATTGCTTCTGTCTGGCCAGACTCCGCTCTCGTGATCAATATTCACGTAGGCTGCAAAATACACAAACTCGGCATTCTTTTGTGTACCTAGTCAGGTAGGAGGACAGACATTTATCAAGCTATTTTTCCTATATTTCAGGATATGATTACAGTTTTTAATTATGTTAGGAATTGGGCCATGGTTATCAAATCATTATTTCAGATACACACACACACACACACTCACACACTATATAATACCATAGTAATTAGGAGGAGGCCATAAAACTTGGCAGTCAGTGCCAGTTCCCCACATTTCATTGTTTTGGGCCTCTTTGTAAGGAAACGAAAACCAACTTCCTGTGTGTGTTTTAATTAGCCCGGGAAGGACTGGTTTCAGAAAAATGCCAGTTTAAGAAAATAATTCTGAGTCCGTTCCCTGGAGGGTCCCGGTGGGGACATGCCCGGTGGGGGGACGTCGCCTGAGCTCAGGCCCGGCCCATCCCGAGAGCGCGCCTCCTGGGAAAGGTAACAAAAGCCGGCGGGCCGAGAGGCGCCGTGTTTCCGCCCGGGCCCGGGAAGATCCGCGCCGGGAAACGTGCAGGAATGAAAGGCCTCGGGACTCGCGGCAGCCGGGCTCTGTGCGCGCGCGGGAAGTCCACGCCGGCCGCGCGTGTGCGGAGGTGGCTCCGCGGGTCTGCGAGCGCCAGGAAGGCGACAGGCCGCCGGGCCTGAGCGCGCGCTCGCTGTCGCCTGTCTCTTCTGTTTCGCTCTGCGGGCGCCTTGTCCTCTCTTTGATGCCTCTGCGACTTTATTTTCTTGCTGTCACGCGCTGCAAAGGGCCTCGTAGTGTTGGGGTGTCGGGAAGCTGGCCTGCGTGGCTGCGTGGAGGAGCCGGGGACTGCGCGCTCGGCGCAGCCCTAGACCCCAGGGGGGCAGGGGCGCGGCCAGGGGGCAGCGGGTTTAGGGAAAACATTTAGGTGGCGAGGATGTGTGGCCTTGAAAGACCACTGCACCGAGTACCAGTCCACACGCGCGGAACGAGCCGCCCCCTCCTGAAAACACCCGGGAATTGAACGCGACCTCCGCATTTGATTACGCATTTGGGGAGGACGTGGGCGCGTACTTACTTGAAAATTATTCGCCGAGCTGGGCTCTATTTTAGTTTACGTCTTGACACATATGTACATATATGTATTTGATATATACATATTTTATAATTGTATATATTTGATATATACGTATTTTATAATTGTATATATATCATTTTTTATTTTCTTAAAAAGTGAAAACTAACTCCCACATAAACTAACTCCATACCTTTCCTGCCTCATCCTCCTACAATCTGTGTCAACCCCACTCCCACACAAGGCAGTAGCCTCTGTCTTTTTCTGTAACTCAAGCTGTCTGGGCTCCAACCGCCTGCCCCATCTTGGAGGCTCGTGTTCTGTGGGACTCTTTAGGGCACGTACGTAATTAGCTGCGATTTTTCTCTTGTTGGTCTGTTTTATGTCTACTCATAGCCCAACCAAGGAACCCAGAAGGGTAGAGGGAAGCCGTGCTTCCCTTCCCCACATTCAGAGTACAGATGCCTCCCTGCACGGTGCCTTTTCCATGTGACAAAATGGATTTCAGAGCTCCCTGCCAACACGCAGCATCGCCACGAAACGTGAAAATAAAAGGCTTCCAATTCAGGTATCAGTTCCAGCTCATCGCCAATCACATAACACGCTTTCCATCTAAATCCAGTTTATGTGGTACATGTTGATCTGGGGCCTGAATTGTTCAAACAATGTTTTTCATAAAGAAATATTAAGATGAAAGGTTGTTGTTGTTGTTAGTGCTGGGATGGAACCCAGGGTCTTGTGCATGCTCAGCTCTATCTCTGAGCTACAGTCTCAGCCTGAAAATGTTTTAAGATAGAAGTTCAGTTTGGCAGTTTATATTGTTAAATCAACACGTGTCACTCATTCACAATGATAACCTTGTCTGACACAGTTGTACCTAAAACAAAGAATTGGTTGGAACTTTATAAAGCCAGGAGGCTTGGGCTGGACACTACTTTTAAGATTGTGTGTGTGTGTATACGCATGTGCTGGAAATTGAATCCAGAAGTTCTACGACTTAGCTACGTACTCATCCCTTCTTAAATTTTTCATTTTGGGACAGGGTTTCACTGAGTTCCCAGCCTGGCCTTGCACTGGTAACCCCTCAGTGTCAGCCACCAGGTGTGCACCACCTTGCCCAGCTCCTCTAGTGTCTGATCCCATCGACTTAATGCCAAGGAAAACCCCATCGCGAGGAAGAAAGGAACTTCATACTTTTTTTTTTCTTAGCGGCCTGTGGTAGAGATCAAAGTATTAAATTTCTCTCCTCTGATGCTTTCTCAGCTTTCTCTATTAACAGGTGTTCTTGACGCTAATCTGGAATCTTCCCACATGCCATGTTTCCCAGCTTGTTTTGCCCACCTCACACACCAGTCATTTCCCATAACTCCAGCTTCTCCCCTCTGCAGGTTAGGCCACTTCGTTAATGGCCCTCCAACCTCCTCCCTGAGCCTTCCATCAGAGCTGGGCTCCCTCAGTCCTGGACAGGCCCTTCCCCACAGCCTGTCTTCAGCAAGCTGGATTCAGTGGGTGGAATTCTCACCCATTTCAAAAGAGAAAGTTAAAATCAAACACACCCAGCGTGATCCTGGTTTGGGAAGCAGGAATAGGTGTGTCGCAGTCTTCAGGAAGCCAATCTTCATCTTTTTCTCTTTTGATCGTGATGCGACAGCTGGCAAAGGTAGAAAAATATGTACCATCCCAATTCACGCTATTCAAAGTAATATAGTTAATAATTAGCTTAGAGAAGTTACAACTAAGGATTGACGTGGATGATATATATAGATTATTGAATGCCAGGTGATAGGCTATAAATGGAAATGAGAACAAATGACCTCCATGAGAACAGAGAGTGGGCAGAATTTCTGAGTATGATCAAGATGAGTATTTTTTTCAGGTTTAGTGCTGATTTTAATCTACAGTGTTGTTTACCCTCATTGTTATAATAGAAGCTCATAAAAGCAGCCACAGGCTCACCCCAGAGCTCATAGTAATTATGACACAATGTTAAATTAGAGCATCACCCAGGAATTGAAGAGTACCCACATCTTTTAGTAAATTGTAATTCAGTTCTTGCCTTCTGTGTTGAGCTTGTGATTAGTCAGCATGATCTTTTAAAAATATAAATTGTGATCAAAGCATGACATACACATGTATAGAACTGTCACAGTGAAACCCATTAATTTGCACAAAGAATATGAGTTAATTATAATTTTTTAAAAGCTTAAAAAACCATATGAATTGTGTAACCTCAGCCCTTCTTAAGATCCCTTAGAGGGAGGTTCTCTTGGTATTTAGGATGAAATTCCAGTTCCTTACCAGGACGTTCAAGGCCTATAGGACCTGGCTTCCCTCTTCAGCTTCGCCCCTGTGGGCCATCTTTTCCATCTTCACCACTTTCCAGGCCCAGCTGGCCTCCCTGATCTTCCAGCCACCACGCCCAGTGCTCTCATCCTGGCTTACTATTTGTTCTTCCTGAAAGGAGTGTGCTGCCTTAGCCACTTTTCTTGTTTTTGTTCTTACATTCCTTTTTTTTATAGTCTGGAATTCGTATTTTTGATAAAGGCTGCAGCTTCTGGACACAGGTCCAATTTGGGTCCCTCCCTCCCCTGTTTTTATTAGTATATACATGTGATACACAATGGTTACATCGAGCTTGAGAATTTTGTGCACCTCCACCTTACAATCGCTTCCCCTCCCCCTTTCGGCCCTCCCGCTTCCTCCCTCATCCCTCCTAATTCCTAATATCTCACCCACGTGGTTCTATTACCTGTGTTCTAGGTATCTCTTATTAGAGAAACCATGCAGAATTTAACCTTCTGAGTCTGATTCACTTCACTAAGCATGATGGCCTCAAGCCACTCGTCCTTAAACCCTTAGGTCAGATGTCCCCTCTGAGAGTGGCCTTGCCTAATGTAGCCGGGCTGGGGCTCTAATCTTCTGCATAGCCTTGTATTTACCTCCAGCTCAAATGTTTTATCAACAGCTTATGATTTGGCGTGGTCTTTCCATCTTGGAGGGGCGAGTTTAGAAGACAGGACGGCTGTGAGAACTGGGCATGAAGATCTGTTATTTGAAGAAATGAATGAATGAACCAATGAATTGATGCTTAATGAAATGCAGTGCACAGCTCTGAGGACTCCAGGTCCCAAGGCCAGAATCCACTCTATCACCTCCTGATCCTCATTTCTCCTTGGGTTGACTCTGCTCTGGGGTGTCCTTACCACCCTAGAAGGCTGTTTCTGGACACCCTATGGGTTTAAATCAGTCCGTGTTAGACATTAGCCCAAGCTGTTGAGCCAAATTTAAAATGTCAGAAAATACCCTTGTCAGCAATGAAAAATTGAATTTGTAAGGTCAAACACAGAAAAGAAAAGAATGAAAAAAAAAATCCAAAGCTTAAGCACAACAGGGTAAGAGCTACATAAGGGGCAGTAGTGTTTCCCCGTCTTGGCTCGGTTAGGCTCTTTAATTGGAACTTGAACAGGAGCGCCTTGGTCTCCAAGAGGGCTGAGCAGTCTTGAAGGTGTTGCCTTTCCAGATTGCTTCATTAATTTTATATAACAAGTACTTGCATCGGATTCACTGTGTTCTGGCACTTCTGTAAATGCTTGGCAACGGCCCCCACAGATTGGGTCCTCTGGAAGTAGTAGGTGGGGCAGACTAGGGGTGCGAGGTGCTTGTTAGGGATTAACACCTTCGAGAGAAGGCACAGTGGAACGCAGCCAGCCTGGAGGCACGTGCTGCCTCTCCCAGTCGGGCGTCAGCTGAAATGGCATGCCCTTTTCATCCCACTCCACTCAGTCACCAAATGTGCACTCCTCCAGCAAGGGCCTCGGTCAAGGCAGGCTCTGCAGCTGGGACAGTCCCGGGTGCCTGGGAAAGTCTGGGACTGAGAACTGGAGGAATCTGTACACCATACTCCTTGCAGACAAGTAGCAAGTCTTCCTTGAAGCAGAATCTGTCCAGAGCAGTTCTGCCTATTCAAGTATTAACTCTTTTACAACCTCCCGATGTAGGGCCTTTTTATTTTACAGATGCGAAAAACAAAGCATGGAAAACTTAGATAACTTGCCAGACTAGGTCAGATAGCAGAGCCAGAATATCTGTTTTTGAGACAAGGTCTCACTTAGTTACTTGGTTGCAGATCTAGAATTTGACCCAGGCACTGTGGCTCCAATTTTCCAACTGGTACCACTCAACTATGCTGTCTTGCTACTTCTTAGAGAAGGTGAAGAATAACCTAACAATAATAATAACAATATTGGTTCTTGCATTGTGACACTGTGAGATGCACTCATATTAGTGTATAGTATTTTTATTTTGATCTTGGTAATGTTTTGTTTGTGTGTGTGTTTGCGTGTGTGTGTGTGTGTGTGTGTGTGTGTGTGTGTGTCCCCTGATGCGTATGTTAAGAATAACACCAAAAGGTGATAATTTGGACTTGCCTACTACATTTAAATGTTAAATCCTGCCTGTAAAAAAAATATTGAAGAATCAAGGCTAGCAGCTGTTGGGGAAATGACAACATTTGAACCTGAGGACAAGAAGGTGTGTCCTGGGGAATCTTATGTTGGCCTGGGAAGAATGCCTTTGGAGTTCTGCTCAGAGTTCAGGGTGACAGAGTGGATAAGTAGAAGAAAATCTATAAAATACAGGGTGACATTGGCTCCTCTATGCCCTGCCACTCACAGGACTGAGTGTTACCAAAGAAGAGGGCCTGAAGGGAAAAGGGCACAAGCGAGAAAAGGATGAGCAGGCCCTGGGTGCAGAGAAGGGGTGAAGACACTCAGCACTGGAAGGGACCAAGATGTCTAAAGAGAAGAAGGAAGATGGCACGTGGGCTGTTCCTCACAGGAAGTGTGTGGGCTTAGACGGAAGAGAGGGAAGTGACTCGTGTCTCCATCACTGTAGATACATACAACCTTGTAAGGATATTTAAATTTGTATGTTATAGAATTGGAGTTGAAATATTGGGCTTCAGAAGGGGAAAAAAAAATCCCAAAATGGCAAATTTTATTTGAACAACACAAAAGACACATTTTTTTCCCAATTTATTATTTATTTCTGTTGAGAAGAGTTTACATAACAAACCTTTCACTCCTGTGGGATTCACCAGCTACACATTCTTATTCTGGAGTTTGGTGAAATCCCTCTGAGCTCAGTAGAAAAATTCTATGTTAATCCCTTGTTGCTTTTATTTGTATATAGAACATGGTCCAAAGTGTTGGAACAAAGTCTTGGTGGTAAATGCTCTTTGCAAAATTAGTCTGCCGGGATAAAGTTCAGCAACATGAAACATAAACAGGCCACATGTAGCCTGGGAGCCAAGGGGATTAAAGGATTCTACTTGAGATCCGCATGAAGGTTATTCTTGCTACTGAACTAATTATGTCACTAGAGCTGACCCTTCTGTTAACAGGTTCTTTCCCTTGGAGATATTCTTTCACATTCTGTTATGGATATTCTAACATGATTTATTCATCTGCCCATTTTCATAACACATAAAGCCATTTTAGAAACCTGCCCTACAGCCCACAGCACAACAATCCTCTAAATAATTCACAAAGCAAAGCACGTAGAGGTGTTTAAAAAGTAATGTACAGCAACTACAAGAGAACTCACGATGCCAAAGACAGACCTTGCTTAGAGGAAATAGCCAGACTCCTCTATTACATTAAACAAATTGGGCGACTACGAGGATATGCAGAGTCTCGGGAGCAGCAGCATGGTTTCAGAGAAATGTAGTGGTTTCCTAGAGTACACGGGGCCAATAGCTTCTTTCTGAACTCAAGTATTTTACTGAAGAATATTTTCTTAGACTCTACAAACCTAGCGAAGGCACAGGCAAGAGTAAGTGTGGAGTATTGTTGCCTAGCTCCAGGGACCACAGCAATGGCGGAGGGAGGGGACAGGGCTTGGAATCCTGCACGCTCCCTATTGACCCTCTGATGATTCCAAATTGCCTTTCTAAGGCAGGGTTTGTGGGACCCTTGAAAACAGCCGCTATCCTAGGGACCACAGAACAGCGGCTCCGTCGGGACTTGGTGTTGCTTATAGGTTAATTCCTGGCCGCTGCATTCAGAAGCCACCTTGGCTTCTAGGACACGTGTCTCTTTCAAAAGCTGGATTCAGTATCAAAATTTTAGATAGCTCATAGAATACCTTACTCTCCAAATAAATCAAGACATATTATGTTGAAAAGTCAAAGGTTTTGAACTCTTAGAAGTGAAGCTGCTGAATTATGGGAAACACGCGACTAAGTAGTTCCACAGATAAAGCCACTTTCTCTCCCACATGAGTAGACCAATTCAATCTGTTTTCTATTCTAATGTGTCATACATCTCTACTTGCTGCAAACAACCTTAGGGCAAACACATTTTCCCCTTCTAAAAGAAATAACAAATAAGCAATGGACAGGTCACCAAAATTCAACTTCTAAAAAATACTTAGTCATAAATAGATCTTACGTGACTATAACAGGCAACTAATAAGGACCCTCATGCCGTGCCTCTCCCCTGGACACAGGCCCACATGTATTCGCAGGCCGATGTTGTTCTGCAGTTAACTGTACAATTCTTCCATGAAATGACATTCAAGCCACACAAAGACAGCAAGGTCAAGAGGGCTGGAAGGGAAAGTGAGTGCGGTCCATAAAACCAAGAGGCACTTAAGTTGTAACAAGATTAGCAAGTGCAGCTGGAAGGAGTTACCTGGCCTGAGTCACAGAGCAGGGGGGAGATGCCGGCTCAGTGTCTGATTCTGTCGGCGGTGCTGTCATGCTACACAGGTGGAAAGCTCCCAAAAGCATTGCGTGAAACCGCAACGAAGCCTTTTGAAATATGATCAAATGATCGTATCTTTAATGACTATTTCTCTTGGACCTTGTCTTTCTTGCTAGCTCCTTTGTATGTGGCTGACATTTCTTTTGTCTGCCTGGCTGAGAAGCTTACATCCAAAGCTTGCCCAGGTCCTCAAGTTCAAGTCATTTAGTACGCAGTAAACGTGCACTGGACTCTTTTGCAACCATTTCCTCGAAAACAAAAATAAAGCAAAACAAAAAAAAAAAAAAAACTAGTAGCTTCGCAACTCACATGGAAGGAGGCAATCCTTTCCTTTTTCAGGCCACGTATAAATGTATGAATGAGTGAAACTCCCTAAATTATGTAAAAAACTTACCACTCTAATGTTTAGCCATCTTTTTTGTTCCTGGGCAAAAGCCATTTTTCCAGCTCAGTCATAACTTTGTGACAACTGCCATTTTTAGAAGACACATGCTTTGTATTTTAGACGCTGAGACTGGCTTGAAATGCTCAGTCCTTAGATGATCCCAGACATGTTGGGCAAGCTCTGTGTGAGCAATTTTTAAATGCTGTTGTAAAAAAACAAAAAGCAAAAAACCATCCAGGTACATACGCACACTGTAACACAGGTGGACAGAGTGCAGATATTTATTTGGCGCCCATATAAATGCTTGATGTGTAGAGAAAGCTTGGTGTTTCTGTTTTGGCAACTCCTTCAGTAAATTGTGTCATACTTATTTTCCTTTTTTTTCCTTATAAACAGGACCTATTTGGGACTAGTGGGGATGTGTCCCCTGAGAAGAAGTAGTCTTTAGGCTTTCTGCTGTTTCAAGGCAGTCCCAGGATAGTTCTGGAAAGTGGATTTACACGGAAACCCGATTCATGATGTTCTAACAAGAGCCAATTTTCCCCACAAAATGTTGCCAGTGCCTTTCCTTTGGCTCTGTGTTCTTTTCCTGACTGCAATATGGACATGGAGGTAGAGGCTATGTACTGCTGGTAGCGGAGTGGAAGATAGGAAGACTACAACATGCCTGCTGTTTTTGTGTCTTTGATTTTTAAAAATATTATAATAAAAAATTAAAAGGACATTTTATGTTTATATATAGTACATTAACTATATTATGTATTTTATATGTGGCTCAGGATAATTTCTCTTTCATTTTTTGAGACAGGATCTCACTCTATAGTCCAGGTTGGTCCTGAGCTCATTGTGTAGTCAAGGCTACCCTTGAACTCATGGCAATCCTCCTGTCTCAGCCTCCCAAGTGCTGGGATTATAGGCATGTACCACCACACCCAGCTTATGTGGTGTTAGGGGGTGGAACCCAGGGAGTTATACTTGTTTTAACCACTGACTTACGTGCCCACCTCAAAGACAATTTCTCTTAACTGAAAAAACAAGGACAAAAATATGGCAGGCCCCAGTTGGACACACCTGGTCTTGTCCTTAGTGGCATCCAGGATTGTGGGTGGCCAGTCCTGCAGCTGACCTCCAGAACTCTTATTTAAGAGAAGTCAGTCACACTTGTCAAGTTTCTGATGCATGTTACTGAAAGAAGAGGGTATCGCACCTAACATTTTTAGAGCAGGAAGCTTGTCTCCACAGCTCTGGCTGTAAACAAAAGTGGCTCAATTGTCCCAAGAAGTAACTACACTGAAGGTCTGAGGAAGACTGATTTTCAGATAATCCAAGGGTTTGGCCAACCAAAGGAAGGAAAAAGAAAAGCCTGAAATTCCTCTCTTAATTCTTGTGTTGCTTTCAGTAATCATTGTGACGTAAAAGGCAAGGAGCCAATCTGTGTATTTCTAATCATATCTGTTCCACCGTCTCCCACGCCCAACAATCCAGTCTTGTAATTTTTCTTAGTAAGTAAATAAATACATCAAGAACAAAAATCAGTTTTTTAACCTGCAACACCAAATATTCAAGCCTACTTAGTGTGTACACGTCTGTGAAAGTGCCTGAGAGTGTCAAATCTTTCACTAATATCTTTCTTCAGCACAGAAGGAGAACTTAGACTCTTTTTTGTTAAATCCCTAGACCATACTTCAGAAACATATAGAAGTGAGCCTGTGCCTGGTGAGGAAAAGAATCCACAGCGGTGGGCTCCTGGCTGGCTCTTGTATAAAGCCCTTTCCACCCTCACAGAGAAGAAACAAGGAGGAGCGTTCGTAGAACAGCAGATTGTTCCATCTGTGTGTGTGTGGGGGGGGGGGGGGGGACCTGTGCGTGACAAGAATGGAAAGGTAGGCAGTCTGATTGTCGGGTGCCCTGGGGCCAGGATTAGGAGTTTGGAATTTACCCTGTAGCTAGCCTTTCCAAAGGCTTCCTCAGAACCGTGGGATAATGAGATGCTTCATAAAGAAGGTTTCATGGTGAGATAAATCTGGGAACTATATCAGGTATCCACTGAGAATTCACATTGTATGTAATTGAATATTAAAGGCTGAGAATTTCTTCATAACAGGCACTGGTTAATGTTACTCCAAGACTCCTTCCCAGATAATACTTGCTAACAGGCATAGTATAAGCATAACTGAATTTCTATCAAGATCCCACAAAAAGTTTTGTGAATATGAACAAGTAGAAAGGAAGGAAGGAAGAAAGAAAGAAAAATTTTTTATAATTTGAGGTTAGGCAAAGTGTTCTTAGACTTGAAAACAAAAACCAGAATTCATAAAAGCAAAAATTGGTGAACTAAACTTTATCAAAATTAAAAAATTTTCATTGTGCAAAAAGTCCTGTTAAAAGGACAAATTATGGAGGAAGAAAAATATTTTTAATCACATATTTAATGAAGGGCTAGTATAGAGAATGGAGAAGGACTCACAAGTCAGCAGAAAACCTTCAAAATCCAATTAGAAAATAGATTAAAAAAACATAAAGGAAGATTCTACTGAAGAGGAAACACGAATAAAAAATAAGCACTTTGAAAACATAGTCACCATCATTAGCCATTAGGAAAATTCAAATTAAAACCATAAGAGGTATTATTATACATCACTTTAAGTAACTAAAATAAAAAGTGCTACCAGTACCAAAGGCAAAATGCATAGAAACTGGATCTCATATTGATGGCGGAAATGTCAAGTAGTATAGATGCTCTGGAAAACAATTGCATGATTTAAAAAACAAAAAGCTAAACGTGCAACCACCATACAACCTGAGTATTTATCTCAGAGGAACCGAGACTTATGTTCTCATAAAAACCTGCATATGAGTGCTTATAGCAGTTATATTTGATATAAATACAACTTGAAATCTCCCGGGATAATCCTCCCTTTAACCCAACTGACATCTATATAGAAATCTTGGAGCCACTTTTTTTTAATAGACTGAAAGAGAAAAAAAAGTAGAAAATTACATAAAGTAACTAATTTGGAAATTGACACTAAGCCCTATAGGAAAAGGGGGGAAGTTGTGCTTTATATATATCTCAAGGAATCGTATTATTGCTCTAGTTATCATCGATCCGAATCTAGACACCACTGAGCGTAACTCAAATTTCAGCAAAAATATAGTGTTCATGTATCATGTGCAAGTAATAAGATTTTCACATAAAATGAACCCGTGCACTCAACAGGTGTCCACCTTTTGAAGGTGGGCAAACTGAGGTGCGGAGAGGTTTGGAATCTACTCTGCGTCTTCGACTTTCCTCTTTGTCTTTATCTGACTGCATTCTCCAAAGTGGCCTTGGGCACACTTCTCCTCTTCCGGTTTGTTTGTTTGGTTCCTTGTTTTATTTTGCGGTACTGGGGATTGGCGCCAGGGCTTCCACATTGAGCTACATCCCCAACTCTCCCTCCCCTAATCCTTTTTTTTTTTTTTTTTTTTTGGCAGGGTCTTGCTAAATCGCTAAGTTGCACCGGCTGGGCTTGAACTTGTGGTCCTCCTGACTCAGCTCCCCAGAGCACAGGGGTCACAGGTGGGCACCACACCGCCTAGCTTTCGTCTTTCCTCAGCAGCAGCAAGAGTGTAAAGGGTGTTCTGAGATCAGACCCTCGAGTTAGGGCACTGAATGTTTGAGAGTTCCTTAGAATGTGCAAAGAAAAGAGGTCTTGAAATATTAATCTTAGTGCTGTTCTTTCTCCTGCATTCTGGGTCCTGCATTTAGTGGATTTGTTCTAGTAAAAATATAGAGAGGGAAAAATATATAAATAAGGCGGTCTTTAAAATTTCTAAGCCAAGCTCTTGCAAATTGAAATATAGGGCTTCAAGAATCTGGGAATAGAATTCATAAAATAGCAAACACAGGAAAGTGATGAAAAAAATCAATTTACATTCCTCCTCTGCTGAGGGATATAACTCCTGAGTCTTCTGAACCGGGAGGAGAAGGCTGGGGGGATCTCGCTTTGTGGACCCTGCTGACATCAGGACCACTGGTGCCAGCTGAACAAAAGTCCCACTTAAGGAAGGGCCAGATGGAGGAGACACGTGGCAGATCTCCTCCTGCTATCTGCCACGGAAGAGTTTTCTTCCTGTGCCTGGAAACTCTGCAGAGCCTGTGGGAAGGCTCAAGGGTCCTCCAACCCTCTTTGGTGGAGTTATTGGCTCTAAGAGGGGAGGGGATCGTAAGGAAGGGACACCTGGCCGAGGAGCTCCGTGCGGCTGGGCTGCGGGAGCACTTCCTGGTTACAGGTGCAGAAGGTGCCCCGGGGTGGGCACTACTGCTTCTCTACGGGTGAGTAACCCGGCTAGAGGATGCCTGAGCCTCAGGAGCTGACCACAAAGCACAGATCAGTTCTGTTTCTTTCTCTAGGTCCCAAGGTGAAAAACTGTCTCTGTTGAGTGGTTAGGATATGACCTGTTTACCTACGTTTAGGGTGAGCTAGTTAGAAAAGGCCATCTGTGGCCTGGACAGGAGGCATGAAATGGCCAGTGACCAGCACGGCTCATTGGTTTGCATTCCTGAGAAATCACAGAAAGCCTTGCAGAGAGGAACCAGGGGAAGGGTGGTTTCTGGAGACCGGGGGGTCAGTGGCTTGCACTGTGACCTGTGGGGGAGAGTGATCTCTGAATGTGGGGAAATGAGACACAGGTGTGGCAAGAGAGGCTTGGCTGGGCCCTTATTTCCTTACCTTTTTCTAATCCTCAGCCAACGCAGCATCTTCATTCTTGCTTTTGCAGGTCTGGTGCTCAGATTAAAACATAAATGGTGAAGTGATACATGCCGGAGCAAAAAGAAGCCCGTGGCGTCACGCATGGGTCACAAGGAAAGCAACTCCCTCAATCCCTCCCTCTCTCCTTTCCTCCCTCCCTTCCTTCCTTTCTATCCTCCTTCCTTCCCTGCTTCCTTTCTTCCTTCTCTGCGTGTGCTTTTAAGTCAAAGCAACAGTTAAATAGTAAACAGTGGCATAGTACAGGAAGTGTGTGTGTGTTTGTGTGAGAGAGAGAAAGAGAGGGAGAGAGAGGGAGAGAGAGGTGCTAGTCGGTGCCTTTCTAAAACTCAAGGGGAGGCACAGGAGTCCTCCCTAGTGCGAGGATCTGAGGAATGGCTCCAGTTTAGGAATGAGAGCACAGGCTCCTACTTCCAGCCACACCTCAATTTCTTTGTCTATTAAATGGAGAGAGTAGGTTGATCTCAAAACGATGTTTTGATTCAAACAATTCCAAAACACTGTCATTCTGGGATTGATACTTTTCCTTAGATTCTGACAACTGTTTCAGTCAAGCCATTCCTAGCATGAGTTCCTCTTCCTGATGGTTAGCTAGCTGTTTATCAGTGTGCAAGGTGTGTGTGCGTGCAACGTAGGTGTTGTGCAGCGCCTGTGAGGTGAGTGCAGATTGCATATGAATAGCCCGCCATGTTCTATTTGTTCTCCCTGTACCCAGCAACCTCCCACGTTGCCCCATCTAGGGTAGGTTTCCACGTCATTCGGAAATCAGTCAAATAAGCAGGAGCACATGTGAAAAGCCTTTTTTCATTCCGAGGCCTCTTGAGATGCAGCCAAACAGTTGGGATTACATACTTCTCTGAGAACCACGGACGTGGCATGGCGATGGGAGGTTCAGTTTGTATTGGAAACCAGTTTTCTATTTCTAGAACCTGAGAAAGCAAGAGGGGGCGGTAGCTGGGCTCTCTCCTACCGCAGCTACGGTTTGCGTCTGTGCCTGGGGGAAACGTTTCATTAAAGTTTCTGCCTTCTTTGGCATGGCTTCATTGATATGTGCGTTTGCATTTGAGGCTTCATTTTAAAGTCAGGCTCTTTCTTGCCTTCTCTTCCTCTTTCATTCATCTTCTGGCACCCCTGCTTTCTTCTTTGCCTCAGACACTAAGTCAAGTTCTTTCTAGACAGTAGCTCAGGATTCTTAAGCCGCTGCATGGGGGAAGCTCACAGATTAAAGCAGGGGAGATTGGACTGCTGTGCAATTGTCAGAATTCTATGCCTGGTGTCTTTCGACTGGATCTACCTTCCTGGTGTGACTGGAGGCAGTGGGGTTATAGGCAGTCAGGGATACAGGGTCCCCCAGAAACAGAATGTACTGGAAGGCAGCTGGCTATAACCCTAACAGCCTGTAGCTGACTACTCTCTAGAACTTAGTTAAAAGATACACAATAGAGAGAAAGATCTTTAAGGGAGAAGTAGTTGAGGGTGGGCTGCGGCAGTGGGACTAGGGGTGGAGTGTGGAAGACCTGCAAAAGTGATGTGATTTGGGTACAAAAATCCAACAAAGGTGAAGGGATTGTGCAAATGCAATTCGGGTTAATCAAAAGAGGGATTGCCTTGATCATGTCAGATGGGTCTGATCTATTCAGCTAGTTCTAAAAAGAGGGGTTGGGCCTTCCTTGAAGAGAGAGCCTCTGCTGGCTCCGAAGGAGTAAACAGCCATGTTGAGGGATGGCTGGGCATGTAAAATATGAGGGTGGCTTCTACTGCTGAGAGCAAGCCCTGGCCAACAGCCAGCGAGGAAGCAGGGACCTCGGTCCTAAACGCAGGAAGGCTAAACTGCAAGGAAATAGTTCTGCCAACAACTTGGATGGAGTTGGAAGACCTCCAGACTTAATCTGGAAGACATCTTGATTTCAGATTTTTGAAACCCTAAGCAGAGAACCCAGATACTTTATGTCCCTATTCCTGACCTACAGAAACTATGAATACATGAATTACTTTTAAGACATCAAGTTTGTAATAATATGTTAAGCAGTGATAGAAAACTAACATAAGTCATAACCGTGAGCTCTTCCAGCAAGAAAACTTTACTGGGTAACTGGAGAAACTGCAGGGCAGATCTAGGAGCACAGCTAAACTCAGGTGTCACTCCAGTGCTATCTCTGTGGGTTATCTTTTGCATCTGAAATCCTATAGCTTTGTTCATCCCTCTCTTGTGGTACTTTTCAGATTCATTAGATTTATTAATGTTCATGTGTCATCTTCCTGACTAGATATAAGGTCCTTCCTATGGAAATGATATCCCAGGTGTTTTTGTGGCTCCCCAGAGTTTAACATAATTCTTGGCGTATCAACAGAAACTTACTGACAATTCTCAGTGGCAAAACTTGGACTTCTATTTGAAGCAGTTAGAGAATGAGTTTTGATATGAGGACAATTAAGACATGGTGTTCGTGATTGTTTTAACGGTGTTAATTTAAAATACCAGGAGTAACCAAGCATTCTGTCCCTCATTTGCAGTCAGTGAGAATATTTCTTTCATCTGAGATTCTGAATGTTCATCCAGTGGGTTCTGGTTCTCTGAAACCCTGCCAAGACAGAATCATAGCTCCATCTGAGTAATTTTTATTTTTATACTGCGAATGGAGAAAAGAATTTCCTAAGCCACTGGGACAGTGCCACGTCTGAAATCAGGATTCTACAATCAGGGCCACTGTGTTTATAAGAAGTAGGAATAAAATTTCTTCTTGGAACACTAAATACAGATTTATAGAAACATACAGCCTTTAGCTCCTGGTTTTTTCCTCCCATTTTATTGATATGTATAAGTGCAATACATATTGTTTACATTGATCTTGAGTATTTTGTGCATACACACATCATGACAAAATTATAAATTCTTCCCTTCTCGCTTTCCAACCCTTCCTCCTTCTTCCCCTCCCATCTAGTTCCCATATTCCCTTTAATTAGTTCTGTGAAATAATTGTTTGTTTAGATCCTGTTTTGAATGAAATTTTGGGGCACTGAAGAAGAAAGCTCAAAAAATGAAAATAGTCAAGCTTTTAGGATGAGAAATCTTTTATCACAAAAGAAGCCAGCAGCCCCTGGAAGCTTGTTGTTTGGGGCCCTGGTAGGCCTTTAAAGGTTCCCAGAGGTCCTAGGCCTCCCTCTGTCAAGAAATTCCATGTCCAGTTATGCCTGAGGACTTGTACACCACAGGGAGCTACTCTTGGCAAGCTTGATGATTAATAACAAAATCCACCACCACTAATAATCACCTTGTAGCTCATATAAAAATAGAATTATAGGCCAACAATGGATTCTTTCTGAGCCAAGATAATATGCAGGTCTACATTCATGTGCTTCTTGAGGAACACCAGATGGTTACAATTGGCTTGAGAATACATTCTGAGACTTCTAGATCTTGGACCTTATAAAAATAGTGAATGAAAACATTTGCATAACTCTGATGGATTTGCATTTCTCATGCATTATCCCAGGCACCTGCGGATAGACAAAAGCATCCTTTCCTAACTTGAGCTAATATGGGTGATAAAGTCCAAGAGCCATGATGATTAAGGCCTCAGAGGGCATTTATTTTATGTGGGTATTAGAAGTATGTGTCCAAATTCTGGTTGCCAAATCTCATAAGGCTTCATACATCTGGAGTTGACAGATCAGATCGTTACAAGTTAACATCAATATGGTGTTAAAGTCCTCAGTCAAAATTATTCACACCAGCTATTTTGCTGATTTGTCCTTCGGTTATTCCCATGGTCATTAATGTAACTGGATGTGACAAGATCCAGATTTTATGTTTCATGTGGAGGGCCAATGCATATACAGGAAATCCAGAAATTACTTCCCAATGCTCCTGGCATGAGATCGACTTGTTGTTTCCTTGGAGCTCACAGGGTATTTCTCTTTATCAGAAACTTGCAAGTAAATGTGCCAGGACAATAAAACTGCAGTATCACATATTCGGAGGTATGTAGCGAAGTTAGTAGTTGGGGAGAATGTTGGAATTGGGTGCTCCCTTCCCCTGTTCTCTCTAATGAGAGGCTGGGATAACAAGGACTACGAGGAAAGCAGAGGCAGAGGAATAAGCTTTGGGTAAGTAGGCTCGGCTCATCCCCTTCTCCCTTAGCTTCCCCGGGAGAGATTCCTAGGAGTTCAGTCTTCTTGCCCCAGCCCTAATGATCAGTCTCTCAGGGTGAGGCTTAGCAAGTTGCGTGCAAGCAAGTAGATGATTTTGGGGTACCTGGTGGCTCACTGACTTGGATCTTTGAAGGCCCCTTGAAAGGCTTTCTTGGAGAGGTTGAGATGGAGCTTAAAGGCAGGATGTGTCTGGAATATGCGAAGTCCTGAGTTCCAGATTTCAAGACTGTCCATAATACCAGTTTTGGAACCACTCAGAATCCTCTGCCCATCTCGATGTAGGTGGAGGAGGAAGGGGAGGACTAGACCTAGGAGGCAGGTGGGAGAAGAGTCGCAAGCAAATGGTCTCTCCGTCAAGGTGGGTCCCTCTGCCATGGGTCCCCAAGCTTACAGGATTTAAGGGGAGGGATCCTAAAAAGAATATGAATTTACTACTGAGAATTAAATATAAAATTATATTTATTTAGATGCTGAAAGAAACCATAATGAATGACATGTTTTTGAAATTTCCATTGAAATTTAATAAAAATAAAATAAATATATTAGTATAAATTGTTATGTAAATTTAATTGAATTGATTTGTTGCCCAACATATCTTTTTTCAGCACTAAAGATTGAACACAGGGCCTTCTCAATGAGCTACATCCCTCTCCTCTCCCCACCTTTTTTTGAAGACTAACACCTCTAGGATAAAGTGTTACGACTATGGCAGGGGGTGCTGTGTGGGTTAACTTGGAATTCTTCTCTTTCCTCTCAGGAGAATCAGGAAGGTTAGAGTCACACCTGTCCAGGTAACTGAGCTAATATCCCCTAGTTAGTCTTCTCCATCACCCCCTTCATAGTCCCGGTGAAAAGGTGATGGCTTAAGCCTTCAGGAACCAGGTAAGGAGAGAATTGTAAGATTTCCCTGAAAAAGGGATGAGAAACAGAAGCACTTCCTTGGTTCCTTCTAGAGCACAGGCAGTCAGATCTGCAGCAGAGGATCCCGCAGAGAACATCATCTACAGGCAACATCCACAGAGCAGCCAGAAGGTACCAGCAAAGACGAGATGGGACCTGCTAGGGCTTGAGGATGGGATGAGGCAGGGAAGATTATTGTCTGGATGATCATTTCCAAAGATAGAAGATAACTGGAGACCTTCCAGAACCCCCAAACACATGAATATCCAAGAAGATAGACCACACCCCATAGAATGTGGACTCAAGGACAGGCAAGAACAATAGGGCCCTTTTGTGAAGCATTTCCAAGTTGATTCTGCAGCACCAGGTTTCCAGTGGCAGATACGGACCTGAGCTTTCGCCAGAAAGACATCTATGTCAAGGGCATGGATTTGATAAGACCAACGGGCCGGGCCGCCGGAGTGGCTGACAGAGAAGCCCTCTGTTCCTCCAGAACGAGCTGGGCTTGTTATCCCTGCTTGGCTCAGCTTTGGCCAGAGGCAATCTGTGGGAAGACAGCTCAAGAGTCAACAGAGTGATGGGTTTCAGGGTACATGGGTTGAGTCTTCAGCCAACTAAGAGACACAGTCTCATGGCTACCACGATAGCCGGTAAGCTCACTTAGAATAGATACAGCCAGCTGCCAGGCAGTGATGGGCATTCACTTGAAGTTTGCAATCGTAAGTATAAAATGAACATCTTCCTGTGGAAACTGTGTTACTCAAATTTTAACACTTCAGGAGTGTATGAATGAGCTCTCTGGCTCCGGTGGCCGTGGAAACGAGGTTATAGAAAAGCAATTGTTAACAACTAGTAGTATTTTTGGATGTGTGATAGATTAATTTTTAAGATTTCTGATCTGGTTTTCTCAGTAATAAAAACAATCTCTCAACTCCAGCTGAGTTCTTTCCAAATAATACATCTTCGAACTGTGTGTGACTCCACTTTTAGCAAACATTTATGGAAGATTTCTTGACCGATTCCCAATCTGCTCTTTAGATAGATAATGAGTCTTTTCTCCATTCCAAATCAGGTAAGTCGACTACCATGAGTGGATTGATTTGGCCCTCCTCCTTCTGACATTTTATAGACCTGCTCTTCCTAAATTGAGTTTTTGGGTATCTCCTAGAGGAACCCTATGGAAATATCCATAGAAAACTTACAATCTACTTTTTGCTGCTAAGCTCTTGAGAGGCACATTCTGATTACTTCAAAGGAGAAAAGTTCATTCAAGCCCAGAACAGGGGGAAGGAGAGCCAGATGGGTCTTAGCTTCTGCACACCGCCACTTTTGCGACTTTCCTACTCTCATTTTGCTTTGTTCCATGGAAAGTTCAGAGCCCAGTTTGTATTCTGCCTTACCTAATGATGGAAACCCAATTTAAGTCTCTGGCTATTAATTTTCTTCCTATATTAATTTCCCTTTCTTCTTATATTTTCCTTTTAAATTAAAAAAATCCTACATTGGACAGAGATTTTAAGACTCCCCAAATTTCCCAGTAATATTCAGAATTCACATTGCTTGCTTTCCCCGTCATTCCTTCTCCCTCGTCTGTGTGGCACCAGGAGCTTCTGTTTGCTCCTCAGGGACGGAGGGGCAAAGGCTGTGCTGGATTTTGGCGCAGGCAGTTTGGGTGGGCTCAGCAGTCTCAGGATGGTGTGACCACTGGCGGCGCTCAAGTAGCGACTGATGGGCAACCCGCTTCTGCCCAGGCATCAGGTCCGCTCGTGGGACAGACGAGAAGGGGCACTTGTGAGCATCGTCTCCGCACCGCCCCCTGGGCACAGCTACTCACACCGTGGCACTGGCAGCCCCTCCACAGCCCCTTCTCTCCATAGCTGGGCCCCATCCCCAGCCTCCACATGGGCCTCCCCCACTCCCACGCAGGACAGAGGTCACTTGTTATCCCTCTCCCCCGCTCCCTTTGAAGTCCTCTTCATTTCCTTAGAGCCTTGCCTATTGGTTTTTCAAGAGCGTTATTTAGAAGAAAGCGGGCGGGCCAGGGGACCCAACGGAACAGCAACTCTGTTTTTCTTTGTGGTTTTTCTGTGTCCTCCCAGACTGGCTGGAAGAGAGAAGACAGAAGTGAGTGAACTCAGTCTGTATGAGCAAAGTACATGAACACAGGTATTTAAAGTATCCATATATTTAGGCATTTGCATTTATTTTAAATATATCCATGTGTGTGTGTAAATGTGTGTGTGTGCCTCCCAGATCCGATCATGTCACGTCTAGTTTTATAACTCTGCTACAGTTACTGCTTACTTCCTCTAGAATAAAGTCCAAGCTCTCCTTGGCCAGGCCCCCACACCCTGTGCCCTCGGTGCCCTCCAGGGCTGGCCACCTCTTAGCCACCACCCTACCCGGCCGCAGCTGCCTCCTGCAGGCCCTCAGGGCATCTTGCCCATCCCACCTCTGTCCCTTTGCACAGGCTGCTGCCTCGGCCTGCAAACCTCTCCACCTCCTTAGGGGCCTGCTTTGGGGAGTGTTGTGCATTCGTCTGGAATGAACTCTTCCCTCCAGAGAAGCCCTCTGGAGGTGGCAACGTCTAGCACTATGCCGTCAGCTCCGGGTGAACTCTGAGGACCTGCTGCTGGCCCCCAGAGCTCCAGGCTCACTGGTTCCGCCATAGAGGAACACACCTCCTGAGCATGTGGGGTGCTCTCCGATCACGTGACCGCAAGGCAGCACCCCAAAAGGGTCTCCTCGCGCGATTGCCACTCAGCAGATGGTCACTGTGTGAATAAATGTCTGCTTATGGATCCTGTGCATGGGGCAGCAGAGAAACAAGGCAAATGTTGGGGCGCTGCCCAAGAACAGCTGCTAAGGGAACCAGGGACAACGCCTCCCCTGGAAAGACTCCCTGAAAGAGTTAACATTTGTTTCACAAGGACATCACCACAACTTCTGAAGAAAGCAATGCTGTTTATTTTGGGGGTCTCCTCACTGTCTCCATGAGTGTCTCCATGTTCTGCTGCTACACCCCGCCCCCCTTTGAAATCAGGGCAGGGGACAGCAGGCAAGGACCAGGCCTTAGGGAGACCGCTGACCTGTTGCTGCCCCTCAGGTCTGAGAAGAAGGAAATGGTCCCACCTCCGTCCTTTCCACACCCCTACGGTGGTGGGAACCCCCAGCTGTGTTTCTGGTTTCCCACGGCTTCAGCCACTCTGCTCTGGGCTGGTCTTCTAAGAGCCGGGGCCGGGCGGGCCTGGCTGCCTCTTTAAGTCTGCAACAGGGTCCTTCTCCCGGACTACTGAGCCTCAGAACTTCCCTCTTTGTTACTATTTTTCCAATGACTCTTCTTTCCTTCCTTGAATGTATGAAATCCCAAACATCCCTCCGTGCCCACGAACACAGGGTGGGACTTTTGCCTGTCTTACATGATGTCACAGCTCAGCACCTGGACCAATGAGTAGAGACCTTGCTGAACAGAAAGCCGGCGGACGGAAGCAGGAGTGAATCAAGGTAGCGTCCACGTTCCTTTGGTTGTATTTTCCAGCCAACAGTCTCGTTTCTGCGACCTGAAATGGTTTCAGTTCTGGTCTTACCTGAGCGAGGGAGGGACTTCTCCGCCGAGGCTGCTCCAGTAACCCTTTCACTCTACGGATCCTAGAACAGAGGCAAGGGACGGGAAATGGCAGGGGCTGCAGGAATTGCTGCCTGGAAGCCCTAAAGTTTCCTCTGGCAGCTCCCCCCTGGCTTGGCTTGGGTTACAGCGGGAGCCAGAGTCCAGAACAGCGGAGGAGCGGCAGGAGCCTGCTCTGCCAAGGTGGGGGGTCCCAGCGCCAGGAGCCCTGGCTCCCCGCAGCATCCGGATTTAAACAACTCTGTTTAGAAGCAGAAGAGAGCTCTCCAGAAAATGGAAGGGCTCTGGCAGGCCTCCCAGGCGAGGAACTGCAAGTCCCTGCCAACTTGAGCGGAAACGGGGGATCTGAGAGTAGGGAGGGGGTGGTAAGAGGGCACCGGGCGGAGCAGCCTCCACCCCGGCACGTTCCCCTGGTGAAGGCCCTGCTCTAACGTAAACACGTTTCTGAGCACCAAGTGGGTCTTTATTCTTCCGGGCTGTTGTCTGCAAGCCGGGCTACTTCCGGTGAGCTCAATGATTCCCAGGTGCCTGTGTTTGTTCTCAGACAGGGAATGTTACAAGCTATTCATAGTCCTGCCTGGGAATTCTTTGGAAAAATTCTGATGGAAAAATCAGCTCCCTCTTGGTGTTCCTGAGGCAGGCACACGATTTCCCGGCTCTTTTTTTCTCGTTGTTTTTCTCCTGGAGGCTGCCTCAGTCCATCAGAGCCAGAGTGTCACGGTGGCCTCCTAAAGGACCTCAACATGCAGACAATCTGCCCCGCTGAGCCGTGGGGACGGGGATTCAGAGGCTGCGAGGGAGGACCACAGGGTCTTGAGGAGGAGGGAGAAGTAGTTACGCATTTTTAACTGCAAAAATGTCTAGACTCAACTTCAGATGAAACCAAACAGACCATCAGTCTGCCACCACGCGCTCCACGCGCTCGCTTGCCAGGATCCTAATCCTCCTGTCTCCGGAGCTCGATGGCTTATCACAACCTCTCTGGGCCTTGAGAAAGTCAATTGTGAATCTCGGACACTTGGAAAACTCTTATCAGGGAGTGAGAGACCTGGCAGACATGCATGTTTTATAAGGCCACGCCCTCCGAAGGCGTTCTGGAGAGGACCAGCATGCTTGCTGCTATGACAACCCGCCTGAGGTGGTGGTAGATGTGAGCCTGTAAATCACTTGGGAAAACTTGCTCTGTTATGTAGGAAAGTTGAGGATAAACCTACCACCCAGCAATTCCAGGGCTACTTTTATGGCCTAGGGCAGCAGTCCTGAAGCTTTTTGGTTTCAAGACTCCCTATACTCTTAAATATTACAGAAGATCCCAAATAACTGATTTCTTAGGGAATTTTACTGATCATCTGCAATAGTAAAACTTAAAACTAGGAACTAAAAAAACTAATTCAGACTCCATAATGATAAGGGCTGACGATAAAGTTCAGGGGCGTATGAGAAGGTGCAGGGTTCACCACCAGTGTGAAAAAAAGAAAAGTGACATTATCTTACAATTTAGCAAATCTCCCTTTGTGGATGTTCCTAGCAGCCTCTTCGTCAGCCTGTTGTGAAATCTCATGCTATGCAGCTGCTGGAAAACACCATGGTTCACTTGCGAGAGATGAGGATGAAAAGGCAGATCGCATCTTAGTATTATTATGAAAATAGTTTTGATCTCACAGACTCCCTCACCCCAGGATCTCAGAGGACCCTGGATCGTACTTTGAGAACTGCTATTCTGTAGAAAATTCCACACCTTTATTCCAGCAGGTAAATGTATATGATAGTAAGTTTTATAGAAAAAGAGGGATGAAAATACAAGCTAAGGAAGAAAAAAAATAATGTGAAATTTCCACTATTAAAGAAGAGTCCTTTGGGCCAGGGGAATGGCCTAGAAAGCGTTAAATCAAGTGCTAAGTACACAACTTGATCCTCCAGCACCACGTAAACCAGGCATGGTGGTGCATGCCTTGAATCTCAGCACCTGGGAGACTGAGGCAGGAGGATTGCTATAAGTCCAAGGCCAGCCTGGGCTCCATAGTGAGTTCAGGACTAGCCTGAGCTATGGAGCAAGACCCTGTCTCAAAAATAAGAGTTCTTCTTCTGTTTTCTTTTTGTTTCTGGTTTTTGTTGTTGTTTTTGGTGGTCCTGGGATTGAATTCAGGGCTTTTGCACTAAGCCGTATATCCTGCCCTTTTTTCTTATTTTTAATTTTTGAGACAAACTCTTGGTAAGTCACTAAGTTGCCCAAAACAGACAAGTTCAGATCTCCTTGTTTCAGCCTCCTGAGTTGTAGTTATTACAGGCGTACACTACTGTTCCCAGTTCTTCATGATTTCTTTTAAAAAGATAATGGAAGATATGAAATTGCTATAGCATCTAAATTGTATTTGGGTACCTCAAAATGAGTGACATGGATTTATTTAAAAATATTTCAGATTTATAGTGAAATTTAATCCTTTGAGTTATTTAAATTCAAGATGTAAATTCTTAAATATCAACACAAAACTTCAGAGAAGGTTATATAATGATTCAAATTCTTTTACAGGGTATGCTAGTGAGAGGCTTGAGGACCCTGGAACTAGATGACATTTATTACTCTTTGCAAGTTTTGGGGTTTTTGAATGTGATCTAAGAAGTTACTTTAGTGAGTGGCCATTGCAGCTAGGAGGATGCCTATCCTCGAACATAAAGGTCCACTTACAATCAAGTGTCCTGAGAAAACTTGGCCTAAAAATATGCAATCTTGGATTTCTCTTAAGTGTTCACCAATATACATATGTGAGCACATGTGTACACACACACACACACACACACACACACACACACACAGACACAATGTTCCCCAGCAAATTCCCACTCCTACAAGGGTAAATCTGTGCAAGTGGTTTACGAACCACCCTGTGTAAAAACATGAGCTGAGCTGACCTAGGACCCAGGGCTGGTCTGGCCATTAAAAAGTCTCTGAAGGTCAATGTGGCCTCAAAGACACTCATTAAGGATCAAAACTTTGGCCTGAAGCCTGTGTTGCTGTAGTGTAAGTCTTCATGGCCTTAGCAGCCCTTGTCATAATATGCTACATGTATGTTATGGTTTGGGTCTGCAATACCTCTCCCAAAAGCCTCATGTATTTTGGTATTGTGAACTACCTATAGATTCTATGTGCTGTTACAAGGTGGGGTCTAGTTGGAAGGGATGGATTATAGGTGTGTGGTAGAAGACAGGTGTGTGGTGGATTATAGATTAAAGGTATGTGGTGAATTAGGGGAGTGTTGTAAAGTATATTTGTGTGGCACATTACTGGGGCTTAACCCAGAAGGGGTGAAACACTGAGGCCGGGCCCAGAAGGGGCAGATCACTGGGACAGATCTGGAAGAGTCTGTGTTCATTTCACCCTTCCTCCTGGGCTCAACTTTCTGTCCCGTTGCCACGAGGTACTCCTCTGCCTCTGGCTCCATTGTGTGCTTTTCTTATCGCCAGTCGCCTGTGAATGGGCTGAGAACTTCTGAGACTGAGAACTGAAATAAATCTTTCCACCCTTGAGTTACGGATGTCGCGTATTACTTGTCAAAAAAGTAACTAAGACACTGTACAAAAGTCTTGGACAGGTGTTTGATTTGGATTTGGTATCAAGGCAAGGTTCTGAGTTCCACATCTGAGTACGGATGTGGGACAGTGCACGCAGGATATTAAAGTGACTCAAACTTAAAGAATCTGGTGGCATCAGACACTAGGAGCCAGTGATACCTTCCAACCACCTCAGTGGCCCATCCCCATTCGTGGGAATGTGAGCACATCGGGGCCTCGGCCTTCCTGGGGAGGCGGATCTAAGCTCAGGTCCTGCACCTTTGCGTTTTGTGGTGTGCAATGAGCCTCTCTTGCTTGTTACCATCCACCCTGTGACATTGCCCAGCTCCTGGTGTCCGAACAGCTTAGCAGTTCTTAGTAACATCAGGAAAGACTGAGGAGGCAGGTTTCCGAATGAACTCAAGTCACCACAACCCACTCTGGTGCTGGAGGAAGTGGGAACGTGAGTGCTTCTCACAAACGTGAGCACGGACAGTGAGAGGGGCACATCATTCCGGCACCAGAGTGGGTGGTGAATGAGGAGAAGAACATGCGTCACTCAGGGGAGCTGGGATTCCAGCTTGGCAGCCCTGATTCAGCCTCCTATGGGTGAGGGCCAGGCCTCCCTTTCCCAAGGGCTTCCATCTCAGCTGGGGCCTGCCCAGGTCAGGTGGGTGGGAGGAGCTATTGTTCACCATTGGCTTTGGGACAAGCTCCTGGAATGTGGCAGTGGGACCCAGGAAGCCTTGGCACCATTTCAAAGGCTGGCATCAGATGCTTACCAGCAGGTTTTTGTTAAAGCCCAGGCTCAGATTGCATAAGGGAATGTGAAAGATGCCAGGCAAGCCAAAACAACTTTCTTTAAGTAGGGCTCAGACCCTAGGCAAGGGGCTATGTCTTCTCCCTATGCCCAGAGTAGGAGAACGAGATAGATATTTCTTACCGGAAGATGGGAACTGAGTCCAAGAATTCGTGTTGCAGTTGCATTTGTGTCTTTTCTTTGAATATTCTGCTGTCGTGCCTGAAGGCTTCAGAGCCTGTCGTCACATCACATGATAAACCACAGCAGCAAACCAAGGAGAGGTGCGAGCCAAGGTGTTGATGGCTGTTCCTGGAAAATTCCGAGGAGTTTGTACTCTAATGAGGGACAGGGAGGAATCCGTGCATTTAACGGACATTGAATCCCTGATTAAAAAACAAACCATAAAACCTAATAATGCTCAGCTTTCATTTCAGTGCAACTCACATGACCTCTACTTGTATGACCTCCTTGTGGTCACTCTCAGCTTTGATGCAGTTGTCACTTGGTGTGTAATTCCTGCCTCATTGAGAGTGCATGTGAAGAGCACATTTAGCCTCTATCCATGAGTTCCGCATCTGCAGACTCAACAAAACACAAATGTCTGCACTGAACATGTACAGACTTTTCCCCTTGTTGTTATTCTCTAAACGATATAACTTAACCACTATTTATAGAACAGTTACATTGTTTTAGGTATTATGAGTCATCTAGAGATAATTCAAAGTATAAGGGATTTGAGCATTGTGGATGTCTGTTTCCATGGAGGAATTCTGGAGGCTGTTCCCTTCAGGTACTAAGGGACAACTGTGCTGGTATTATGAGGTCACCTTGAGTTATTTAGCTCATAAAGCAGTAAATTTCTTGCAAAATTGAGGAAGGAGGTGAGGCCGCAACTCTCCCTATCCTATACTATTAGTCCTTGTCTAGCCTCATCTTGCAACTTGCAAGGAGGACCTGCTTCTCTTTCCTGGTGTCACTTCCCTGTGATGAGCCCAAGAAGACCAGATTCTCAGAATACTTACCCGAAACTCACGGTCGGTCCTGGTCTCTTGGGTCGCTGGTGCCATTTCAGACACATGCCTGGAGTCTGCAGGCTCCTCAGTCACTGCCACAGGCCCAGGGCTGTTGGATAGCTGCCGAAGTCAGAGGAGTCGAAGCCTAGATGGCCAGAAAAAGTGCCTGATGCATTGTCGTCAGTGGCTTGTAGCTGCATAACCCCACTGGAGTCCCAGAGCCCCCTCAGTACTCATGAGGTTGGGACTCTCCTTACTCCTGAGTCTTCAGTTCACGGCTGGCTTGTGTCACGTCCAGCAGCTAAGATACAGTCCCCACTGAAAAATGTTCTTTGAGCACAAGGCAGGATGATCCTATGGTTAGCTAAAGGGCTGCAGCTCAGAGTCACTTCCCCGGGGCACAATCCACCTAGGAGAACACATGGGGACAGTCTTCATGTCCTGCCCCCCACAGACTGAGCACCAGTTTCCTTCTCCTGCATTCTTGCAGGAAACAAACGTCTCTGGGGTTCCTTCAAAACAAAGGCTCTGGAGTCTGCCGCACAGCCAACGGGTGGCGACTCAATGTTAAGAGCTCTGAGCTGCAGAGTAGGCCCTCAGCACGGACGTCTTCAGTCTCAAGCTAAGCACTGACATTGTCTCCTTCTCGGGGGCCTGGGGTGCTGTGGAGCCAGCCACGAGAGTCGGCTGCAGGCTGTCTCAGTTTGGGCTCTGCTAGATACTGTAACCAGTTGAATCCCAATTTCAATGGCCTAATG
Organism: Ctenodactylus gundi; assembly: GCA_004027205.1. NCBI lineage: Eukaryota > Metazoa > Chordata > Mammalia > Rodentia > Ctenodactylidae > Ctenodactylus > Ctenodactylus gundi. Next base: position 65,256 of record PVKB01000583.1, read on the forward strand.
CGTTAGAGATTGAATCTCAATTTCAGCGACCTAATACATTAGAAGTCTACCTACGTGGTGAGTGGTTCTTCGTCATGAAATAATTCGGAGACGCTAGCAACTTCCATCGTGTGGCTCATTCCTTCTACAACCTGAAAGTTCCTTGCATCTAACTGGCAGATGTAGAGAAGTTGCTGCTGCTGCTGCTGCTACTAATTCTTCTTCAAAGTGTGGTAAAATATAAATTGTATAAAATTTTACCATTTGAACTTTCTTTTTCTGGAGATGGTGCCCAGGGTGTACTATGACTGAGTTATATGCCCAGTCCTTTTTATATTTTGAGAGACCATCTTACTAATTGCTCAGACTGGCTGCAAAACTGCGATCCTCCTGTCTCGGCCTTCTGAATCGCTGAGATTACAGGCGTATACTACCACGTGCAAGTGTTTTAACCATTTTTTATGGTTCAGGCGAAGTACAATTTGTTGGTTAATAGCTAACTAGCTCCTTTCTATCCCTTCACTTTTGCACTTCCTGTACCAGCTGTTTGTAGCTACTTGTTGTTGCATGTGGGGGAGTCTTTTTTTTTTTCTTTCTAATTTTGGTTCCCATAAAGCCAATGATTTCAAGGTCTAAATAACTTTCAGTAACTAGATAGAGCTAACCTCTGTGCCATCTTTTGTAGTTTTCAGGGTCTTTTTCATACAACGCACTGGCTCAAGTTCTGACTCCTTCTGTTACTTTCTCGCTGGGTGATATTTTTAAACCTTCTAGCTCTTCAAAAAATGTCAATAAATAGTGCTTATTACCCTTCACACCAACATGAGGAATTCATTAAGGAAGGAAATATTGTACCTCAGAGAGATCAAGTGAATTGCTCAAAGTCATCCATATCGTGAGTGCTAATTCCATCTCTGTGTCTGTGTGCCTGTTGTGTTCAACTATCATCAGGAGCTTGAGAATAAACTTGATGTCCTTCAAGGGAAATGGTGATCTCCAAAACCAAACTCTACTCTTTGATATACAGAAATGCTATTGATTTTATATCCCACTGGTTTGCTGAATTGGCTCATTACTTCTAAGTTTTTGGGTCTTATACACTAAGAATTATGACACCTATAAATAAAGATATTTTGATTTCTTCCTGTCCTGTACATAACCTTTTTATTTCTTTCTCTTGCCTGATTTCTCTGGCTAAAGTTTCAAGAACTACATTGGACAGCAGTAGCGATAGTGGGCACCCTTGTCTTGTTCCTGATTTTGGGCAAAATGCTTTCAGTTTTTCCTCATTTAGTATGACGTTGGTAGTAAGTTTTCTCATAGATGGATTTTATCAGCTTGAGAAAGGGCTCTTCTATACTTATTTTTGTTAAAGGATGATTTCCACTATTCCACTACTTCCACTACTGTTGTCATGTCAACAACATCCACGGAGCCTCCTCTATGTTCCAGGCTCTGGAGACATCATGAAAATAAGAAATGACTCCTTCCCTCTAAAGAGTACAGCATCCAGCCAGTGAGACAAACATGTGAGTAGCTCTCATACACTGTGACAGGCTTTACAGAGACCTATAAAATGCCACAAGACTTCAGGGAAGAGGTGATTAATTTTTGCCTAACATTCTGCAGCAAGCAACAACAAGAAGGTGATAACAGATCTAGGTGTAAGTGACTAAGAGAGGATTCGGGGGGCCGATTTTAGTCAGAAGGCACAACAAAACATCAATGGTGTCAGAGCACGGGGTGCTTGAGGATAGAGAGTAGCTACAGAGGGGACAGAGTATGGTGGAGTGATGAGGTTGGGAGGGTAAGTGGATGGGGCAGGAGGGGAAAGGCCAGGACTCTGCAGACCAAGTAAGGAGATTATTAGTGGGGAGTAATTGGCTAGGACCTTCTTTTATAATGCTTCCTCCTGCTGGGATGATAATGAGAAATTAAACTAATTGACCTACTTCTTCCAACCTTATTCATTCCCAGAGGGCAGGACCACCCTGATACCACATAACAGTCTCACTCAAAACAGGCAAAGGTCAAGCAAAGGTCAGAGGAAAGACCTCTTGAGGACACCCACTTTCTCACGGTGACACCACTGCCTTTTGGTCTGTAGGCAATGAAGGACTGCTGATAGATGTCTCTTCTTTTTGGTTCATAGACTAAGCCAAAACTCTGAATTGGTGTTATGAAGTCGGGGTCACTATACGATACCTGGAAAGACAAACTCAAAGCCTAGGGACATCAGAACACACTGTGGGTTGTCCATTCTCCTGTGGACTAAGTGTGCAAAAGGAGGCAGAGAGAAATAGGGAAGGAAGATAGGAAAGATGATAGCAGAATGGCGTCAGAACCCAGGGCCGGCGTCCACGACAGCTCCTCCCTGGCACTCCCCTCACACGACCAGTTCCTCCCTGGCACTCCCCTCATGTGAGAGGCGGCTTCCCAACTTCCCTGGCAGCAGAATGGGGTTCCCAGCCATGTTTTCTAACTTACAGATAGAGCCAGAATGAAGGTGTTCTGATCTGTAGGTAGATGTGTGGTAAGAAATCAAACCTGAAGCTAACAGTTGCCCTGCTGTAGGTTGCAGTGGCGCCTCTCTCTGACATACTTGGTCCAGGAAAGCCCTGGGAAGCTCTGGGACTTTCTGTGGACGTGGGCAGAAAGGTTGAATTTGCAGACCCACTCCTCACTTCTGTTTGACTTTGAGAGACATTAATCCTAAACTTCACCTATTATGTGAAAAATGCTTTCTAGGATGACTGTTATTAAATAGGAGCATTTAAATGCAAGCCCTCTTCCTTTGACTCTGCAGGCCACAGGGATTTGCATTACGGAGGCTTATATGCTCCCAAGTCAATAGAGAAGTACTCGCCTGCTCAAAACTCAAGGATGTGAAAAGCAGCTTACCTCAAACAACCACAAGTCCTTCTTTCTCACTTCTTTTTCTTTCCCGGTCCCCTTGATGTGATGATATGTGTCAGAAGAAATGTGTAAAATACCAGAATGCTGTCAGGGCCGATCCCTAAATTTGACAGTTTGGAGCTCAAACGTATCATCCCCCACATCGCTGGGGTGTTCCCAGGATGTGCAGAGGACATCACTCCCTTGTGATCCAAGCACTCAGTTGCTGACAAAAGTTTTATAAACTGTATTTTTTGACTTGTTGGGGAGGGGAGTGGAGGGAGTTCATTGTTTAAAACAGCTATGTGACAAATCCTTTTTAAAAAGTACATCTTCCTGTAGTGTTAATCGGCTTCTGATCTGTACACTGGGATTTGCTGACATGAAGACAGATGTGCCGAGGCATACAGTGTGGAGGAGAAGCACAATACACTACTGATCAACTCCTGAAAACTGGTAAGCCAGCCAGGGAATGAACACCTTTGGTGAATCAGTTTATACAACAAACATTTCCTGGAAATTCGTCCTGTGCTGCCCCTGAAGGCACTGTGTTAGGAGTCATGCTTCCTGCCCCAAGGGACTTCATAATCTAAGGGTTAAAACAGGCAGGTACCCAGCTGCCCATAATGCAGCATTACAGGTGCCATGACATCAGGTGGACTGTGATTACTTCTAGTCTGGGGATAGTGAATACCCAATCAAGGTAGTACGTATCTGGGATTCCCCTTCCCCAAACTGGGCCTCACTACATCCATATCTAATTTTTTAAATGCACAATATTGTCATGAACTAATTATACGTAGCACTGCCAGTTTAATTAAAAAATTTATTCAGAACAAAAGTTCATCAATGCATGACAATATCATGACTAGATCTTTGATTAAACACTTGTTTAATTTTTATTTTCAATTGTGTCCTATTTTCAAACTTCTTTCCCATTATAAGGCATGGGATTCTCTAGTTCCTCTGACCTCCGCCAGACCTGGAACTGTGACCATCTTCAAAAATGAAGGCAGAGTCTTGACTAAGTCGCAGGATTCTCATCTGCTGGTGTCCCAGCAGGGGAAGCTTCTCAAAATTACATTGAGAGAGTAGAGCTCAAGAAGTTATGAAATGGGATTATAGACCATTTGTATTTATTTAGAAGCAAGGTTTCACTGTGCAGTCCAGCCTGGTCCTGACCTCACTAGGATGTAACCCAGGCTGGCCTGGAATTCATGGCTCCTGCCTCTCAGCTTCCCAAGTACCATCAAGCCTGGCTAACTTTTTATGTGGTGCTGGGGATGCAAACTGGCAGCTTGTGCACACTGGGCAAGTACTCTAACCGCTGAGGTATTCCCCCAGCCTAGACCCTTTTATTCTTAAGGACAAAAGGGTCTTTGAATGGAAGTTATAGGAAAGTGGATTTGAGATCAAAACAAGGAAGGAATTATGTCATAGCTGAAGCCCTCTAATGTTGGTGGAAGTAGAGGTGCTATGGTCTGGATATTGAGTGTCCCCCAAAAGCCTCATGCATTTTTTACTGTGTGTAATTGGGAGGCAGAGCTTGGCTGGAAGGGGCCTGATGTTGGGGGTTGAACCTGGAGGGATTGTACCAATCTGTTGTGACTGGGGGGCCCAGGGCACAGCTTTCAGGTATTTGGCTACTGACTTGTGGACCAGGAAATGAGGGAAGGACACTCACCCTGTTGGGGCGGCAACTGGAATCATCGTCACAGCTTCTTCTGGGAAAGCTCACTGCCTTTGCTCCAGCTTCCCCTGGCCTCTGTCTGCGATGGGTTAGTGGCTCTCCAGCCTCTCTCTCTCTCTCTCTCTCTCTCTGCCATGTACCTCCACAGCTGCAGACTGCCCCACCATCAGGCTCTGTGAAACACTCTGAAACTGTGAACTAAATAAATATTTCCTTCCTGAAATTGTGGATGTTGGGTATTTTGTCACAGCAACAAACAAAGTAAGGGACACAGCAGGCTCCATTTTACTAACAGAGGCCAAGCAGAAGTGTATTGACAGTCAAGGGTTCCTAAATTCGGCGACAGGTTGGATGAATGAGCCCTCTCGCCCTTTGTGCTAAGCCAAATCCCTACTTCTGTTTTCAGTAGATGGACCAAACCTGGGCTAGAAAGAGTATCTCTCCTGGAACCCATGTTATCACTGCTTGATAAAGAGAGGGAGCTATTCTCAGGGTCCTGGCTGGCCACCGATGAGGAACTTCAGACTTCCGGAGCTGGATCTCAAAAGCCAACGAACTCAGTCTTGGGGGTTGGGCCTCTACATCCATCAACTCCATCTGATAACTCGAAACTTACCTTCAGTCCTCCACACTGGAGACCAGTGAGGCTGGTTTGTCTTGTTCTAATTATTATTTAGATGATTATTTGGCTAATTCCTGAGTAAGACTTGAATCAAGTCAGACCTGTTAATTAATTGAATCGAGGTTATATAATCATATTTGGGCACTTAAATACCGAGCAATTACTTTGGATCCCAAGCATCTCACATACAAGGAGGGAGTTCTAGTAAGTGTCAGAAACGTATGCTAATGTGCGAAGTCTAACCCCCAAAGCGGAGGGTGGAGCATCCAGGACACTCCTGTTTCAGTGAAGTTGCTGTAATAATTACCACTCTGGGTGCAATTTGAAAAGAATGCTGGAAACATCTCAAAAGAGTATTGACTCTTCCCCAGCCCATGGAACCCGTCACACTTGGAACATGTCTCTCTGGGGCATGTGGTGGCTCATGAATGCACTGTCACAATCTGTAGGAGGCCTCACGAGGAGCCTCCACTGAGTCTCCAGCAGTGTTCCCTCCTTCCCTCTTTTCTTACACACGTACCATGAGGCCTACTCAATTCTTCAGGTTTTTTTTTTTTTTTTTAAATTTGTGCCTCTTCTAGTTCACAGTCCCATCTCGAGTGCCTCCTAATCTTGCATACCTCAAATATCAGCCCTTTCTACCAGGAGAAAAGAAGGCAGAAAGGAGGCAGAAGAAAAATTATCGACAAGTTGACATGAGGATAATGTAAAAATACTGTCAGGAATAAGGCACTGAGCATGAGTTTGTAGAGTTTGTTATTAAATTCTCTAAGGGTCATCTCAACAGCCTCAGAGAGCCGCTAGCCCTAGAATCCTCATCTTTTCTTCCCTCTTCACTGGGAAGACAAGGACCAGATGTTAAGAATTGGACTGGCAGACTTTGTTGAAACCATGAGCCTTCACAGGCTGGCAAGCTCACAACTTGATGCCATTTTCAGCACTTTCTGCTCTCTCTCTCTCTCTCTCTCTCTCTCTCTCTCTCTCTCTCTCTTTCTCTTGCTCTTTTTCAGATCCATCCCCATGGCCTATGTCTCTTATATGAAGTCATCAGGCTGCCTCTGAGGAGGAACATTCCCAGGGCATTCTTATCCCCCCTCCTGGAGAGGGAACCTATACAGATGAGTTGCAAAAGTCAGGAAGGAGCTCCACACTGGAGCTGGAGTCCTTGGGGATGGGTTTCATGTAAACGTATGTGCACATGGGCAAGCTTGCCTCAGGTGTCCTGTGTATAGCCTCTGGCAAAAGGACCCTGATCTCAGCAAGGCCAAATGAGGCATCGAGCTGACCCTTTGCAATGGCTTCATTAGACCCACAGGGTATGACCTTGGGTCTGGCTTTAGTTTATTCATTTCTATCCAGGGATTGTATTAAATAATTCTATCTGCAACTGGAAGTCTTCATATACACATTTACTTAGTGTGGCTTCTCGACCTTTTGAAATTCAGCTACCAAAGGCTCTAATTTATTCCTTTACTAGTTTCCTTCCAGGGCATCTGTGGCAAAGATAAACCCATGACCTATGACAGGGCTGGCTGGAGTTTAAGATTTAGGTGGGCATGTGGGCTTAGTATGGTGAAGTAGAGCCAAGAGAACATTTCAAACCAACCACGCCACCTTGAGAACACAATTTTCAGGAACTACCAAAGACAAGGGCAAGAGTTCTCCCTCTCAAAGTGAAGTTCAGGGTAAATGTCTCTCCTGATATGCGCCAGAGCTCAAGGAGAAAGAGGCTCAGCCTGGCCCTGCCCGTTCCCTGGATGACCTTTCATAGCAATGCTCTGGGACCAGCGCATACGACAGGGAAGAAAACACCATCCACCGTCTCTGCCCCAATATCTGCCGTGGTGACTGATCTCTTGCCTGAAGATCTAAACTATGGTTGTACCTGTGATAGGATAATGGCCTCAGGCTTGAAATGATTTGAAGCACTCATCCAGAGGACTCTGGCCAGGTGCAATTTTCTGATGACACAGATTCCCCAGGGGACACTTGCCTCCTGCCTGTGACCCTTCTAAAAGTGGCTTTTGCCACAGGACCATAGAGACAACTGATGCTTTTGCCAGTGACATCATTGGGAATTCTAAACTTCCCAGTAGGGAGAGGCTGTGACTGGGAATACAGACTTCGCAGCACATCCCGTTCACCATACTCTCAGATCTGTGGACAGAAACAGAAGCCTTAGAATGGTGAGTACCCTTAACATAAGAAGAGAAATGCTTTTCCAGTTTTTAAATGCAAGCCTTATCATTGTTGGGGATTTGTTTGCTTTTTATTTTTTTTTCACAGTGCTGGACTTTGAATCTAGGGCTTTCACCCTGAGTTATATCCCCAGACCTTTTAATTTTAGTTTTTATTTTGAGGTATTGTCCATCACTGTCCTTGTGCCCATCCTCCCAGAGTTCTGGGCTTCCGGGTGTGCACCATCCCTGGTTTATGGTTACTGATTTATCATCATTATTAATTTAAGTATATGTTGCTGCTTCAGTTTCTGAATCAGACTTGGCCAGATCTAGAGTTCAAATTGTCTATGTGGTTGTTTGGGAACAGTTTAGAACAATTTAGAGGAAACTATTAGGGCCAGGGGGGCTATAAGCACTTTCTCAGTGGTACTCTGAGGTCTTGGGCTTCAAAAGAGATAGAGTTCTCCTTTAAAGAGTGCTGAATCTCAGTGAAGTGAGTCCAATGCCGAAGGTTAAATATCGAATGGTTTCTCTAATATGAGAAACCCAGATCACAGTCACTTCATATAACTAGTTGAGGGGAATAATGGGAACTAGTGGGGAGGGGGAGGGTGGAAAGGTCAAGAAGGGAGGGGAGAGGATTTGTAATTTTGCTGTGATATGTATATGCACAAAATACTCAAGATCAAAGTAAATATGTATTATGTATTAAATATTATGCATATATATATGAAATAGGGGAAATAAGTGTTAAATCTGCTGCCCCTGTGTCTTCTTACTTCCTGATTCGTTCTGTCTTTCATGACCCAACTCAAATACTCCCTCTTTCTGTGAGCTGGCCTTCTATGATGAGCCCCAGATGGAATTTACCTTACCCCACTCTAACTCCTATAGCATCTCTCCCTAGCTTCTCCCCACTTTGATAAGATAGATTACATACTTGTTTTAGTTATTAAGTTTCAAAAGTTCAGATATCGCAGAGCTTGTTCTCTGACCACAATGGAATTCAATTACCTAGGTAACTGTACATAGTTGGAAATGGAATAACACATTTTTTTGCTATTTTCCCCACTATTTTTATTAATATACAAATGTAATAAATAGTATTTACAATGAATTTGGGTGTTTCATACATCTATGTATCATGTCGACAACCCTCCCACCCCCTCCCTGTCCCTTCCCCCGGCTCTGGCTATCACTTCATATGGTTCCAAAGAATGTTTGTGTTCTGGGTTTTCCAAGAATAACACATTTTTAAATACCATGGATCAAAGAAGAAATGTTAAGGGAAATTAGAAAGTAATTCTAATTGATAATGAAAATTTAATATCACATTTCAAAGTTTGTGGCATGCAATAAAGGAGTGCTTAGAGAGAAATTAATAGTTTTAAGTTAATATATTATAGAAGAAAAGAGTTTTAAAAAGTTACACCTTAAAAATGTAGAAAAGGAAATTAAATCTCCCTAAACTGAAGGACATCATAAATATAAAAGCAAAAATCAATATATCAGAAAATAAGCAATGTAGAAGAGTTTTTAAACAAAGTAAAAAAATTTTTTTGAAAAGTTTTGTAAGATTGATCTAGAAGGATTGTTCAATAAAAAGGAAAGAAAATAAAATTAGCTAATATAGGGATGAAAAGAAATATCATTACCAATCCTACAACTGGAAGATGAAATAAATGACTTTATGTTAATAAAGTTAATAACTTGGGTAAAATGAACAAATTCTTGAAAAATACAACTTACCAAAATCAAAACAGGAAGAAATACAAAATCTAAACAACCCATATCTTATAAAAATTGAATTTATTTTTAGAACTTCCTACAATAAAAAATCTATACTAGTGTGATTTCACTTGTGAATTCTATTTTACTAAATATTTAAGGGGAAAATTACTGGTCCAGTGTGAAGTCTCTGAAAAGAGAGAAGGGAATGTTTATCCAGTTTATTTTATAAGGTAACCATCACCCTAATACCAACACCTGACAAAGATTTACAGTAATGAAAATGACAGAATACACTTGGGAGCAGATACACAAACACCCTTACTGTAGTGTTAGCAAGTAGAACTCAGCAATACATGAAATTGATAACATGTAATGACCAAGTAGGGTTTGCTTAGAAATGTAAAACTGATTGGACATTTGAAAAATCAATGTAATTTGTAATATTAACAAAATAAAAGAGAAAAAGACTATGATAATCTCAGTAGGAATAGAAAAGACATGTGACAAAGTTGGATGCCCATTTACAACAAAAGCTCAAAAATCAAGACGGAGAAGACAATTTCTTCAACTTGATAAAACACATTCATGGAAAATCTACAGGTAATGCATTTATATCCAGTGGTGAGAATGAGCATTTCTCTGCTAAATTAGTACAATGGAGGCTTATTCACATCCAATATTTTAACTCAAACTTGTACCTAGAGGTACAAGACAAGAAAATAAAAGGATTAAAGATTGGAAATAAAGACACCGTCTTCATCTGCAGGTGACAGGCTTAATTGATAATCCTAAAGACAGAGAAGGCTAATATATAAAAAATAAATTATATTTCTACACGGTAGCAATAAGCTATTAAAAAATGAAATTCAAAAACATAAAACAATTGATTTAATAAAAGATTGTAATAAATCAGAGTTTAAAATTGCCGAAGATATTGACAGAAATTAAAGAAGACCTATAAAATGGAAACATGTCATAGGTTGGAAGACTCAATTTTAATTACATTCTTAATAGTTTTTTTAGGTTGGTCCTATAATGTATATGGGATACAAAGTACCTAGAATAGTCAGAACAGTCTTAAGTTGTGTGGGAGTTGGGGGAATAAGGCTGGAAGACATAAGAGTATTGATTTCAAACTTATTATGAAGCTACTATAATCATGGTAGAGTATTATTTAGGTAAGGATATTCAAGTAGTTCAATGAACAGAAATAGACCCATAGAAATATGGTTTATTGATTTTTGTAAGAGACACCAAGAATTTTTAATAGAAAGAAAAATCTTTCCAACAATAGTCCTGGAGTCACTGTATAAATAAATTGTATAAAATGAGCCAGGTATGGTGGTGCACACCTGGAGGTTGAGGCAGGTGGAGTGAGAGTTCAAGGCCAGTCTGGGCTACATAGTGAGTTCAAGGCCAGTCTGGATTATATAGCTGCCTCTTATCTCAAAAAACAAGCAAACCAACCAACAGGAAAAAACCGTACCAAATGAGCTTCGTTACTAATAACACACACAAAATTTAATTCAAGGGTAATATAGTCTATGTTAGAGCTAAAATTCTAGAGTTTCATACAAAGAATATCTTTGTGAGTTGGGGTGAGTTTTAAATTAAATAGGACAAAGAAAATAAATATAAAATAAATTAAAATTATCAAAATTGTCAAGAAAGAGAAGTTAGACATTATCAAAATTAAAACATTTTGCTTATTAGAAGGAACCATTATGAAGAGAGGTAGGTAAGCTAGAGAGTAGGAAAATACCCAGGGGGTGTATTTGACAAATGACTTATATCTCAAATGTAAAGAATCCTTATAAAGCAATCATAAAATATGACAGCCCAAATTTTAAAAGATGAGCAAGAGATTGAACAGACAGCTCATTAATATATATATATGTATATATATATATATGTATATGTATATGTATATATATATATATATATATATATATATATATATATATAATAAGGACAAGATGAAATGCTCAGTATCATTAGTCATCAGAAAAAAATATATAAAAATTCAGAGTGCCCCAAAGGTCGCCATACACAGAAAGACATTAAAAATATAAGAAATAAAAATGTGTTCATTCAGGACTAAGTGGTCATAATACTTGAAATAAAACTAATGCTACAAGAAAAATTATGCACACACTAATTCAATGTACATAGTGTCCTAAAAGTTACCCTATATAGAGAAATTTAACAAACTTTTGGTACACCTTATATCAGTTGCTTGATCCTCCTGTCTGTCGCTCATCTTCGATCTGGCCCGCCATTTTCTTCCCCATTCAAATGCTCCGGCTGTCCCTGCGTGTGGGCCACCTCCTCAGGCTATAGGGGCTTGAACACACTGCTCCTGACACGGGCATTCCCCTGCTATGATCGCCTACCTTACCCCACCCTCCTTGTGGCTTTATGGAAATGACAAGGAAAGGATGAATTTAAATGGACTATCATTATTATTTTAAACTTGAACTCATTCTTTTTTCTCTAAATCGTGTCGATTTTTATAACCAAGTAGGGGGGAAACACAAGGACTCTTCTTAGCCAGGAAAGCAGTTGTCTAAGAGAAGTTACATTTTGTTCCCCCAAAGGGCATTCATTCAAACAGCTGCTGGTTTTTCAAACACTAGTCTGGTTTTTCTATTCCCTGTCAATGATATCAAGAAAGTCTTTATGCCAAATGACAGATACATACATTATCTAGTATCACTCCTCCGAGCTAGGTCGATCCCTGCTTCCTTAGTGGGTCAAGAGATGAGACCATTAGCTGAGAGAGAGGGAGAAGGGGCCTGGAGGACAGCAGGGCACTTTGGTAAAACCAGTGTGGAAAGTGAGGAAGAAGAGTAGGAAAGATATGCCTGACCAGGGCTAGACCCCATGTTCCTCAGGAGTGTCCTCTGACGCCTTAACATACTGTGGATTTCCAACTAATTCCACAAAGCAGCACACCTGTCTACTTCCGGCCCATCTGACTTGAGCAGGTAGCTTAAGGACATGCTTGGCCAGTGTAGTGAGATTATCAGAGAGCAGCAGTTTTGTTTGTTTTTAAGACTTGTTTGTTTGTTGTTCCTCAAGGCAAGTAAAAAAAGAGAAATCTGGGCTTGAATCCTCATTCCAATCAGCATTTGCAGTGTGGCTTTGTCATGTGACTTAATCTCTCTATGCCTCAGCTTCCTCAAGAGGCTGAATGGTGCCTTGCAAGGCTGTAAGGATGTCTCAGTTACTTATTCACTGTGGGGACAGAATATCCAACATCCACAACTTTAGGGAGGACAAATTTATTTTAGTTCACTTTCTCAGAGAGTCTCACACATTCCGTTCATGGGCAGCTGGCAACAGTAGAGGCATATGGCAGAGGTCTAGTCAGAGAAAAGCTCTTCACACATGGCCGACAGAAAGCCCAGTGAGGGAGGAGCAAGTTGACGTCTGGAGACCAAGACAAAGGCCAGAGCTTTCCTAGGAAGAGGTTGTAACAACACGTCTTCTTCCTTCCTGTATTTAGTTCAAGCTGCCTGTTGGGCTGTCCATACTTACCGTAGATGGTTTTTTTTTTTTTTCATTTCCCCGGCCTACAAATCAATCACACACACCTGAAAGTTATGCCTTGGGCATTTCCTAATCTCAAGGATCTGACACAATCCCTTCAGGCCAAGCCCCAAGCACCTCTGCCTTTTCCAACCAGGCCTCACCTTCCAAGAGCGCATAGTTCCACAGGTATCTCATTACATCCAAATACATGAGGCTTTTGGGGAACCTTCCAGATCCAAACCATAACAAAGGGGTAAATGAATTAACTTACGTGAAGCATTAGAGAACTATGCCAGACATATAACATAGATAACGTTATGAGATCTTACTCTGGTCTTATCCTAATCAATTTTAAAATAGGCAGAGAAAGTTCTGTTTGAAGCCATGCTGGGTCAATAAGCATGAGAAGGCTCTAAAATCATTTATATTTCCAACTAGCCAAGGTATATTTTTTCTCAAGCAGCTGTACTATCACTTATCTGCCAGAAATAAAGACAAAATGCTTAAACTCACTTCTGAGGACTTATTCTGTTGCCTTGGCAACAGTTAAGATGCTCATAGCATCTTAAAGCTCCAGAAAGTTGGCTCTAAGCAGCGTAAGAGAAGTTGACATTCTCTTGGTTCCTCTACTCAGGACTTGACGCCTTACTCTTGTACAAGTTCATGTCTTATTAGTCAGGACTCTTCCAGGCCCAACTGACAGTAAACCAACAGAAATTTCTCCAGCTACACAAGGCATTCATTTGAACACACATACCCGAAAAGTCATAGGGTGGGTATGGTAGTGCCTGGGGCAGAGCTGGACCCAGCAGCTCACATGACATCATTGGTTTTTCATTTCTCTACAGACTTGGCTCCAGGCATATGTTTTTTGGCTTCCTTTCTTCAGGCGAGCTATCTTTATATGGTGCACCATTGCTGCAAGCTCACAGTCTCCCAATTTTAAGCTCTACTGAGAAAGAGAGAGAGGAAGCAAGAAAGAGAGAGAGAAAGAGAGAAAGAAAGAATATATCCTTTACTAGTTGTTCCAACCAATATCCTAGGATTTACTCTGCATTTTACTGATTTGGGCCTGAGTTCCTAAACAGTGCTATACGTAGGGAGTGAGACACACTGATTGGTCAGGCCAGGTTCAGGTTTTCACCCAGCAGGGAAAGAAACCAGATGGGTGTGCCCGGCACACGTGACTATACACACCCCGATCATAATCACTGCGCCTGGCAGCCCTGTCTAGCCCTACAAGATACAGATGAAACAATAGACCTTAGATAAAGCCTTTCTTTGCCTCACAATGGCTGAGAAGGAACACAAGTTCTTTGTTCTTTCACTTTCAGATACAAAGATACGGGCCACCCTCTGTTGTCTCTCACCGGGGACCATAAGCATGTGTGCAGGAGACACTGGCCGGGCTCGGCCTCATCGCTGCTTAAACACCAGCCAAGCTGCCAATGATAAGTTGTTTTCTCTGGTCAATGGAGTCCATGCTGTCTGCGGGCCCAAAAAAGGAGAAGGTCTAGAGAATTAAGACCCTGCTCCAGTCCGGAACAGCCAGCTGTCTGCCTACAGGTGATACAGAATCAGCTTCTTAGCTGGGATAACTCGGGGTGACCATCCAGCATTGATCTCCAGAGTCAAGCAGTGCTGTAAACTCCAGACTCCCTGGGTGGTCACCGGCTGAGTGACGCCGGCCATTGACAGCCCCCCTCTCCACTTCTATGCCGGTGCTGTCTGAGATCTGCTCCCAAAGAAACCGTTTGCACTTGAGGCCCTGTCGCAGGGTCTCTTTCTGGACTAACTGAAGCTGGGACAAAGCCAATTTCCTGTGTGTATGTGTGTGTGTGTGTGTGCACCCACACATGTATACATGTGTTTTCCCTTTCATAAAAACTGTTGTTTTGTCTGTCCAACTCTTCTCTTTCCCTCTGGAAAATTACCCTTCTTTTGGGGGTCCTTTGTTCCCTATGCAGTCCAAATGGAAGTTGATGCCATTCCAATGTCATTGCCCGGGTGACTGATCTATGATGAGATATGCAGATAACTCATGAAGGACTGATCAGAACATTTCCTGGAAATTTGCAAACTGAATGCAAGAGGGGCAATGCCTGTCAGGAGTCATTTGTCAAGAAGTAACTGATGCTCTGCAAGAAGATTACTTTTGAACCTATATTCCTTGTCAAGCCTGGTCGATCTCTAGGACCCCAGCGGCTGAGGATCCTCATTCATGCAGGCCACTCTGCCACAGGGGGAACATCCTAGGTGTGCCACATTGCCACGGAGTGGAAATCACCATGCTGGTTACACACTTCTGCCACGTCTGTTCCAGCATATAGCACGTGCCTGATCCCAGGTGGGATTAGGCACTTAATGTCTACAACACGCCTTACAAGGTTGTGGGGAATCATAGTGAAAAAGCCGCACAAATTTGTAGATGATTTTGATAACTCTGAGTGCAAAGACTAGAGAAGACATTTATGGAAAAACAAATTCTGTTAACAGTTAGTGAAGGTATAGAGGTTTAAAAATTCCTTCCTGTTATATTCATTCTGCAATTTAAAAATAATTTTGAAAATACCTCCCTGGGCTACAGAGCGACACCCTGTCTCAAAAGAAAGAAAAAGGAAAAGGAAAAAGAAACCGCCTCAAGTCCTTCCTTGGACCCCCCCCCCCCCCCAGACACAGTCAAAACCTTTAGCTCGGCGTCAGCCTTCTTCACTCCTCTACCTATTTCTCCTCCCCCGTCTTCACATCAGATTAGATTGCCTATCTCGTTTCTCTTAAGGTTTTTTTGTTCTCCAAAGACACACACATCCTGTTTTGGGAGATGAGGCCTCTTTTTTGGAGTGTCAGCCCTTTGCTTAGCAACCTCTCCTTTGGTTTGATAATTTTCTGCTTTATGCTCATAAAAATTACTGGAACATTTATCACTCTACATAAATAAAAACTTCATTGCCTGGTTGTCATAGAGATGGCCCCTCCCCACCTCCAGCCTGAGAGTCTGGTTTGTGCAGCTTGGTGCAGTAGTTTTCACAAAGCTGCAACCTCACGCAGAGACAGACTGGCCCTTCAGCACATCAAAACTGGGGAAGGCTCCCAAAGCGGCAGACTTCTGCTTTCCAGACTGAGCTCACCTAGTGCGTCATTACAGACACAGATTCAGCTAGCATAAGACCCCAAATAATGGAGGCTCTGGCCAAGATGAGGTTAATTTCATTCTCCTTAAGCATTCCAGCCTAGAGAGGAGGGTCTATGATTTTAGGGATCCACGTTCCTTCTTTTTTAATGGCTAGATTTTGAATATTGCCCTTACCTGCTCTGCCCAGCATGGCTTACCACCATGTTCATTTACCAGCCAGAGAGACGGAGGGAAGGGCTAGGGAAGGATGCCTACCCTTTTAACATCTTATCAACTCTGGCACTGTAGGTAAGGTTCCACTGCAGAACCCGGCCACAGAGAAGAGGCGTTACACGTGTGTTCCAGGGTCAGAGTAGCAGTTCGCACCCTGGATCCTTCATTCACGAACTAGTCAACCTTAGGGAAATTACTGATCTATTCCATGCCACAGATTCATGATCTGTAAAATGGGGATGATAACGGTACTGACTGCACTCTTGTGACTCTTATATGAGATATCACATGGAGAGTGTTAAGATTAATGTCTGCCACATAGTAAGTATTAAATAGATGTTAACTAGTATAGGAGCTTTTGAAGCAATGTGAGGTGGTGGTGGCAGCCGTGGTGGTGACATGGTTACTCTTAAGAACTCATGGAAACCAGGTCAGAGCACACCGA
Source organism: Ctenodactylus gundi (assembly GCA_004027205.1). Lineage (NCBI taxonomy): Eukaryota > Metazoa > Chordata > Mammalia > Rodentia > Ctenodactylidae > Ctenodactylus > Ctenodactylus gundi. The sequence goes on from PVKB01000583.1 coordinate 81,678, forward strand.
GCAATCCTCTGTCGCTGGTACGTATGCCTGCACTGGGGCTCATCACCTAAGAGATGCCCTATCGTGAGTTCCATCTTGGGAGTAGCAGGTTCTACAAAAGAGCCACGCCATGGCTGATGGGATCCATTTCTGGACAACAAGACCTTAAGTTGAGCCAAATGAGGTCAATTCTGAGTGGAGGAAGATGTCATCCACGCCCTTTTGGGTTGAGATAGCAACTGCACCAAAGTTTCCCGGAGCGATAGTCATATCATGTCTCCACCCTAGTCACAAACATGGATGAATAGGACCTGGGAACTCTAGGAGAGCATCCAGCTGGGACAGAAAAATCCGTGTGGCATGAGAAGAAGAAAGGGTTGGAATGAAACATTTCAATTCTGTTTCATAAAAATAAGTAAGCCAGCTGTGGAAAGCTCTCAACCTGCAGAAATTTAAGCAAAACGATACAATCCAGGTGGCCTCTTAGGACTGTCTCATTGTATACTACATTCCCATATCCCTCGGCCTCCATAGACATCCCTCAAGTGCTAACTTAGATTTGCAGCAGGGATCAAGGGGTTCCTGGCGGACATTTGTCCCATCCTGGCTCCCGTCCCTTGGCACACTCTGTGCTCGGGCCACTGCTGCAGCCATCTCTGTGTTGTGCCCTTACCTCAGCTGCCTCTGCATCTGTTGCATTGTAGCCCAGGACTCTCTGCTTCTGCTGATGGGGAATCTGGGGAGAGTCCTGTGAGTTGAAGGGAGTTAACACTGCTGGAGCAACCATCGACCAGTGGGATGCAGCAGAGAGTAGACAAACGGCCTTCTCTGCAGGTCTCCTCAGTGTCCTCCTTTGATACAAGCAGGTGGACCATTCTAAGGTGCCTTCTACCTGGTTCCCCAGAGGATCCCTGTGAAACTGAGTTGTCCATCATGGTGACCTTGGTTTGGATTTCCCTCTTTTCTTATTTCATCACTCCGGTTTCTGCACTCTGGCTCTGTTGATCTATTTCTCTAAATAAAATTCAAAGTCCTTGACTTGGGCTGTATTTTTTGGAAGACACCTAGGTAGGATGGGTCTGCAGAAGGTCTCCCTGAGCAGATGGGATGCAAGGTGACAGGAGGTCTTCCTACTCTTCTCCTTGGCTCTCTGTAGCATGCTACGGCTTCAAAGGTCTGTGAGTGGGGTGACAGAAGAGGGGAAAAGGACAACCGCACCTCATTTTACAGCACATACCAACTCAATGCTGAGGATTTCCAAATTCCTAAACCCAGCTCTCACCTCGCCTGAGCTGCAGTGTCACAAAGGCGAGTTCAGGTGGGTGAGCCCGGAGTCTGGGAGGGCAGTGAGCCAGAGGAAGAGGTTTCCAGACACAGGTGAAGGCCCTGTGCTGGGAATGTACTTGGCTCAGCCTGAGAGTTGTTAGTTTAAAAGCACCCGGAACTGGGCTGAAGCGTGCAAAGTAGGAGCAACTGGGGTGTAGCAGGAAACGAGGATCCTCGTCACAATGTGCGTTGCATCTGTGGGGAACGTGATTGTAAAGGGAAGCTGCAGCACACTAGCCAGGAAGAGAGTGGGCTGCTTGGGTGCATACCTTGAAAAGATGGTGGGCCCCATGGACTGAGGGGACCTAGTAGAAGCAGGGGTTAGTCATCAGGCCACTGTGGGGCCCTAGACCAGATTGCTGGTAGAGAAGGTGGAGGTGGGGTGGGGACATTTTCAGTGCAGAAGGAAAGTGCCATTAATTAAACAATGCCACGCCATTGATTGTAAGATGCTTTCTGAATTCGCAGACATTATCATATGGGAAAAAAACTTGTCTCCCTATCAATACAATACAATGTACAGGAAGTAGAATCCTGGAGTCTTGCTGACAGACTGCACATAGAGAACCAAGGAAAAGAGGGCAGTCTAGGGGACTCAGAGGGTTTTGCCTTGAACAAATGCGGCAAACAATGGCCCTATAGACAGCCACGGGAAGACAGAGAGGTGGAGCTCTGGCAAAGGGAGAAAGGGAACTGGCGAGGTGTACATCCAAACGTCTGTCCCTCCCACCACCCTACACTTCCCTGACATCCTCACCAGACGGCAATCGCCTTCCCCTCATTGTTTTCCTTACAACTCTTACCTGAAACCACGAGATTTATTTGTCAACTGCTTATCTTCTGCCTCCCCACTACAGTGTGGAGCTGGTTTCTGTCCTCTGGCACCTGGCTGATACTAGGTTCTCAATATGTACCTGCTGAGTGAGTGAATAAACAAGTGGAAATCCAAAGAGAGGTTTGGATACCGCCACCCCACAGCAACTCCCTGCTCCTGTCTGCCACTCTTTCTGCAGAAAGAAGTAGCTACTGTCAGCAGCCACCACCGCTGGGTGGGGGGACGGGAGACGTGTGGGCTGTTTTAATTACATTCTGAGGTCAGCATCGTGATTTGTTTATGTATTCATACCCCACCTCATTCCACGGAGGATTAGATGCGGCTTAAAGGGGATGCAAAGTATAGTCATGTAGTAAAAATACGAGGAAGACGAGGAAAAGATGGATCTGGACAGGTTACAAGGTCTCACGCACCTGAAACATTCGTGGGGCAGATGTACCACTGAGTACACTGGTGGCAAAAAATAGAAGACACAAGACTTCCCATGAAACTAGATGAGGACGTTGAAAATTTCAGGCCTTTCACGTAGGCTTGTCTCACATTTCATTCAGGTGAATTCATGCTTTGCCTCTTGGGAAGTCACCTCATAGCAGCGATATTACACCCTGAGCCTACATCTCGTCAGGTGGCATGTGATTTCAATTTGTCCCATTCCTTGTGATGTTTACTTTGATCACTGGATCAAGATGATATCTGTCAGTTTTCTACTGTAAATTATTATTTTTTTCTCTTTGTGATTAATAACCATATTGAGGGGAAGTATTTTGAGATTGCATAGACACCTTGTTTTTCATCAAATAGTGCATTATTCATTTATTTATATCAGCAGGAATTCAAAGACTCCTGTCTCATTAAGTGAGTTATAATTCATTATTATCATTATTTTGATCAAATTGTCCCTGACTTGGCCTCTGGAGCTCCCTGAAGCTGGCTTTTATGTTATTTTTTGAGCACTACCTGGCTTTGTGGCAGAAGATACCCCGACCTTGTGTTCCTCTTAGTGGAAAACAGTATTTACAAGCCAGATCAAATCATTCTGAGTCCTACCCAGCCTCATCCATCCTGCTAAACTGTGCTCCGATCCCTGATATGACATGGGAAACAGGCTGATCCCTGGCCATGAGCTTCGCAAAGCCCCAACCCCAGAGCACACATGGTCTTGGTCACACTGAGGGTAAGCAGGCCCAGGCTCCCCTGCGCTTGAGTCATGGGACCTTCCTGCAAACAGAGGAGCCAAGCTGCATAGAGAAGCCCGGGGTGAAGGAGGCCTGAAGCAAACATCCATCCGTCTGAGATCCTCAGTGAGAGGAGCTTCTAGACTGAGGCTCACAAGGCCCATCTGCCCCAGCAGGCACTTGCCACAAACTAGGCTTAAGCTCTCCTCTGTGCTAGACCTGGACACTTTCTGGGAGGCTTAATTCCAGCTAACAGCATGCCTGAAAAGACCCAGCCAGCACTGCAAGCAGAAGAGAGTAATACATCACAGAAAGTTGCAGGAAGAAAGGGGAGAAAGAAAAAAGGAAGAAAGAAACAAGAAAGAGAAAGGAAGGAAGGAAGGAAGGGAGAGAAACGCAAGGAGGATTGGGGACAAGGTCCGGCCTGTCACGGCCTGTCATCTCTTCAACAGGGACAGAGATGGTGCAGGGCAGATCTTGTTAGGTTGGTCTGATGTACCGCCCTGGCTCTCCAGGAGAAAACTGCCTGAAAAAATGGTCCCACTGGACACCGTGGAAGGACACAAAAGGGGAAGGGAAGGCGAGGAAAGAGGCCAGGCTGAGGGGACTGCAGACCGTGCAGAGTGGCCGAGGCTGCCCATGCTCAGAAAGACATGGCTGTCGCTTTCTCAGTGGTGAGCAGATGTGAGTCTTGGTCCTTCCGATTCTCCTCAGACGGAAGGGAGGAAAGAGGCGGAAAGCAGTGGTTTTGCTTTGTGAGAATAGGCAGTGACAAGGACACCTCTAGACAGGACAGGGGAGAAGCAAGATCGCCAGGGTAGAGGCGAGGCGATGGTGAGCTTTGTGAGCCCTCTGGAAAAGCTGCCATCTGGACCCACAGCCCAGTGATCAAGGGGGACTTTTGTGTAAATTAAAAATGGTAGTCTTCTACCAGAGTACACCACTTAGCAAACAGAGATCTGGCTGAATTTTCCCCTCCACTCATCCCCTCAACAGGGAGTATCTGTACATTGTACAATCTACCCAACTGCTGTCAGTTACCCTAAGAATTGACAGAATTATTACTGTCCAAGCGTAAATTTGTTACTTTTCAAAAATACACGTTAAGAACTCTACTTTTCCATCTGAAGTTTTTTCAGCTTACACTGAGCTTGGCTGTAGGGAGAGATATCCATGGAAGTTCTGACAGGGAGAGGAGGAATTATGCGCTCTCTCCGGACCTTCCTGTTCTGAGCAGAAGAAACTCACTCCTGGTTCATGATGGACAAGAACCCACAAGTGGAGGCTGAGTTCCAGCAAGGACCGCACCTGCCATCATGCAGGAGGGGAGAGTCGTCCCAGCTTGGGGAATGAGGAAGAAGGCAGGAGACTCCTTCTCCCGAGGTGGAACAGCTGTTCTCCGGAGGGAGGCACCTGCATTCCCCAGGCACAGGTCACACTCTCTGGGCAGGTGTGGAGAGAGTTGCTGTGATTGTGCAGGGAGGGGCCCCTTGCTGTCAGGCGGGTCCCAAGGTCCTGTAATGCTTCCCTTTTCTTCTCCTAACATCCCCACTTTCCCCCCAGACCTGAGCTGGTGGTTCTTTCTGCTAGGCTGGCAGCCAGGACTTACCTAAGCAGGAACACCAGTGAGGCCTGGAGGCTGGCTTTAGAGCACCACCTTCTTGACCCAGCAGGGCCTGGCTGAAGTCCACACATGCATGAGAGAACAGGGCCCGGCTCACTCCTGTCTCAGTTCGCCTTTGGCCCATTTCATGTTGTGTGAGGTGAGCAGGCCCAGACAGCTGAGTCCTTTGGGAGTGAGGACTACTCCCCCTTCCAGGATGACTGTCATTCAAGCTTGTGTGCTGCAGGCTGTGCCCTGGGAGGGGCATGCCCTTCTCCCCTGCCCCTTGCCCTTCAGGATTTCTGGGACTTGTGAAGGGACCCTGGAGTTAGCAAGGCATCTATTCAGTCAAGTGGGCTCGATTCACAACACAGCCTTCATTCAGTCTGATTCATGGACCTGACCCAAGATAAGAGTTTTTGCCCAAGTGACTTTGAATATGGGCCTCCACGAGTGATTCCATAGAGGGAGAAGGAATGAGTTGATGAGACCAAGCAAGATGCCACTTATGACAGAGCCCCTCACCAGCCTGGTCCCTGAGGGCTCTGAAGTAGAAATGACTCCTTAGAAGCTGTTACCAAGGACTAGGATCATAGCTCAATGGCTAGATTGCTTGCATAGAGAAGCCAAGGCCCTGGGTTCAATTCCCCAGAAGCAATAAAAATTAGCCATGAGCTTAAGGCTAGTGTGGGCTCCATAGTGGGTTCAGGATCAGCCTGGACTACAGAGCAAGACCTTGTCTCAAAAATAAATAAATAAATAAATAAAACATCTTGAGGTGTTGAGGCAAGAAAGCTATGCTATGCCTTTCTACCATTATTGGTCATTCGCTGCAGGTGACCTGGGGGTATTGCTGCAGCATTGCTGGTAACTGCTCCTGAAGGGTAAAAGTAGCTCTGTGAGCCCAAGCCAAGGCTCATAGGAAGCCGCAGGTGTATCCTGTTCAAGGCAAAGGTCTCAGAGAAGGGAGGAGATTTAGGAGGGTGCAGCCAGGCACCATCCGAGTACATGGAGGTCAAGGAGTGGTTGGATCCCCACGAATCAGTCAGCTAAGATGGATGGGCTGGAGCTGGCAGAGGACACAGGGCTCTGACACCGCTGGCAGAGATAGTTTGGAGTTCCTGTGCTGTGGCTCCCGTGCTGAACTTCCCAGACATTCCCACTCACAGAGCTTGGCTTTCCGTGTAAGACCCTGGCTTAGAACTAGCTGCTCCTTCTTCACCTCTCCCCAGCCATAGTAACCCGACCAGCCATCGCAACCTTCTCTGGCCCCCACCATTTCAGATTTCCTGGCCTCGGTTGTTGGCCAACTAAGGATGACAACCCTGGCTTCCAGCGTGGACCAATCTCCCTCAAATCTGTAATCTGCCTGCCTGCTGTTCCAGCCTATCAGGAAGCCCTGCTTTGTCTTCTACTCAATCCCCAATCCACGTGCTAAACAGCTCGACCCCCAGCTCTCATGCCCACCAGGACACACACACTAAACAAAAGCTTTGTTCACCCCATGATCAGGGCCTGGTAACTTGGACTTGCTATCCAGGTCATGGCGGTGGGGGGACTTTCACCTCAAATTCTTTTGCTACTGGTCATATTTTGGTTTCGCCCAGGTCCTCCTTTGACATAACAGATAGTTTATCAGATGAAAAGGTTGAGAATAGTTTTGAAATAACCATGGGTTTCCCCTATAGACTCTCCGTGTCAAACCTGTGGAGCCAACAGGTTTCACGGCAGAGCTCGGGGCTTTCTTTCCCAGAATGACCACATCTTCTCCCCTCTCCTCCCCCTTCCTCTCACTGCCTGCTGTTCGCATTCTGAGTCTCTACACCACTTGCCCAGGGATGTTCACATTGTGCTGATCACCTCCAAGGAGTAGCTCGTGACAGCCCGAGCTGGAGTGTCAGCAGAGACAAGTGTCCCGGCGCCACCCTGCCTTCTTACTCAGCCAGCACCAAGAGCCTCACCAGGGAAGCCTTTGCCAGAGGAAGATAGCGTCTCCCAGAGAAAGCACAAGGCCACAGGAAAGAAAGGTGGCAGAGACGAAGGCCGGGCGGCACAGCAACAGGGAAGACGATGGGCACGGCTGGCCGCGCAAGCTTCGCTCTCCGCAGGACTCCTGCGGGCTGGTCAGGGAGCAACCAGGCTGACTCTGCACTTCCAGGCCAGCACAGGGACTTGGCCGTGACTCACTCCCGGGCGTGGTCACTCACTTCTCCCTGAGGAGGGCTGCTTGTTAGAGCCTCAGAGGTCCCCAGACTGGTTTCCCAGCTCAGAGCCCTTGCTCGTCACTGTTTCCACTGCTGGGAGAAGGGGGTGCCCCTGCACCGCTGCCTCTTCCGAGCAAAGACAGGGCTTTGCTTCACCCTTGGCTACTGCCCCATGAGGGACACAGGAGCAGGTTGGGGACCACAGGTTGGGCCATGGAGGCGCTTCCAACGTGCCAGAGTCCAGGCAGGAGGATAGTACACTGCATGCATCTGATTGAGAAGAGATAGTCCCCACCCTGGAGAAAAAGATGAGGGGGTGGGTGGGGTAAGAGGGGTTGGGGGGGGGGAGTGTGAGTTGTTCATAGTGGCAGGGAGGAGTGTTGGTAGCAGGAAGCTGAGCTCCTTAAGGCCGTTCTGCCTGAGTATCACAAAACCCAGGGATATTAGGGCCTGCCAGGAGAAAGGAGACACAGCTGCTTGCCAGATGTTATGCATGGGCTCACTGTGAGAACTACAAGTTCCACAAATGTCATATATACACAATCATGTTCATGATGGAAGCTTAAAAGGAGAACCATGAGTACCCTCTTTTACCTTCTATGCTCCCCCCAAAAATCAAATAACCCACTGTCTCTTCCTGTGCCTATAGGTCTGGGTCTATGTCCAGGTCTGGTCTACACTGGGATAAGCCTATTCCAGAGTTTTGTGCCAGAATGATGTTAGAACTCATCCTGCCTCAGCTTGCTAGAAACAGTGGAAGTTAAAACTGTGGTAAAGACAGTAGGAGACAGATGAGCCACGTCTTCTTCCCCTGCTAATTACAGAGCACTCTCTTTAGAGAAATGTGTTTAGAATATATTGACACAATACTGTGCACACTGTCTTGGGGGGTCTGTCCCAACAGCCATCAGCACTAAGCTAGAACACCCCACTCTGAGGAATCCATCACAAGGATGTGAGCCGCACAAACAATGCTGGCGCCACCTGTCCTCACACCCAGAGCCCCAGCTGAATGATGTCATCCTAAGACTTAGAAAATGACAGGTGACAATGTCCAACCAGTGACACGTTCCAAAGAAAACCCATTCTTCACAGAACATTTGCCTGCCACACTTCCAGGAGCTTTCTCAGAGCCACCCAGTAGGCTCCTGTTCTTCTGGGGCTCAGGGTCCTATGTTCCCGGGCTAGTAGGTGACCAGGCTCAGAGTTCCCCGATGAACATTATGGGTGACAGTCTCACCTGTAGCCTACAGGGAACCAACTTACTGTGTTAAGTTTTCTCACCCTGGTGGAGGAGACAACAGCAGAACAACGATGCGTGGAGGACGACAGTCACATGATGACCTTCACGGGATCTCTTCATTACATGGGACATGTGGCTAAGGTGTACTCGAGGGCAGGAGGACTGGTAGTGACTATTGCCTTCACTTTGCTTGGGATGTTCCTTCATTCACTGGCCTGTCATTTACTGAACTTCCATGATGTCCTAGACACTGAAGAAATAGATGCAATGTCATGCCACTGGTCCTCAAAGATCTCACGGTCCATCAGGAACCAGAGACCACAAAGGACACTGCAGGCCAGTGCTACACAGCAGGCGCAAGCTCAGGAACCCTCTGGACCTGAGATCACACTGCTGGAAATCAGCCGTGCTGAAAGACTGCTGAATACGCTGCCAGCACGGGCTGGAGTAGGTCTCTCAAACTCACTGTGTGAAGATTTACAAACTGTTAACTACCAGGCCACATTTCAGGTCAAGTAAACCAGAACTTCTGTTGAAAGTCCAATCCATCAGCATGTTTAAAAGCATTCCAGATTGCTCCAGTGTGAAGCATGATTGAGGATCAATGGCCTTGTCCCAGAGAATTTTCCTTGATGGAAGGCTTTGTGACCAAGGAGTCTAGGACTTCAAGGGACTGCCAGCATGAAGCTGGATTAGAGAATTAATGGACTTAAATAAAAACAGCTTTCAGATGTTGTTTTATGTTTATGTAACTCAGAGACCAGGCTGCTACTACTACCTTTGATTTTTGTGGGCCTTGACTGACACCATAAACACAGAGAAGGATTATAGTTTTCCTCACAAACATCTGAGGCCCAGAAACAGCTCTTCTGGGATTGAATGATTTCTTTTCTTTTGGAGAAACCCATGTCTATCTAGCCCTGAGGTCTGCACAGGCAATTATCATACTTCATAGAGCATTTCCCAACATTCCAGGAAATGTATGGGATGTGAGCTTTTGTTGGGGTAGGAGTTGGGAATAATAATTCAAAATATTATAGAACTAGTAGAAAGACAGTCCAACTGCAGTTATGCCACACAAAATGACACAGTTATCAGGACACCATGCATATGGTGAATGCAAGTAGAACGTGGGACCACACACATATGCACACGTGCACCATTCATACACACGCAGATTTTTCCAGCAGGCAGCATCATCCAGGATGAAACTGAAATAACTTCCCCTCACTCCCAAATGCTCAGCAATGTGTGCTGTTCCTTGCTTTGGTGGGGTTAGACTTGGGACCTCCAGGAGGCATTGGAAGGGGAGTATCTACATGGGCAGGCGGTTTTGTGAATCGCTCCAGGGCAGGAGAGGTCTGAATCAATGAGATAATTCTGGAAATCGGCGTGATAAAGGGGCATTTCAATCTCTGGGTGCTATGGGGATGACTCAGGTGGAAGGTGTAGGCACAGGGGAGCAGAGCCTGAGCGTAAAGCCTGAGCCGCCCTGACTGTTAAAACATCGGGGGGAGACTGTGCCAAGGCAGCCAGGAGAGGAGATGAGCCAGAAACCAAGCAAGGCTGAGAGGAGAGAGGGGTCAGGACGAGAAAGATTAGGACCAAACCGTGACCACCGGGTCTGGCAACAAAGCAGTCACAGGTCCTTCACCAGGGCCATCTGGTGGTGTGGTAAAGGCACAGGCTACAGCAGTGAGCCGGCGAGCACAGATACCATCCTAGATATTTGGGGGTGTAGGTGTAGCAGGTGAATGTGAGAAAAGGGGAATTTTTAAGATTTAATTTTTAGCATATGGGAGTAACTCGGGAGATAGAGGGAGGTAGTAGGCGGTAGAAAGGGAGAGGGCACTCCAAGGAGCAAAGTCCCTAGGAGGCAGGAGGATCTTTCATAAAAGAGAAGACTGAAGCTAATTACAGTTCCTGTGCTGGAGGAAGCTAAAGTTCATTCATCTTAGCTGAGAGAGAAGTACTGCTTGGCTCCTCCTCCCAGGTGCTTAGCGCTGTGGGAGGGGGAGAAGCCTTCTGTAGCAGCCAGGGTCCTGGCAGGAGAATATAAGCAATTCAAACTCCCTGGTTGAGCTAATCAGAATTTCAAAAGGCATGTTTAGATATAATCCATGATATCAGGAATGGTTAAGAGTGAAGTGTGAGCTGTTTACCACTATCTGGGTCATATTTATTACAACAGAAATCTGAGCTCGCTTTAATCCGCAAGATGAAAGCAAGTCTTACCAGACAGCAGCGTAAGTGCAAAGAAACCTTCCTCAGTGTGGCCTCAAAATCAAGAGTTTTAGCAAAAGGGCAGCAAGATTTAATTTGGCTCAGCAGCGTGTGCAGAGCCAAAGCAACACTTCCGTGCTGAGGTCCTGTCTAACTCATGAAGTGATGGAGTCGTCCTCATCCTACCAACAAAGAAAGAGTCGGAATCCTCAAGGTGCAAGTGACTTATATTTGCCAAAAAAATTAAAAGCCTTTCTTGGACATAGCCTGTAAGCATCACTGTATTATACCTAGGGAAAGAGCTTTAGTGGTAAAGTCAGTATTCGGAGAAATAGTTACTTGGATTTTTATGACCCTCTACTCCTCAAAAATTGAGGAAGAGATACGTAAGGAGATAGAAAATATTCAGAGAAAAACGTTATTTTAGTAAATTCTTGAGTGCCCCCAAGCAAAGTAAGTGCAAATAGAGAGGAGAAAGGCCACCAGGGCCTCCAGGAAATGGGTAGTGCTTGGATCCTGCTTTGTCTGGTGACCTAGTTCAGGTCCTTTTCCTCTGTGTGACTTTCCTTCAGCAGTTACACGCTTGACGCTTGTCATGATTCTGCAGGCTGTCTTTCTGGAGCTCATTAGACATTTCCTGTTCTTTGAACACTGGTTACTGCCCTTTACTTTTCCTCCCCCAAAAAGGAGTCTTCCTCCTTAATACTCTCTCCCAGCCCCTCCTCTTAGGAAGCGCCACTTTCTTGAACACATTAATGAAATCCTGTTGAACTGAACAACAACAGCAACAGTAAAAAGACTGTCACTCTATACAAAAGGAGGCAAGGGCATGCTGACCTAGGCCCGGGCCACAGCTTTGTGGGTCTCAGTCCCAACAGTTTCTATGTCCTACAAAATTCAAAGTAGGTAGATGGTGCAGAGAGGGCAGTGCTCGAGCAGTCTGCTTCCCTTGACCCCGTGTTCAGGTTATGTTGTGGCTGAGGAAACCTCACAGGTCGCTTGTGTTTTTAGTCACTTCAGAGGTGCTTGGAAGGTGGGGGTAAGTGGGAGCCTTTGGAAAGCGCCTTGGGCTGATGGCCAGATGGAGCTAAGCGTCTACCAGAAAATCTGGAGGGTGACTCAATGGGAAATGACTTTACAGGGAAGAGTAACGAGCAGGGACATGGCTGAGAGAGGAGTGAGGACAAGATGCTGTTGACACGTTGTAAAATCAAGGTGGTGTGATGCTTCTGTCAGCGTATCTCCCAGCTTGCACGGGGACATCTCCTTGTCCGCCGCTCGCCATCACTCCAGCTCCAAGGCTGTGGAGCGCTCCCTTGTAGGGATCTCTGTCCCGCCCGTTCTGCTACCGATCTCTCTGCTGTAACCAAGAGAGCAAAGGAAGCAACGGATATCTTGCGGATACCGGGTAACCACAAAGACAGGGCAGTTCTTGTGGTTTGGAGTGTCATCCCACCGTGAGGATGTGTGTAATCCTGAGTATGCAGAAGTTTACTCATGGTTGAATGCGGGACAGATTACAACCCTGTTATGTGTTTCTAGGAAACACTGATACCCTTTCCTTGGGGATTATTATTAGACCAAAGATGTCACCGCCAGAAAAGAACCGCAGCTCCATCCTCTTAGGTTTGGCCCTGGGATCCCGCTGCACCTGCAGTAGATGCTACGCCACCCAGCAGGAGAAGTCTCTGTGGCTCTGCCCGAGGTGTCTGGCGGCACCTGGGCAGGACACTAGCCGCAAGTTGCCAGCATTGGGGACGCACAAAATTACACAGCTCTGCTCAGCACTCTGCACCAAGCTAGCGTCTCTCAAAAAGGATTGGATGGATTCTAGCCTACTTCGTAAAACCTACTTTAGTATTTTTTAAGAAGTCCCATGCCCAGGCCAGGTCCAGTGGCTCAGGCCTATAATCCCAGCACTTTGGGAAGCTAAGACAGGAGAATCACTAGTTCAAGCCCAGACTGGACAGCTTAGCCAGAGCATTTCTGAAATAAACAATAAAAAGGGGCGGAGGATATGGCTCAGAGCAAAGGCTTCGCGTTCAACCCTAGTGCAGGAGGGAAAAAAGTCCCACTACCAAGAAAGTACAAAATATTATTGCGTATGTGTAGGTGGCCGGGAATAAAGGTGGGAGAAAGGTGTCAGGACGTTTACCTTTTCATATCATTTTGAGTCTAAACCCATGTGAGCATATCGTGTATGTATGGATACGTTTTTAAAAACCTGTCTCATTAAGTTTCTTCTAGCCAAGAACCTCCAAACAGTGCTGCTTTAACTCACCTGGTATATAGTGTTTGGGTCACAAAGTCCTGTGTCAGGAATGTTCCTGGTCTTGGATTTTGGAGAACTTCTCCCCAACACCAGGGACTCCCGTGTGTCAGGCAACGATTGTGGAGTAGCCCCTGATCTTCAGTAATCTCCTGGCCCCTGAGAAGGTATAAAATAAAGTAAGATGATTCCCTGTGTCCCTATTCTTAAAGGGCCTCATTGGAAGGAAAAGGGGCCTTTGGTACACAGAGAGGAGGAGAAGTCAGCAAAAAACTCTGCCACCTATAACTGACGTACCTACTTTCGCCTGAAGACCATCTGATAGGCCTCATTTACTTCCAGAGCCACATAGAGAAAAAGGAAAGCTGTGTGCACCAGGAGGCATTTTTCTTTTCTTTTCTCTTCTTTTCTTTGTTTGTTTGTTTGTTTGTTTGTTTCTTTCTTTCTTTCTTTCTTTCTTTTGAGACAGAGTCTCACTCTGTCATTCAGGCTGGTTCTTACTATGGAGCCCAGGCTGGCCTTGGACTCAGGACAATCCACCTGCCTCAGCCTCCCGAGTTCTGGGATTACAGGTATGCACCACCATGCCCAGCTTCCCAGTAGACATTTTACAGAATGTTAGGTGAAAAAATACTGAAAAAATAAAGTATGTTAAAACTCACATTATTTTAGGTTCAAGTACTTGATTTATATCCAAACTGAATTTATTATAATCTTATTTGAGCTTATTCAAAATTATTTAAGATTATCAAATGTCAAAATAAATGATCAGACCCAGCCTGTTGGTATAAGCTTGTAATTCTAGCATTCTGAGAGGTGAAGGTAGGAGGGTCACAAGTTCAAGCTCAGTCTGGATTAGCTGAGCAACGTTGTTGAGATCCTGTCTCAAAATTAAAAAAAAAAAAAAAAGGCTGGGAATCTGGCTCAAGCTCAGTGTAAGAACCCTGGGTGTTCAATCCTCAGTACCACACACATACACACAGACACACTTAAAGAAAGAAAAAATAAATAAATGATCAAACATGGTAATTGTCTCCATTGAAAAGAAGAAGAGGTAGATTGGGTAATACTTCTGATAACTTTTCTCTGGCTAAAGTCAGGGGTGTATACATTTAATTTTGATTTTTTAATACTGTGACATCAGAATATTACTGATCGTGGTTCCTGAGGTTTTGGTGGTCCCGTAGATTTGATATGGCTCACCACAGTGGCCCAGAGCTGAACTGCGTTTCACACGGCTATTCTCAGACTTGATCTTCATACAAATCCTTCCCAGCCACCCGCAGTTGAGGACTCGGAGAAGCCACTTTCCTGCAGGAAACTTGTTCTGTCCTTACATTCTCATCATTCAAAGCTCTAATCACCAGCAGCAGCTTCAGGAATTCTGTTTTTCTTGTGTAAAACTATTCAGAGAATTCTAGGCAGCTGTCCTCCAGCCTTTGGCTAGATAGAGTGTACTAATGTAATTTTCTTAATCTCTTGCAAGGCCCTTAATCGTTGAGAATTCACTGTGGCCAGTCGGGTTTGCTGGTGGCACCATGTCCTGCTGAGATGGCTAATAGGAAGAAAGTAAGACCACCAGTGCGAGTGCCTTCTCCTTTCAGCCCCGCGTGACCAAACCCAATCCTCCTCCAGCAGCCACTGAGGCGCAAGGGGCGTTGTAGCAGCACTTCGCGTTTCCCAAAGCTGACTTCCCAGATGTTCTGCAGCTGGAGAAGGGGAGCGGGTGTTTGTTCCCTTTGTCGGGAGCTACAGTATGAATAGTTTTCCCCAAGCTGACTTATGTGGCTTTTGGTGCCCGGGAGTCCTGCACATGGTCAACTCCTTTGCAGATGTTGGGATAGGGGTGGAAAAGCAACTCGGGTCTCATAATTTAAGTTCCTCTATGACTTGGTTTTCCACAGGAGAATACTTAAATCCCTTCTGCAGGAGGAGACAGCCCCAGTGACCTCGCACAGCCTCCTCCAGCCCTAGGATTCCATCTGGTTATTATTAGAGTCATCTGGACAAATCTGCAGGGTGACATAATGCTCCTGGGTGTGCAGAACCAAATGAAAATATTTATAGGTGTCCCTGTTCACCAAACCATCTCTGACAGTCTTTTTGATGCCACTCAACATTACTAGTGCTATTCCTCTGAATATTTTGTTTCTTTAAAAGCTTCTGTTTGAGGCTGGGAGCATAGCTCGGCAATTAGAGTGCTTGCCCCGCAAGAGCAAGGTCCTGGGTCTGATTCCCCACTACCACATGAACTGGGCATGGTTGTGTGTGTCTGTAATCCCAGCACTTGGGAGACAGGGGGATTATCATGCATTTGAGGCCAGCCTGGGCTACATAATGAGTCCAGTACCAGTTTGGATTACAGAGAGTAAATGTTTCAAAACAAAAACAAACAAACAAAAAACCAGCTTCTATTTATTTTCCTGTCTGTTCATTTTGCTTTCCCTCAAGTTTTCCATCATGCCTAAAATTCCCCTCACACGAAAGCAGTGAATCCCTGCCCTGTTAGTCCCACTTCCCAAGCCTAGCAAGTAGCCCGCAACAGAGGCGAGCCTGCGCTAGCAACTGGGTAGACCCTGTTGAATCTTCATTGCACCAGCCGGTCTTTTTTGGGTCCCAGATTCCTTTTGTATAAAATGGGTTGCTAATATGCAGCTCAAAGAATATTGTGAGGATCATTGGAGGTCAAATTCAGAACAGTGTTCAGCAGTGAATAAAGCAAAAAAAAAAAAAAAAAAAAGCTGTTGAATGCATCAATGAACATTTGCATATTAAAAAATAACTACACATGAAGAACATGGGAGCATTCTTGCTCACAAATTCAAATAATACAGAAGCCTATAGAGTCAAAGCTGAAAGAGCCTTTTCATTGACGGCCTCTCTCCTTTCTCTTCTTTCTCGTATTAATAATAGTGCTTTTCTTTCTTCTTTTGTCTCTCTTTCTTGGGCCTGGAGAAGAAGTTTATTATCTGATGTGTGAATACAGTCATGTGATGCATAACGACCTTCCGGCCAATGAAGGACTTCATGGGCCATAGTGGTCCCGTATGAGTATTTTAGGCCTTAGCCTCTTTAGTTTGAGCAAGTAACTCTATGACTGTGCGATGGCAAAGCTGCCTAATGATGCCTTTCTCAGAGTGTGTCCTCACAGTTAGGTGCTGCATGAGTTCATGTTCTTCCTGCAGAGACTCTTGTGTGCAGAAGCATGCCCCTCCCCCAGACTAGTAAGGGCTCCCCCTTCCACGCTTAGCTCCACCCCAGGACAGGACCGGGAGCGCTCCAAAGGAAAGGCGTGGAGGTTCCTCTTGTCTCAATCCTATGCATTTATAAACACACACACACACACACATATGCAGATACACATAATGCATGCATAGAGACACACATACATATATGTATGATCAAAACTACAGGGAATGTTTACATTTTTCAAAATTACAGTCAAAGATATATTACCATCAAGCCATTAATCTTCCTCAAAATACTCCCCTTCATCCAAACGCCCACATCTCATTGTTCTCGCTACTTGCTGACGCAGTTCCGATGTCCTCTTTCGTGAGTGTATTAAGATGGACTGTCATGGCTGCCTCCATGTCCTGAATGAAGTCCAGCCTTCCATGGTCATTTTGGCTTTACAAAGAGCCGGATACCTCACAGTGCCAGACCCAGGGAATGAGGTGCGTGCAGGTACATGGTAATGGTTTTACCTGACACAAATGTTTTAAATGGATCCAGGACAAGGAACAGTGGCAAGGCTCACAAAGAGGACTTCTTGAAATGCTTCAGCAAGTGACAAGAGTGACAGGATGAGGGGAATTATTTGGCAGCATGCCTTTTAATGTAACAAGTTTAATTTAATTTTTTTCTCAGCCTAATGGCACAGGCCTGTGATCCTAGCACTCTGGGAGGCTGAAACAGGAGGATGACAAGTTTGAACTTTGCCTGGGCAACTTAACTTAGTGAGGCTGTTTCAGAAAATAAAAAAAAAAAAAAAAAAAAAATGGGCTGAGGATAGAGCTCAGTGTAAAGGAGCTGAGTTCAATCTTCAGTATTGCAAAAATTTTTTTCTTTTATTTAATACTTTATTTTTTAATCACACTGTGTTCATCTTTTTAAAACATACTTTTTAAAAAATTAAAAATATCTTTATATCACACAATGAAATTGTATTTGTCATCCTGAAACTGTTTCTTTCTCAGCCACATATTTTAGACATCTTTCCACACCAACATATACAGATCTATCAAATTATTATTGCATGATAATATTTGGACTTCAATTTATTTGAGTGGATAGACATTTAGGTTCCTTCCCCCTGGATTTCCTTATCATTTTACCTTGTCTAGTCTGTTCATTTGTTTATGATTTTAACATTACTTTGAGTGTGTTTCTGTCTTTACACACCATGGAGCTCATAGATGACTCTGAGTCAGGGGCTGTCTCCTATATGACAGAAACAATCATTAAATATTCGTGGATCCATGTTACACGTTCAGCACCTCACTATGAAAGACACATGGAATCTGCCCAACAGAGGCTCATTAGTCCTATCTGAAATCCCTGATGAATTAGGTAGTATACATTAGGTACTGCATCAGTCAGGGCTCAGTCAGGCGGGCAGAAGTCCTGGTAGATATTTGTTTTTAAAGAGTGTTTAAACAGGAAAATAGCTACAACAGTGTTGGAAAGTTTGAAAAAACAAAAGACAAAAAATAAAAAATAAAAAAGGTACTCAATGAACCAAGGGAACGGTGGAGATGTATGAGGTGCTGCTGGAGCCCACGAGCATCCCGGCGTGCTTAGCTGAGGGGTCCTAGAGCTACAGAAGGTTTTGGGAGAGCTTTGCCCAGGACCAAATGTGCCGAGGAGGAATCTGAGGTCGCCAAGGAGATTCAGCAATTGGCAGAGATGCCACGAGAAGATAGGATCTCCCCTTGATTGGATCACATGACTGGGGGACACAGGGAGTTCACTGGCTTCGGGGATGGCAAGGTTCAAGTTCTTGAATGACGTGCGGGCTCTGACTCCTCAGTGTCCTGGCCTTGCACGCCTTGTTGACTGCATGCTCAGAAAGTCAGCTGCTTATCTCCAGACTCTCATTGTCTCAACAGGTTGGCCTCGTCAGAAGAGTCCTGCTCTGGTATTTAGCAGGTCCTGCCCTGCTGAAGGATGGGCCCTCTGGTTGGCCTTCCTCACCCTACCACGTGGAAAGGAGGAAGGGAAACATCTCTACAGCACAGTGGAGGCACACTGCCACATAAAGGAGGGTGGAAAAGCAGGCTGAGAAGGCAAAGACTGCAGCCACCACAGCCTTCCACAGGAACCACCACAGAGACGTGGACTCTGCCCTCAACGAGCTTATTTTTGGCTACAGGCAGCTTTAGAATCACTATCTGTCCGCAGGCAAACCAGTGCGGACTGAGTTCTACTGCTCTGCCATGGTTATGAGATGAGTGTTGGTTTAAGGCAGGCGTGTCCAACCTCCCGTTTGCTGACTTTTGCCCTACTACCACCCTTTTTGAGTGAAGAAGGTCTATTTTGGGCCACATATAAAATATCTATTATAGCTAAGGTAGTAAATAAGTACTACAACTTCCTTTTAGAAAGTTTTCATTATAACATTTTTAAAAATCAAGATAAACAAAACAAGCTTTAGATTAGACATCCTTGGTAATGCATAAGCCTACACTATGTGGTACGATCTGAACACACAACAGGGCATTCTCCATATGTAAGGAGATACTGAGATCTAATCGACACAGGATAAGTAACCTAGTCAAGTATCATTAATACATAATGACAGCCATGGGCTGCCCCAAGGAAGTCCCAGGGTGTCAGCCAGTTTCCAGAGGGAAGTTGATTCACCTGAAAGGGTTTGGATCAAGTGACTTTAATAAAGTCATCATTTATGGAGAGGCAGGCAAGAGTTAAAGTAACCATAAAGACAATAAGGTACTCAGGGACCAGCAAGGATGGGAAGGCATGGACACCTCAGCAGGTGAATTGACCTTGTTTTCAGAGGTGAGGGAGAAGAATGGCTTCTATAGAGCTTAAGAGCTCAGAAGAGGACGAAGAGGACGAGGTTTTGTATGATGGACAAAACAAACAGAGGGCCCAAGGCTAACTGCTCAAGAGCAGCCTGGGTTTCTGACGCAAGCCTTTTTATTAAGGCAAAATGTAGAAGTGAAGTGCAGAATTTAGCAAAGTAATAATTAACTTTTGTTTAATCTTCAAAAGTAAAACACAGTGAAAGTGGGCTGTTGCTCTAAGGAACTGTGTTTCTGAAGCAAGCATTCCGACCCATTTTCAGCCACAGCAGGGGAGGGCGCTGCTCCTTAGCCTTGAAAAGGGAAGAAATCATCCTCTCCATAGCAACTGCCTGACCATGAAGCAGATGGGACAGTACAGGGTACAGTGCCCTGTGAGGTCACTCCCAAGGCTGTTTCCCATGGGAGCTCAGTAAAACACAGCATGAACCCAACGGAGTTGGGCATGAGGCAAGGGAAGGCTCCGTGCACTCAGCAGGTGTGGGATTTCAGAGGCAAGAGGAAGGGAGAGTCCTGAACTTAGCGGGTGTCTATTCGGGTCATCTCAGGTAAGTCTGTGAACCCCCATCTACGCTGTCAGCTCCACTGCTTTGGTTGAACAGATTTTGAGAATGGCCAGACTTTGGCAAAGAAACTGAACCAGATCCTCAAGTTCCAGACCCTAAAATTGTATCCTGGGTGGTCGACTGCTTCCAGTTCCACCTAGAAAAGTGAAAATACCGCAGTGACCCAAGAGAGACCTCATTCAACACTTTCCTCCAAGGTCGAGGATAATTTTGCAAATTCTGAGCAGACAGAGACACGGTTGTAAAGAAGTCAGAACTTCAGAATATATTTTGTTAAAATTCAGGTTGCCTATTATTAAGGGGCTATTTGGCAGAAAAAAACCCCACCAAGTGCGTTTTCTCATATCACATCAGCTTAAACTCATCATAAGAGGGACAAGGCAGGATACAACAGCAAGCTACACTTAAGTAAAACTTGTGTGTGTACTGAGACCTGGGAAAACAGCATGTGCCAGCATAGCATAATGGTCAGGAATTCAGACCCTGGTGACAGACTCCCTGGGTTCAAAGCTGGGCTTTTACTAGTTGTGAGATCATCAGTGAATTTCTTTATATATAAAGAGGTAGTATTACCTATCCCATAGATTGTTACAATGGTTAAAGGATTAAATGAGATATCTTTATTTTATTTATCTTTTTAAAAAATACTTTACTAACACATAAATATTAGCATTACTCACCAACACTCCTGGACTTCCAAGTAGGTATCAAAGAACATACACAAAAGCAGTCTGGGTTCTGTGGCTGGAGTCTCCCTCAAATCCAGGGCCTTGTGCACACCCTATCAGCAAACTAACATCCAATCCCTGGTCCTCTCTTGAAGCAGTTCTGCTCCTAAGGATAATGTAGGTGGCCAGGACTAGACCGCAGGTCGGATAGACAGCACCATGGTGAGGAGCCAAACCTCCTTTAAGGAGCCCTGAAAACAAGACTAGAGACCGTCGTCCGATCCAGCCATCCCGCTTTCTGGAGCTTGCCCCAGAGACATACATCCGCATGTGTATGACGCCACACATACAGATTATACATTGAGGTAAAAGATTAGAAAGCTTTTAAATGCTCATTAATATAGAGCTGATCAAATAAATTAGGGTCAGCAAACTACCACCCAAGGGCCGAATTTGGGTTTCTGCCTCTTTTTGTAAGGCTTTCAAGGTAGGAGTAGCTCAAACATTTTTAAATATTCAAAAGAAATCGAGAGGAGAATTATGTCTCATCACTTTTGAACTTTACGGATAATTTTACCAGTTGAGTGCTATGTCAATTAATAGTTTTATTGGAACACAGCCGTGCTTCTTTGTTTACACATTGTCTTTATTTTTTCTTTCTCAGTTAAGAGCGTTTTACAGAGACTACATGATCCCACAAATCCTAAAAATATTTATTTTCTGGATTTTAACAAAAAAGATAGGCTGGATTAGAATATTTCCGTGCAGTTGAGTACACAGCTATAAAAAAATGAAAAAGATCTCTATGAATTGCTGTGGGAAGATTTCTATAATATGTTACTAAAATTTAAAAATAGAAGATGCAGAAAGTATGATTGCATATTACCATGTGAGTGAAAAAAGGTATATTTGCATTTTATTACATACGCATAAAAATTATCTGAAAGGAAACATGACCCAGGATTAGGTGCATCCTCATCCTCACACCTGGGATGCCATTCCCTGCCACAGGCACAGCCCTGTCTTTGTGGCCATCATACACCCACATGTACACATGGCTTTCCCTTGCTTTCTTGGTCATGCTCAAAACACGTGGGGCTGCAAGCTACCCGGTATTGTGGCCATATGCCTCTTGGGGACTTTTCTTGGACCTCCCAGGTCAAAGCACAGGCTGTCCCAGGAATAATCTCAACAATGCTGGAGACAGTCACTGACAATGTTCAACTTAAGAACATCCTGTGCAGGCCTTAACTACCCTTTGGCCCTCACAGGACATCTAGACCCGGGACATAACCTAGGGGAAAGCTTCATCTTACTGTTAGTTGTTGCAGTGTCAGGCCCCGATTCTGACAGACCTCCATGCCCAGTTTGTGTATCCACAGGCTTGAAGAATAAGTCGCAAAGATGGAAGGCAGGTTGTGAAGAAAAGGCTTTATTGGGAAACTTACAAAAGGGGAAAGAAAGATAAGGGGTAAAGCTTCTGTTAGGCAGAAGGGGACCCAGAAATGTGGGTTGCCCATGTGGGTCTAGGGGTTTTTATTGTGGGGTCTAAGGATTTTTATTGTTTAGGGGGCCATAGGTAGGAGACGGGGCTATAGGTAAGAGGCTGTCCTATGCAAAGCAGTCAGTTGCTAGGGCTGGTTGCTAGGTTCTCTACTCTTAAACCACTGCTGCAGCCCGGCTTTAGCTACTTTCCCCTTAAAGATCTTTCTCTTTATTGTCTTTTAGCTAAATTCTAGGGAGTAGTCAGCTACAGGCTGTCACGAGTTATAGCGAGCTGCCTTCTTCATTTCTGGGGGACCCTGTATCCCTGACTGCCTGTAACCCCCGCTCTCTCCTCTCACATTAGGCAGACAGTAGCTGCCTGATCCCTCTCACCCTCGTCCTTCCCATCCCCACCAACTCCTCTCTCCTTCATTACCCTAAAGCAGGGGTGAGAAACATCAGGCCTCCAATCTTGTCCTTGAAATCATTTGGTCCAGCTGGGCCAAGGCACCCGTCACATAGGGTGTGAGTTAATTAAATGTTTTACCAACTACAGCAGGTTAGTTTTTAAGTTGATAATTTTATAGGGCCCATGAATGATGTCATAAATATTCAAATGATCCTTGGCAGGAAAAAGTCCCCAACCCTACCCTTAAGGGAACCTCCTCCCAACCAAGCTAACACACTGGCTTTTCAGACTGCTACTAGGATTTCTTTGATTCATTACTTTTCCTTTTTATTCCTCTATATTTTATATGTCAACCACATTACACTGTATGTTTTTTGAGGGCTTAGAGGTCCTTTATGACCTCACAGGTGCATACCAATTTCTGCTTTGGTCCCATTCAGGCTATTCTAACAAAAATACCCGGATAGTGTGGTTTAAACAACAGGCATTTAGTTCCCACTATGCCAGAAATCGGAAGTCCAAAGTAAAGGTCCAGGCAGATTCTATATTGCAGAGGCGAAGGGAAACCTCCCTCAGAAGTTTCCCTGGGATGAACAGACAATGAGCAGATTAGCAGGAGACAAAGGCATACACATTTATTCAAGAGCGTGAGGACAATCACAGGAGTGTGATTACTCAACACGCCAGCCAGTGCAATAAGGAAACTTATCTATTCAGTTTCACAGAGGAGGGGAGAAGGAGAAGGCAAAAAATTTGAGGGATACTGCATGATGTTAGGAGAACAAGTGGACCCAGTGCTCAGACAGTGGCAAATGATTCTCTTTGGAAACTGAATGAGCCTGGGAGACAGACGTTAGCTTGTGACAAAATCTGTTTGGATGCGACTGCATTCTTCACCTGGAGATAGGAGTCGCGTTCACGAACACTCAGGCAGGGGACCGAAGGAAGTTGCTTCTTCTTTGGTGGTCTTGTCTTCACGCAGATATGGGGATAGCAGAATAAAGTTTCTTCCACCATCTGCTACTTTCCAAAGGCCTTTAATGTAAAATGATCACTACACCAGGGTATCTGTTTGGGGGTGTCATTTTCTGGGTCCCAACAGTGCTTTGTGAAGGCATGCCTCCTGGATGGCATGCA
The DNA here is from genome assembly GCA_004027205.1 of Ctenodactylus gundi. Taxonomy (NCBI): domain Eukaryota; kingdom Metazoa; phylum Chordata; class Mammalia; order Rodentia; family Ctenodactylidae; genus Ctenodactylus; species Ctenodactylus gundi. Next base: position 104,847 of record PVKB01000583.1, read on the forward strand.
CCCACTACTCACTGTGTCCTCGTGGTAGAAGGGGTGAGGAAGTCTCCCAGAACACCTGTCCTTTGACTCTACAGAGCCCAACCCCCCACTACAGGAAACCCCCCTAGGTCAGGAAGGTGAGGAAGGGGGCCCCAGGCGCTAGCCTCCTTGCAGGGCTTCTCCAAGTTGGGCCTTTCTTTGCCCAGATTGGTACCGGCAAACTGGAAACTCCATAGCCAAAAGCTGAGTTCTGTTTGACCTCTTGCACAGCAGAAGGAACATAACAGTAAAAATTATTTTAAAAATGACAGTGTTCATCAGCACGTCACAGACAGCAATTTATCTGCGAAGAGGAAACAGCTGCCTCTCCCGTACCGAAGAGTGCTCATGGTGCTTAGAGAACTGGAAACTGCTTCATAACTACCAGTCGTGGCTCACAAGAGCTCTGGGGTGGCAGTGACTGGGAGCCGTGGCCTGTGCACAGGTGTGCCCTCAGAGCCTTGAGATTAGGCCGGAGGTTAATGGCCATCTCAGCAGAAGAAAGAACAGCGCCTGCAACTCACCTCCTGGGGGCGTTAAGGACCCTGAGAGGCGCTGGCCTGAAGGGAACCGCCCTGGGGTCGGGGTGGCCTGCAGCTCTGTCCGGGCCGGGAGGGAAGACCCGGGCCTGGCCGCTCTCCCCGGTGAGACCCTAGGATCTGCGTCCTCTTTCCAAAAACGAAAGTACTTTCCTTCCTGCCCTGGGGCAGAGCAGAACTTGAAAAGGGATACTTGTCCCTAACGTTATTTATCGCCGGGCCAAGTTCCTCCAAGTGCCTGGCGTTCGGGGACGCAGCCGAGCCAGAGGTCCCGCGTGGCCACAGACCGGAGGCTCCAGCGTGGCATGCTGTTTTCTGCGTCTCTTTATGTTTACGATACGAAGTTCAATTCACCCAGCCCCAACTGCCCCCGTCCCTCCGGATCCCTCCCAGCCAAAGTCCCCAGCCTGCTGCCGCCAGCCACGAGATGCGTGGCCCGAATAACGCGGGGTCTCGCGCCATCTAGTGTCGTCTTGGAGCGTGGCGTGCGTCCAGCTTTCACGGTTTATTTTATTTATTTATTTTTTCTAATTTGCTCTAACCGCGAGAGGGACTGAAACGCAGAGACCCGTCCCCGGCGCCCGGGGCTGTCCCCTTGCCCACACTGGGGGCCCAGGAGTGTGGCGGGAGCAGCCGACAAGCTACGATCCCAATGTGGCACACAAGAGGGCGTGGAGGGAGGCGATGGGGGAGTCTTTCTCTTGGAAGGAAGCTGGGGTGACTCACAAGTCAAATTTAGAGTCTTATTCCCAGAGGACTGGCTTAGGTTTGCCCGAGTGAATATTTTTGCTCCTGCTAGGGAAGCAATCTTGGTGCTATTTTATGGCTAGTTTCCCCGAGCCAGCGAATGGGCTATTTAGGGAAGCCCTGGCAGGCCCCTGCTTACTGTCCCTACAGAACAAGGCGCCCCTCCCGTCCCTTCCCGACCTCTCTTTTCCCTCCGTCCAGGCTCTCTGCCGATCACAGCCACCAAATATTTGCTCCTTGCTGGCTTCATTTAATTAAGCCTCAGGATACCCCAGAGAGTGGTGCTAACAGCCCCAGGGATAAAACTGGCCCTTGGTGGGCAGGCGTCCCCAAAGACCTTGCAGCTACCAAGCAGGGGTGGGGCTGGAACCCGGAATTATCCAGTTCCACTGCCAAGGAAGTCACACCCTCCAGCAGGCTCTTGAGACAAATACCCCTTTCACTCAAAGGGTGCTTCCTGCTCTAGGCCGGTCAGATGACTCCCAAGGGTGAACTGCCGTGGACACACCCTCCTCCCTCGCAGCCGGCCCTGCCACGGGGGCCTCAACGAAGACGCTTTTCTAGCCGACACTCCTGCACACTTGGAAGCCGCCCGAGAGGAGCAATGTCAGCACAGAGCAGGAGCTGGAGGATGCACAGAATGCCGGGAGAATGGGGGATTCGTCCTGACTCCCCGAGCCTTGGCCTCATGCGGTGGGAAACTGGGGACACCTTCGGCTGGCCCCTCCCTTCCCTTCCCTCGCCCGCTGCCACCGGGTCCACCAAATAGACGTGTCTCCAGGTGAAAGTTAAGAAAGGCCCCTCACTCCCCGGAGTCCTCTGTAAAATGCTGCTGAAGTACACCGACCCAGAAGCAGAATTTGAATGGGGTGACGCACTTGAGCAGGATCCTAGCCCCCACCTTTATCACAGGGGTAAAGCTTCCGAGGGCTGCAGGCCGGGAGAGGCAGTTTGAGAGCTGACGAAGCGCACAGGACTGGGAGACTTGGACTTTAGTTCCCGTCTGCCACTCCCAGCTCAGGGACTTTCTGCGAATTTCTTAACTTCTCCAAACCTTAATTTTCCACGTTGCAGGATGAGAGAAATTCTTTTTTGACCTATAATATAATACAGGAGTGCCCCTGCCCCCACCAAGCCCCACAGGCAGTTTTGCTTTCTGTGGTTTTAGTTACTTGTGGTCCATGCAGTTTGAAAATATTAAATGGAAAATTAAAAAAAATAATTCATAAGTTTTAAATAGCTTTTATTGAAGTACTTTAAAATAATTGTTATATGTTTATTATAAGTTGTTAATCTGTTGCCTAAGTTACAAATTTGTGAGAGGAGACAGTGGGGTTGCAGGCAATTAGGGATCCAGGGTCCCCCAGAAATGGAGAGTCTACTGGAAAGCAGGATTCTAGACAAGGCAGCTGGCTGTAATTCTTAACAGTTTGTAGCTGACCCTCCCCAGAACTATTTAGTGGGTAACATTAGTAAGTTAGAAGACAATAGAGTGAAAGATCTGGAAGGGAGAAGTACCTTAGGGGGGCTTCAGCAGCAGCTCAAGGGTGGAGAACCTAGCAGCCAGCCCCAGCAACCGAGCTGCTCAGCTTAGCACAGCCCCTTACCCAGCTACACTGCGAAAACCCCTAGACAGACAGCCACGCGGCAACCCACATTTCCGGGTCCCCTTTCTGACTAGCAGAAGCTTTACCCTCCTTCCTTCTCCTTCTGTACTTTTCCCAGTAGCGCTCCACAACCTGCCTTCCGCCTTCCACAGCTTGTTCTTGAAGCCTGTGGAGCCACGATCTCCGCGTGGAGGCCTATCAGAATTGGGGCCTGGCACCGCCACCACTAACAAATTTTATCGCAGGTAAGTCTGTACAGAAAAAAAATCGTGTACATATTGGTGCGGTTCGAATTTTCAGGCATTTCCGGGCACCTTGGGACGTAGCCTTGGCTGATGAGGAGCTACTGTCAATGCGCAAGCGCTTAGTGAAACCCTGCACATGTGAGGTCAGGGTGGGTCTGAGTGCTCACACTGCCTTTTCTCTGCCCCTCCCCTGCCCCAAAAAAGTCTGTCTCATTTGGCAAAATGGGTCTTAGTGTAGACACAAAGGCATACGTGGTGCCTTCAAGTTTCTGTGGACTTACTGCTTTTTAATTCTTTTTAGAGTTAAATGATTTCGAAAAAAATTTAAAAAAATTAAAAAGACCCAGTGGTCAGGACTGCTGGCTGCATTTGCTTTGAAGGAGATGGGAAAATATTATGGTGAAACCCATGGCTTGCAAGAGGAAAGCCCCGAAGGCTGTTTTCTCTTGCTGGCTAGGAATGGCATGGGGCGGGGGGAGCGGTGGGAGCGTGGGGGCGGGGGCAGGAGACACAGTAACAGTCCAGGAAAGTAGATACCATCGTGGCACAGCACTGAAAACCCGAGGAGGAGAGTTCTTGTCAAGAGTGTTGAGGCCGAGTTTGGCATGCTCCCTTCCCATTGCTGTAGCCCGTTTGGAAAACTCTTAATTTCTTCCCAGTTTCCAATTCTAATTTGAGGTGTCTTCAGACCTGACTTGGCAAACTCTGTGCCCCTCCATGAAGGAGGAAACAGCTACTCCAGGCTCTGGAAGAGCAAAGGCCTCCTTAGAACCAATCACTGATTCTGAGTACACATGCCCAAGAAGAATCTCTATTGATGATCTCAGATACAAATGAAATGGTAATTAAGGCTATAATGCAAATAATCATTGGCTTAGTAACTCCCTCTGTAATTGACATTTACTAAATTAAGTCTGAGATTTTTGAAAGTAGGTCTTGAAAAAATCTCCCCGATGATAATTACCCCTTCCCCTTCCTCCCACCCAGCCCTTGGTAATGTAATTAGCTTAAAATAAGATCCACAGTACAGTAGGACACTGCCTACTGATCTATTAAGGTGGTACTTGCTCTCTGCAGCACTGTCTCCTGTGATTCATCCCAGGGAGCAAAGGGGAAGCGGTATGCGTCAGTCCAAAAGGTTACTGGTGTGTTGCCAAACATGTGACAAGGGGACCCGAGCACCAGGCTTCCTGCATTACGGGGCTCACCAGGGGGAGATCTCCCTGGCCAGCTGCTCCAGCTGTTCCCTTCCATGCTGTCTTAGGTCTGGTACAACCTAGGGCTCATTCAGACAAAGAAGGAAATAGTTGCTTTATTGAAGTAGGGGAGAAATTTTTTGGAGGGACAGAGGGGTTCCGGCAGAGCAGAAATACCTCTCTGCTCCCTCAGAGGGGAGACAGGCAAAGCTCAGCTGGAAAACCCTGGGAACCCCTCCAAATCCTGTCCTGTGCCATTTGACGAGACCATCGCTGGCCTTGGCTCATTTCTCTTGATCTGCCCCAGTAGAGGGCACTGCCCACTCGCCTCAGCCTGCCCAGAACCCAGAGGAAGGTGTGGTCGGAAGCTGGGACCTCAGAGGCACTTCGGCCTCCCCATCCTCACCTCCAGCTAGACCTTGTTCAAACTGGAAAAAGGGCTGACAGGTGTCCTGAGTTCCCATAACAGTCCAAAAGAGCACACTGGCCTATTTCATTGAATTTGGCTTAAAAGAGCTGCTGGCTTTGAAATCCCATCCTAGGTTTGTCAGAGCTGATATATGCCAACAGGAAAGAAGCTACGCACAGCCTTCTCTGCTGCTTCGCCCCGCCCACAGCTTCTGAAACTATCAGACACAGAAACACCTGGAGCTAACTGACCCCCACAGAGCAAAAGCCAAAAGCTGTGAGGACCGTCTTAGGAATTCTTTGCTAAAAACAGCTCATAATCCCAGCTACTCTATTGACTGAAGGGAGAAGATTATGAGTTCAAGTTCAGCCCGGGCAATTTAACAAGATTCTGTCTCAAAAATAAAAAGGAGGCAGGGCCTGGAGCTCTATCAAGAGGTCAGTGGAGCGTTCCCTGAACTTGATCTCCAGTACCCCCACCACACACCCAAGCAGCACTTCTCCTGCGAGCAGCACAGTCCTCGACAACACTTCCTTCAGCCCCTTTGAAATTGTGTGTGCGCACCTGTTTCCCCTTCATCAACCACATTACCAGTGTTTGAAATTTCAGTAAGTGCTTAATTGGAAAATTTCTGATGTCACAGACAAAGAGCAGACTTGTTTCTGGAGGACCTAAGAGGAGCATGTTCCTTTAGTGAATCCGTAAAAGAGACAGACAATGGCAATCTCATCTCTAGAGGAGCCCTTCTTGCTTAAAAGCTGCCTGAACCAACGTGCGCACTGCTGTGAGGCTTGGGTACCCATCGTGGCAGATGGTCAGCAAACAGTGATTGAAAAAATGGGCCTTGTCCATGAGAATCTTTTAGGACCTTCTCAATGGTATGGGGGAAAGGGCCTAATTCTGAAATCTGATTTTGTAGATCCTGCAACCAGACGTTAACTTGCACCTGCCTAGTCCCTCATCTACCTCTGCACACCAACTTCACTAGGTCTGGCGTGGCAGTCACACAGATGGCTGGGTCACAAATCTACAGCTGAGGGCATGACTGAGCATTCGCCTTTCTAACATGTTCCCTAAAGCTGCCTGTGCTGCTAGCCTAGCACCCTACTGTCTACACCATTTCATTTTCACAAAAGGGGAGTCCCAGCCTATATCTACCACCTGCTCAAGATCTGACTTGAATGTATCTGATTTGACACAACTGAACACACTAGCAAAAAAATGCATTGTGGCCCACGACTCGCACCTAACCGCTGTGCTCTCTGCCGCACTGACACGTGTTATTTGACCTGCTTGGCTCTATCCTGACGCATTGCAGCCCTCACAGCCCTCGTGTTTGCCCAAGTCCCACCTCATTCTCCACTTTTTGGAATCCCACTTGCACTCTAAGAGCAGCAGAAACCCACCCTCCTTGTCAGGCTCATGCTGCCCAAAGGGACACCTGTCCCTCCAACCCATCACAGCCGGGAGCTCATCCCAGGGACATGTAGTGGTCTCGTCTACTCTGCATTTCCCCAGTACACGAGTTTCCTCATCTCCCTCTCACGGGTGACGGAGCTCCTTGAAGGCAGCAGGCCAGTCTGTGCCTTTGCCACACCGCAAGGGTCTCCCTTAATGCAGCTTAGAACCCAAGTGAGCTGCTGAGTTAGGCTGCTGGCCTGCGCAGACCCCAGTCCACTCACGAGACCCTAATACAGACGTTCACAAAGGACCCGATGCTACTTATTCTTAGCACTGGAACTCCAGAGAGGAATGAAACATGGAAATTGCCCTGGGTTGACACCTACTTTTTATTCACTGTTCACTATGGCCAAGCTGCTGTCCTTCCAGCAACTGGCCTGGGTGGTGGCCAACCTATGCAGATAACTTCATCATTTGAGCCAATGACAGGGGGGTTCTCTAAAGCACAGTGCCAAAGGCGCGGCTGGACTTGTCTTCGAGACGTGGAAGGGAAGTGTTACTTTCAGTGGTAAGTTACGTGGCGAAGCTCAGCAAGGGCACGTGAGAGGCGGGTGACGGATGCTGTGCAGTCTGTTTCAATGTCAGTGACTAAGACCTGAGAACAGCCTCGCTGCTCGGTAGCCAGCACCTGAAAGGGCATTTCCCTCCCTGTCCTCCTCCGTGTGAGCCACCCTACCGAGCCCTCACATCCCCACAGTCCTGATGATAATTCACCGAAATTCAACCTGAACTATTTAAGCAACAAGGGAACTAACTTTTTGTTCATCTTTATGGCTGCGCCCACAGTGAGTCACAGAATTCTAAACGAGCTGCAGAATGCTGTGACTGAGGAACCACACTAGTCCCGAGGGTGCCAGGGCCTCTCTCTGTCCACGCCACCCTCATCTCTGCACCCTTTGTATGTTGACCTAACTCTGTACTTAGGACAAAAGGTAGCAAGTCCAGCCCATCTGTATCCCATGTCCAACAAGATCAGGTGTTTCCTTTCCAAAGTTGATGTGGGTGCTGGAGGACCAGAGACTAAACCCAGACATCCATACAGACGGGTAGCAAGTGTGAAGCTTTGTAACAAGTTAGACGCTGAACCAAGTACTTCACATGCAGGATCCTACTTGATCCCCATGCTGATTCTATGAGGCAGGTGCTGTATAAGTCATTTGCTTGTTGTTATGTTTTGGATCCAAACTGTCCCCTAAATGCCTCATGTATTTGGACGTTGTAGGTTAACTATGGATACCATGTACTGTTGAGAGTTGGGGCCTGGCTGAAGGGATGGAACACTGGCACTTAACCCAGAAGGAGCGAACTACCTGGAAGGGTAGCTCGGCCCTCCCTCCCAGACTTGGCTTTCCATTTGCCGTGCTGTGAAGAGCTCCCCTCTGACTCGCCGATCCCATGTGCTTCTACCATTGCCAGTCCCCCTGAATGGGCTGTGTGAGATCTTCTGAAATTATGAGCTAAAATAAATCTTTCCTCCCTTAAGTTGTGAATATTGGGTATTCTGTCCCAGCATGAGCAAGTACCTAAGATATCTGTCAGAAAAATCAAAGGGCATGGCACAAGTTATACCTAGGTCCCTTTTGTTCATTCCAGTGCTTAGCTTGGTATACCCAAAAGATACAATCTGAATGTGAAAATGCATTTTATTTGTAAATAAGTTTAATAATGGTCTAGCTCTGGTTATCTTTGTAATCTGTAGTTTTGAGGCTAAGCTCATAAATGTCCAGTTGTTAATTCTGGATAATTTCTCTTACTAAGCCACAAATTTCTCTGTGAACCTGCAATGAAGGAAGATAAGGCTCCGCGCCAAAAATCAAAGCAGCTCCCTCCCTTGTCTTATCTAGACAAGAACATGCATCTTCTGGGTCACAGTTAAAAGGCCAGATGATCACATTAGATGAGAATAAAACTTGGGGCTTTTCCTGGCAGACCAGAGTACTTCCTGCCATCTGGAGGTGTTTTCAAGGGTCCTGAGACCCCACTGCAAGAATTCTTCTCCCTCCC